>CM031234.1:614322737-614860237 GCA_018340775.1 Taxus wallichiana var. yunnanensis
CCTGAATGTAGTAAAAATACTCTTAACTCGATTTCCAATGCATCTCATGGGGTTCCTACATGAACCTCGAAACAATACCAATGGCATAGGAGATATCAGGTCTAGTGTGAGTCAATTAAATAAGGTTGTCAACAAGTTGTCGATACAAAGTAACATCAACCAAGGGTGTGGAACATTTAGCCTCAAAATTGACTCCATATAAGAAAGGAGTTAGAGATGGCTTGTAGTCAGCCATGTGAAACCAAGCCAGAAGATCAAGAGATTACTTGGGTTGTGCAAGTGAAATCCCTAAATCGAGTGTATGATCTCAATGCCAAGGAAGTAGTGCAGTAGACCAAGTTAGTCATGGTGAATCTATCCTAAAGAGTTGTCTTCATTACTAAGATAGTTGATGAAGTATTCCCAGTGATCAAAATTTCATCAACATAAAGTACCAATATCAATAATGAATCATCCCGCCACAATATTTATACATTAGAATCTAAATGGCATCGAGTGAAACCGAGAAGCCGGAGGATGGAATCCATCTTGGTATACCAATCCCAAGGTGCCTTCTTAAGGCCATAGATGGATTTCCTAATTACGCAAACTACGGATGAATCCTAAACAAACCAAGGTGGATGCTCTATGTAGATATCCTTCAGTAGGTCCAGTAAGGAAGAAAACTCTACCTATGATGAACCCATGTGATGTGAAGTACCAAATTTGATAACTTAAGGCCATAGATGGATTTCCTAAGTTTGAAAACTAAGGATGAATCCTAAATAAACCTAGGTGGCTGCTCTATGTAGATATCATTTTGTATGTCTCTAAGGAAGAAAAATCTACCTATGATGAACCCATGTGATGTGAAGCACCAAATTCGATAACCCACGAAGGAGTAAATGAGGATGCAACTACAACTAGTTCCTTTCCCTTATGTTTCTCTTTTATCTTTTTCCTTTTCCTTAGTATATTATTAGGTTGATGAAGACTGTTTGATAGATTTAGGGACCCCTATGTTGTTCTTCTCAAGGAGATGACTGAGGTGGTTAATCTACTTCTTCATACATTTGTGCTCATCATGCCCAAGTTTCTTGCAATAGGCACACTTAATATTTTCCTTCATAGGCTTCCCATGTGAACTGGAGGTTTCAGTGGTAGACTTGGAAGAGGTATTGGATTTTCTTTCTTTCTTATCTTCTAGATCCTTGCTCTTTTGCTTCTTCTCTTGGTTGCTAGAGGATTTTTGTTTCCCATTCCCGACAATGAGGGCTTAAGGTTTGGATGATTTTAATGTACCCATTTGGATTAACTTGTCTTACTCGTTAGTTAAATCAGTAATAAAATCATCTAAAGATTGCATAGACCATGTGGATATAAGATCCCTCTTGGTAGCATAAAAGGTAGAGACAAAGACTAATCGGACCTAGTTTGTGCAAGCACCGAAAGAACTAGTTGCTCATCCTTAGTTTTTGTTCCACATTCTTTTAACTGTAATCGTAAGTACTTGAGCTTGGTAAAAAATAATTTAAGGTGTCCAAGTTGTTAGGAATTAAGCTAATAAGTTTTATTTCTAGCTCATGGCCCCTCATAGTGTCAACTTTTCCAAACAAGGTTTCTAAGGTTTTCCACACCTAGTTGGGAGATGTGGTTGACTCTATGTGAAAGAGGAGTTCAGGAGACACTGAAAGAAAAAAATACCAAAAGCTTCATCACACTTATTAAACCACTTAACTTTATCTGTGACTTCACTAGGCTCAGGTTCTAACCCCATTGTGATATGGTACAACCCTTTACTCCTAAGTACAATGGTCATTTTTATTTCCATTCATGGTAGTTAAAAGGTGTAAGTGGGTTAATTGTACTTAGATCCATTAGTGCAAAAAGAAAGGTTGTGGTAGTTGTTGTAGAAAACAAAGAAATGTGCGAGAAAGAAAGAAGTTTTGAATAAGAGAGGAAACACATTGTACACCCCCTGGAAACTATATCAAGAAGCCCCCATAGTTTTGGCACTTTATAACTTAGTGCGTTTTACAAAATAAATAGGTCCAATGCTTTGGGAAATGAAAAATATTTAACTTTTGAAAAAAATGGAACTCAATATCGAGCTACCAATCAAAAGTTTTACAATAATTATTTCCCATAAATAATCCCTATTTTAAATGAATTTGCACTAAACTTGAAATGCACTTTTTCACTAAAAATATAGTTTTAGCAAAAGAAGGAGGTGGATTTTGAGTGTTTTTTGTATCTAGTCTATACACGAGGTTGTGGCCACATTGGATCAAGGATACATACACTACGACTCTTATATTTCCATAGCTTTGTGTGTAGCAAATAGCTCTGTTGTGGGACTTAAAACAACAACTCAAGCTGGATCTTCAATGTGTGTCTAGGTTGTTGGAAACTCTATTGTAGGTTTGAAAATGCCTCTTGATTAAGAAAAACACCCTTTGCATGTCTGAACATGCATGCAAACAACTACCACATGTGAAAACTCCTTCACATATCCGAAAATGCCTAGATCTGGATAAATTTTCTAGGGAGCTGCAAAAATGATTTAGGGTCCTGCAAAAAAAATCATAATTGTATGTTGAGCTCAAAAAAATGACTAAGACCGGAATAGAGGATCGGTGCACATGAAAGAAAATATAGGAAGAAGGCACATGAGGAAGAACACATAGGGATAACTAAGTTATGCGTGGACAACTTGAACAATTAACCAATTTTGGAATGAAGGGCTAGAGTTGGACATGAAGCACGGAAGGTTTACGCCAGAGCGAGAAAAATGATTTGAGACTTAGCCGCACGTTGGGTTATGGTGTGTCATGGAAAACACGTGAGGATACGGGTAGGCATGATCATGGATAAGGTTAGCACATGGAGACTTGTAGCCCAAGGAAAGAATATTTCAAGATATACTCATTATGTTTAAGAGCTATAAAGTAGAGTTAGTTATGACTTAGCTAGCACTTGCATGTTTAAGGTACTCAAGTATGGCAGGGTATGATGAAATTTGGCGTGTGGTTGCTCTTGAGTGATGTTGAAGTGGAAAAGGAGAGTTCACACACTATTTAAGAATTTGTTTGGATCTAAATTAGAGAGGGTGAAGAAGATGTGTGATGCGAGGCAAGATATGCAAGAGAGACTTTAGATGCATAAGAGAGAGCATGGCTAGAAATCTTTGAGTAGATTCATTTTTTAGGGTTAGGATGTTATTTCTTGATGTATTCACCTATTATGACCCTTCTTGATGTAATTCCACTCAGAAATAATTGTGAATCAATATATGAGGTGGATTGTTCTGAATATCTATGTTTATGGGTCCAAACCCTTGTTTTCTTCATATTACTCATGGTTTAGATCTAATTCCTCTGTGTTGTTATAATGATTACACTCATATTATGGTGCATCTGTGCTTAGATCTAGTTTCTTTATCTATGTGCTAGAATGAATGTATGCATTTTTATTTCTCGCAATATTCCTCCATTAATGGTAAACATTCTTACAAGGCTCACATAAAAGAGGACTCGACGCCTTCACGCGCCTCGGTGATCACCCAGTTTAGGTGGGTGATATGTCGCGTGCTGGATTTAAAGGGAGTAGGTAAAAGTGACTATATTTTGGTTATGTTTCCGGGACCTCTTTTGAAAGTTGTTGTAAGAATGGTTTGTGATGCTAGAGTTCTTGAATTTTGCATGCGTAGAGACTTGGCTTAAGAACACGGAGGATGATTTTACATAGAGATTCAACACTGGACTTGAGTTTGATGCACATACATGGGTAGAGGATCATTTGTATCATGAGCTCTATGAAACATTTTTTTTTGTTTTCCAATAGAACTGTATGAATGGTTGTCGGCATATGCATCAAGGAGGAGTTGGTACTATCGACCTCATGTGTGGACCCAAGAAGATTATCAACGGCTTCATGATTCCGATCTGATTTGGACTTGTGTTGTTGATCGTTGGTGGAGTGGTGTGTTGACTAGCTACACATTAGAGTACGTGGTTTCTACTTATTTTTTCCCAGAGGTTGCTAAGTTCGAGTTCTTGCAAGAATCAAGAGGATCTTTCTTGCATGTTATATTGTTATCAATCAAGATCTTGATCATCACTTTGATTTTAGAAGTGTTTCATATGGCTAACTAAACTCCCACTAGGTGCGGGCGTGGAAGCGGGTGTGGTGAGAAATGACAGATCCTATGGCAGAAGTGGAATGAGAAGAGAGGCGGCTCAAGTATAATGAGGCTCGGGAGAGGGAATGGGAGATAGCATGAAATTGCAAGAACAATGGAGGTTTGGAGGCAGACGTTACAGGAAGGATTTGAGGTTCACACGGAGGATGTGAAACTCAGAGCGCCTATCTTTACCTCATCTTAGAAAACATGGAAGGAGAACCCCCTCAAATTCTAGTGAGAGCTCTTTAAATGGAGAAAGGAGATGGACCATAGGTGCGCATTTGAACCCACTGACGACCAATCCTCTTGCACTTAGTTTTCCAATCTCGAGACAAATATTGCTAGTCCAGGTTGATATCGGTATTGGTAAGCAAGAAACTTTAGGTAGATATCATTTCTCATTGAATTCATTTATGAAAGTGCAAAAAATTCCTATGTTTGGTGGTATCCCATCAGACGCATCATTTAGATGAAGTGTGGGCTCACAGAACATGGGTATCACATCTGGAAGTAGGTCAAATTCATAGAATGTTGTAGGTCGTTTTAGTACAACAGTGGGAATGCAAAGTAACACTACTTTAGGCCATGTATCTCATGCTACGGGAGGAGAATCGGAGGATCTGGTGGATCTAGAGGGTCAAGGGTTAGTGGAACTAGTGGATCTAGTGGTGGAGGCAACACAAGAGGAAATCAAGGTTTTGGATCTGGTGGAAAAGGACCACAACCCCATCAACATGTATTTTATGAGATGTCTCTTCATTTTATTAATTATAAAGGTGTCAAGGATGTTGTAGAGCATGTACACAAGTGTGAATTACTATGGCACACTAAAGGGATCACTACCCTGGGCCGAGAAAGCTTAGCCGGTTGTAACTACGTTACGAGGGCATGCGCATAGCTGGTATTGAAAGTATGACCCACATCAAATGGTAGTGGATTATACGGCATTGCATGATGCCTTCTTGGCAAAATTTCATATTCTGAGTTTGAGAAAAAGAGAATCAGTGTGCTCAAGGAGATTCAACCGGGTATGGCAAAGATTGTGCGGTAGTATGATGCACATTTTAAGACTCTCTTTTCAAAGTTATTTTATGATATCCATCCCTCTCAGCATGCTTAGTGGTTCATTGGAGGTTTTATAACACCTTTCAGATGAGCAATTTCACATAAGACTTTCACATATCCGTGTGAAGCCTTGGAGGTTGTTTTGTGCGAGGCCATGGGGAGCATTGATACGAGGGTAAGTCCCTTTTGGAGGCATAGATTTCTTCCATGGAAAAATAACTTGAGAAATTATATGTGAATTCAACACATGAGACTCGCAGTGGACATTGGTGTATAGATTGTGAAGTAGAAGGACACACCAAGGATAGTTTCCCTTGAAATTTGGTGCACACCATGTTGTTAGACTGTGAAATCTGTCATGGGGATCATGATCCAAGTAGATGCCCTTTGTTACAATGTACACTCCGTAAGAATGTGTCTTGCTATTGTAATATTTGTACATCTATTACTCATGACATGAAGGAATGTCAGTTGATAGACCAAATTTGTTAGGAAATTGATACTAGTGTGCGTTAGGCCAACGTTGCGAATAGTTCTAAAAATGAGGGGCATCAACATGAAGGGCATGAAGATGGTGGAGGAAGGGGAAGAAGATTTTACATAGGATTCATAGGTCATGGTGGTCACGATAGAGGAAGGAGTGAATTCCCTCGTAGAACTTTTTTTAATTGTAGATCTACGGATCACTATAAGTGCGAATGTCTAGATTTGCTACAATTCTCATGGTGTAGAAAGAAACATAAGTATGGGGAGTTCCTGGACTTTATGATCACATGAGCCAAAATTAGAATAAGGATAAAGGCATGGGAATGGTTAGTGTGAAGCATGTTGAACCCCTATTCATGCCTATAATGACATCTAATCTGGAAATGGAACTGTATTAGTAACTACACGCGTTGAAGCTACACGCATCGATGCCTCTCATTACAAGAGAAGAGGTATTGCATGGAAAGTACCTGATCCAAATTATTAGAAGGAGGTTTACCAAGAGACTATGGAGATGATTAGGATTTTGCAAGGGAGATCCAAAGGCTTGAAAAAGTAGTTGCAAAAGTTGGAGCAGACAAAGAATGCTAAGATCCCTCAGAATGATGTTGATGATGTCAAAGAGGTATGTAAGATGTTGTGCTAGGAAAATATCATTTCCTATTAAGAGAATGGTTTAGAAGAAAGGTACCACACACTATTGGATGTGAGTGCGAGAGGTAGATCTTGTATGCTAATTTTCCCCCTCATAGTCTTGATTATGACAAGGAGATCACGTTGAATGCGGTAATTGATGGATGGCTTTTGAGAAACACACTAATTGACATAGGTGCAAAGGTTAATGTTCTTACTCTATATGCATGGAATCATATGGGGAGACAACCATTGCAACCATCTTCGAATGTGTTGTACATGGTGAATAAAAATAAAGCTACGTCCATCGAAGTCCTATAGGATGCTTCCATAACCATTCAAGGAGCCGAGTTCACTGGGGACTTTGAAGTCTTAGTGCTTGCCGGCAGATAGTTTTCTAGCCTTACTTGGATGCCCTTAGTGTTATGCGAATAATGTTGATTTGCACTTCAACAAGGGATACATTAGCTTTGAGAATAAGGAGTGCATAATTATTCCACTAACAGATGGGATTTTTGTACCTTATGTCAAGCCTTTGGGAGAAGAAGACATCAATAGAATTTATGTGCACACCATCGAGATCCAGAGATTATTGAGCCATCAAGAGAAGGATTCATTCAATGGGATGATGCTCAGTCCTTAAGTGATACGACTAGCATTGCATGTGATAATTGGGTGCATGGGACTTATGAGTTGGTTGGAAGAGAATTAAAGGGAACTGTGACTCGTGTTGTCAAGGCACATTTAGTTAGGCATCTGGGAGGAAGACATTACCAAGTTACATGAGAGAAGGTAACCCTAATGTCTTCTTGTGTGCTATGGAAGTCCAGTGGACCTGTGAAGTATAAAAAGGAATATTCTTGTTTATACCTTGTGTGGGACAATCGTGCATTGGTGGATGACTCATCAAGATAATCTTATAGAGTGGCACGAGGTAAGAATCACATTCTCTATTAGATTTCTACATACCAATGCACCTTCAAGGATATGCGACTATCATGGGAGGGAATTTTTATCCCATTTCACCCCTGTGAAATGGGACGATAAATAAGCTTGCATTATGTCATTGATAGGATCTACTTGCAGAGAGGAATAATAGATCCAAGCATTCATCTAAAATTTTCCCTTGGGTGTCTCCTAGAATTCTACTGAATGCACTGAGGAACCCCAAAATTTCCATAAAATGTCTAGAGGGGATATGTTTTTACAAGAAAATTTTCAACTCTTGGATTAGCTCATTGAGTTAATCATGGAGCGAATTACTCATTCATAAGAGGTGAACTTTTCCTCCCGGGGTAATCAATCTCTTGCTCTGAGTCATGCATAAAGGGTGACCGAGTTACATTGAACCGAGATATATGAAAGTGAGCTCGTGCTGAAACCAAGCTAAGTGTGGTGGAATCCGGGTTGTTTCCTTTGGTACACCAAGTTAATCCATTAAGTCATATAGTCCCAAACTCAGCCAAGCTACTCATAAATTGTTCATCGGGCCAACTAAACCATATCAGGTTCATAATTTTGAAATTTTAGTTATCAAGGAGGCTCTCGAGGAAAACACCAAGCCATAGAAAAGCTTACCAAGCCATTTTGTGCTCAGTCAAGTTGATCGAGCTCGACAAGAGAAACAAGCTTAGAGCTCGAAGGGGAAATTTGATTCGAGATATCCAAGAAACTCCGAGACATTCCCAAATGGAGAAAGTCAAGCCCGAGGCCCTGAGTTCACCAAGAGCAAGCACCTACAAGTTATTTTGTTGGGGAAAGGCTAAGCTAGTTCCCATAGATTACGTTGATAGGTCGTGTAGCCAGAGCCGAGCCCACATGGATCATAGCAAGTTTGATAGTGGGTCTTGTAGAGGAGATAAGTCGTTCAAATGATTCGGAAAGATCACACATGGAGCAATGGATTCCAAGTAAAATGGGTAAGACTGATCTATTCATGGTTGAGTTGAGTCACCCATATTTCACCAACCTCTGCATTAAACAAAATTACTGCAAAGGGCTCTAATAATAATGTCAAGCTTAAGGCAAATCGAGAATCAAGGAAAAGTTTTCCACGGTTGAAAGGGGGAATGCGGGACTCACCACATGTCCTTATGGTACATGTCCAAAAATTGTAAAGGGATGTGGAGACACCAACCATGCATGGAGCCACCACGTGGCACGGGATGCCGTTGTTACGCCATGTCAATACAATGAAGTGAGTCGATTACGAATTTGTCTTGCGAAGCTCGAGGCGAGATGAGGAGCTCGCCGAAGGTATAAGGCCAATCGGTGGTTGAAAATGGGCATAATACCAAGTTATAACTTAGTTTTGTGGCCCGATGTAAAGGAGGTTTCAACTCGACACTTGTGGAGCTATATGGAGTCACTGCATGGAAACAAAGTATGGCGGTGTCGAACACGTGGAAACAAGCCAGGATCTCAGGTGAGTTAAATGGTGAGTCATCGGTGAGCTCGGCATCCAACAAAGATAAATTAGTGATAAGTGGGGAAGTTTTGTTGGTAGAAGGGTTAGCCAACTTGACCAAGCTAGCCGAGCTGGTTGGGCATAAAGCAATAAAAACCACAATTCCCTCCCACATCAAGCACAAGGAAAATCAATGATGGGCCCACTAAGAATTTTTAATGCCCTGATCTTCTTTTAGAGATATGCGAGAATCATTTTGAATGATGAGAAATCATTGAAGAAGGAGTAGAGATTATTAAAGTTTTCTTTCTCGACCAAGAATTAATTGTATAGTCGTGTGAAGACCAAGAAATGCCTGACAAACTCAAATTACCTACCTACACTCAAAAGCTCATAACTTGAGCATTTCTCAACAAAATTACACAAAATTGGTGTCATTGGAATCTTAGATCTGAGGCCGACGCACAAAAATAAATAAATTCAAAGATAATTTTGTGGAAAACAATCCCAGTTCAAAGAGATAGTTGGAAAGTGGTTGGGAGTGCAATTAATGAGTATGGCCATCATTATTTCACTGATGCAGAGTCATCATGGGACAACATGGGGAGATTTTGAAAATCTATTTCCATCATTTCACCTCATTTATTACATCTTATAAGTGGTTGGAAAAGAAATTTTGAATTCACACTCTTCTCTTCCTCTCATTCTATAAAATGTAATCGGGGGCTCATTCAAAAGGAGTTAGTCATTTTTCCTTCTTGCCCCTCTTTCTTCTTTGTTAGGGTTTTGAATGTGGAACTCAAGCCTTCTCTCAAATCTTTGTAATGGAATTTTTCTTGCCTCTTTCCTATTGTTGTTGTACTATGCATATTTTTGAAGTAATATAATATGTCCTATGATGCATTTTGTCCATCCTTTGCATGTTTTTATTGTCTCTACTTGCCTTTATTCACTGCAGGTATATTATGCATATTTCTAATGTTTAGTACAGGTTTTGGAAGTTATGTTTAATGGGTTTGAAGTGGTGTTCTGTGTGAATCTATCTTTGGATTGTGGTGCATTTTTTCACCCTTTTCATTTCTCACCTTTCTCCATTTCAAGCAGTTGGATTCTTGATTAACAACCTCATTTTCTTAGTGTATCACCATTCTTAGTGTAGGCTTTATTTTCATGCTCTCTCTCTCTCTCTCTCTCTCTCTCTCTCTCTCTCTCTCTCTTTGGTCCCCTTGAAAGTTAGATTAGGATCAAATAGTTTGATTTTCTACATTAGGAATAGTTTTGGTAGGTAAGTTTAGGATCAAGAGCTAATTTTCTCTGGAGGGTTATCTCAAGCTGTAAGTCCCACAACTTGAGAGATGACCCAATGTTGCCCAAAAGGTAGGGATCCATAACCAAAAATATCGGGGTGTTACTTTTTGGTGATAACAAGAATCATCCTTGTACCATGTTTAGGAATGTGAGAAATTCTTGAAAGAAGGCCTAGAAGATTTACCCCTTCACTCTGGGTGCATAAGTTATATTCCACCACCGTAGGGTTGTGCACATCCATGGTACGTCTATTTGGAGTTAAGTCGTCGAGACAGAAATTGGCAAGAGTTGACAACATGTATTATTTAGACTTTTGAGTATCTATCTTCTAAACCATCAGTGAATGAGGATTTGTAGGTAGTTAAACACCTTACTCTAGGAGATAGTGCCAAAGATGAGGACCTCATCCTATATTTTATAGGGAGACCGATTTGGAGGTGCACTTGAGGAAGGAGAAGAAACATATGAAGTACAGTTTGAGCGCACCTACCTAGAAAAAGAGAAAGGAAAAATGGTGTACCTGATAGAAGATGAAGAGATAGAGAACCTTGATGTTGATCATATAGAGGGTACGCACGACGTCTTGGATAGTGCGGATGAGAAGGCACACGCCTACCATGAGCCATTGAAGACAAAGAAGTTCAACATTGGCACGAAGTAGAACCGAAAGAAGCAATCATTGGTGATTACTAGACAAAATAGGAGGTCTCAAAGATAATTGAGATGTTGCGTGACTACTAAGAATTTTTCCCATGCGGGTACCATGAATTAAAATGAGTTCATCACTCATTGGGAGAGATACAGATTAAGTTAAAGGAAGTTATGGACTCGATTAGGAAAATGCCTTATCAGATGAATCTTAATTTGCGTGTAAATGTAAAAGAAGAAATTGACAAGATGTTGGAATCCGAGATCATTGAAGCCATTCAAAAATTTGAATGCCTTAGCTCGATGGTAATTAGTATCAAGAAAGATGGAAGGATAAAGATATGTGTAGACTATAGAGACTTGAATCTTTGCATGCGTTATAGATCCCTTTTCATCACCTTTTCTTGAGGAAATCTTAGAGGGTGTAATTAGGCATGAAATATACTATTTTACTGAGATGGATTACGAGGGTATCACTAGGTGAGAATTACAAAATGAGACCGGGAGAAGACTACTTCAACCACCGAACATGGAATTTTTATTATACGGTTATGCCATTTGGGCTTAAGAATGCACCTATGTATTTTCGCGCATTGTGGTACAAGCATTCCAAGACTTTATTCATAAGTTTCTACAAGTCTACTTGGATGATTGGACAATGTATGGATTAGTAAAAGATCATTGCGAAAACTTGAGATTGATGTTTGAAAGATGCAGGTAGTTAAGTATCTCTCTAAACATTAAGAAATGTGTCTTTTCTACTCCTTTTGGCACATTGCTAGGTCATATTATTTGTAAGGAAGGCTTATTGGTGGATCTTGCCAAAGTTGTTATTTTGGGTTTGGAGGAGCCTGCTAATCAAAGCGTAGTGTGCGGATTTTTGGGGCATACGGGTTACTATAAAAAAATTCATCAAAGGTTATGTTAGGATTACCGTGCCCTTGGAAGAACTATTGAGGCACAAAGGAATATTTCACTGGATGAGGCACAACAAGTGGCTTTTGATACATTGAAGGAAAAGCTTACTATTGCGCCCATTTTGCGCTTTCCCTCTTGGGACAAGCCCTTTCATGTGCATGTGGGTGCATAAGGTTTTACAATTGGAGCAATGTTATCACAACCTAGAGAAGGGATTATTGATCACCCTTTGTGTTTTGCAAGCATAAAGTTAACTCCAACTGAGAAAAATTACACAACAACGAAGTGTGAAACATTGTCTATGATTTATGTGTTGCATAAGTTTAGGTAGTACTTGTTGGCTACTCCATTTATATTTTACACAGATCACATGGCACTTAATTATTTGGTAAACAAGTTTGTTTGCGAGGGTGCATATCTGGTGGATCTTGTTATTTCATGAATACAAATTTTCGGTGGTAGTCAAACTAGGAAAGTGTAATTCAGGAGCTGACCATCTTTCCAAAATTATAGCGGTGAGGATGTGCATAACATTGAAGACACAATGATGTATGTATATTTTTTCAGATTAAAATGCGTGCCCACTAATTTGGAGGATATTGTTGTCTTTTTACAAATAGGTGTCGCACCTGATGGAATGAAGAGTATAGAAAGGAAACAACTTGTCATTCACATCACGCCTTATATGTTGATTGGTGGAGATCTATACAAACTTGGTCGTGATGATATTTTGTACAGGGTGTGTACTAGAGCATGAGCGTGTGGATATTATGGAGGAAGCTCATGGAGGGATTTTTGTGGACACTATATAGGGCAAGCCACCACGCACAAGATAAATATGGTTAGTTTGTGGTGGGATACACTATATAAGGATTGCTAAGAATATGTCGGCTGTGATCATTGCCAACAACTTGCGAAGCTTGGACATAGAGAAGAAATGTCATTGGGGCCTATAGCAAGTGTGAAACCCTTTAAAAAATGAGCAATTAACTTCGTGGGCCCTATTTCCCCCAGAAGCGTAGGACAGGGTCACGCTACATCATTACTTGTACAAACTATCTTACATGTTAGGCAGAAGCAACACCTACGAAGGATTTCACTGCAGCTATTGTAGCAAGGTTACTTTGGGAGATTATCATAAGTAGGTATGAATGTCCATTGAGTTTAACAAGTGATAGGGTCACTCATTTCTTGAATGAGACTATTATGATATTATTGGTGGAATTTATGTTATCCCATCATAAAAATATACCTGTCACCACAATTTAATGGAACCGCAAAAACTTTCAACAAGATTTTGAGCCACACATTGACAAAGATCTATGATGTTGGAAGGAAGGATTGGGATGATAAATTCTCTGTTGTTCTTTGGTCTTATAGAACAACCTACAAGAGACTCAACAAAGCAACACCCTTTCAGTTGGTGTTTGACAATCGAAGTTGTTTTACCGGTTGAATTTATGTTACCATCCTTGCATATTGCGCACGGAGGAGAGATTGGCGATGAGAAACCACTTGAAGAGTGCATAAACAAAATGATGTAGTTGGATAAGAGGTGTATCATAGCCCGATGGAGCCAGAAGATAGAGAAAGCAAGACAGAAGGCCTAACATGACCAACACATTAAAAATAAGAAACTGGAGGTTGGAAAGATGGTTCTTCTATATGATTCCAAGTTTTTGCGTCACCCTGTGAAGTTCCAAGTGCATTGGTTGGGACCGTATGTCGTGACCTATATACTTGACTCAAGCGCTTACTAGTTAGAATATTTGGATGACACACGGTTGCTCGGTTTCTTTAACGGGAGTAGATTGAATCCCTACTATAAATAAGTCTTCTTAGTGTTTTTAATAAGGCAGTGTTGCCATTTAGCTTAGGTTTCCTTTAATGTATTTTACTTTATATGTGTTTCCTTTCTTCGTCACTATGCTTTGTATTTTTAGTCATGTGTTGTGGTTCGTGTTTGTGTGCTAATAGCCAATTACTTTCTACGATGTTTCGGGCATAGATGACTACACATAATTTTAGTGTCGGGTGGAGAGTGCAGAGGATGCACGTGGTTGGAGTGATGTTGGTTGGTGGCCCAAGAGAGAGAGAAAAGCACGTGGTATCGGAGGAATGTGCATAACGGGGTGATTTTGGTCGAAATAAAATGGTGTCAAGAAATAGTTTTATGAAATCCACGTACAATAATGAACATGCGGAGCAACATGAGGTAGGCGGTAGTAGGAAGAACTACTAGGCATAACACGCGAAGGTAGATGTACCTTAGCATTGAGAGCACATGTAAGGGAGTCTACGGTTGATATAGTTTTACGTGACAGAAAGTTGAGGAGGTTACACATGGGAGGAATGCTTTGAAAAAATCTGAATTTAATGCGGTATTATGGTAGTAGGTGGCATGGAAATTAAGGTGGTCAAAAGTGAAAAACTATAAATAGGGAGTCAAGGTAAGTTATTTTCACTTTGCATTTACTTTTAGAAGATCTCTTATAAATTAGGGCATCCTTGCGAGAAATTTGAAAAAATCATGTGTGAAGTGAAAGATTTGAGAACCAAATTAGAATAGACTACACGGGCGTGTGCAAAAGTGGTTGTTTGGAAGGATTTCTATGGGTTTTAACATTGTCTTGTGGAAGAAAGGGTTTCCAGGTTAGGGTTTGAGAAAATAGGGTACAAATATTAAGAATTTGTTCGGAAGGATTGGAGCCAAGGGATTAAGTAGTAAGAAGGCAAGATACTGAGGAAAGACTAACAAGGACCCAACAAGGAAAATGACACCAAGGAAAGGATCAAACGTTCCACCCAAGAAGAAGGGCACGGAAAACCAATTGCGTCGACAAAGTTTCAATGAAAAATGGTATGAGGAGATCTGATATCTAGATGGGGTATTATTGGGGATGGATTGGGTATCTCACGTGTGTAAAATGGTTATAAGTGATTATAACCATATGACATATACAATTGAGAAAGAGATGACATTGGAGCTTGTTTTCCTACAGGAGAAAGAATAGAAGATGATAGACCAGTGTACGATGAATCCGTGAAGAGGACATTGGAGAAGGTTGGGCTTTTACAACTCTATGAGTTATCATTTTTTGGAAATCCTAAGAGATTATACCATTGCTCATGTTGCATGTGCATGAAGATTAATACTTCGCAAGAAGTAGGATGTGCATAAATCCACAGTTGATCTCCAAGTACACTGGACTTATCTATACAGGAGAGTCGTTGGATGATGACTTGGGTGACAATGAGGTTGTCAAGGAAACAACTAAGGCATATGAATACAATAAGGGTGAGCATGCCTTTGATATTTCCAAGATCACTGAACCAGTCATGAAGATGGTTGCGCATCTGTTCACCAAGTTGAATGGACAAGAATGATGGACACAAGTGAACAAGAGATGGTTGAATGTTTGCAAGAAGGTTTTAGAGGGGACCATCTACAACATCTCGGCCTTCATTGCAAAGGATATCATTGATGTCATATGAGATGGAGATAAAATTACATATGGTAATATTCTTCTTACCATTGTGTTTTTAGAGATTGGAGTGCCTGATGGGCCGAATAATAACATTTGGGAGTACCTTGATGAGAACCCCTCCCCAGCTAAGAGGTTTGAAACATATACTTGTGAAATTATGACACATGCATACAAGGCGCACTTAGATAAGTGGTACAAGCGGATGCATGATGCATTTGGAGCAGAGTGGAGGATTCTAGAGCAACTACCACCTTGGTGAAGGATGAGGCTGAATTTGTAGTATACCAGTAGTTCTACATTGGCAGGTTCACATTGATTGATGGCACCAAGAGCCCATGGTGTAGATTACCTTTTGCCTTCACAACATAGTATTTTCAAAGTGCGGTTAACATGTTTAAGGAGGCTAAGAAACTGAGGTTTGATCTAAGTGAAGTATATCAAGAGCACTTTGTGTGTTGTGTAGGACACTTGTATATCCTCAGAAGTGAGCATATGTGGAGAAGTATGTCTCTCATGACATACATATGTTAAGGCCCATAACATTACCACTTACAGGCACAACAATGACAAGGGTGTACATAAACCTAAGGCCTAAGTTTGAGAAAGGCGCGTATGTTGAGGATGATGTCTCCATCCCTAAAGACCTCTAGGAAGGAAGAAGATAGTGACAAAGAAGAGAGATAGGGAGGAAAATCCAGCAAGCGGGCACCGAGAGTGCATGTAGTTCGAGACCATAGAGGTATAAGAGTCAAGTGTGGGAATGAGAACTTATAATCATAGGAAGAATTCCCATGTGAAGGAGAATTCCCCAGTGAAGGAGTAGTCTCTAATGAAGAAGAAGCAAAGGGTAGTGCGATTTCGGACTTTGAGAGAATGGAGACCGTAAACAAGTGATGAGACTAGAGAGGAGCATGAGGGGAGTGAGTCGAGAGAAGAACCCCGTGTATAATGTACATGTATTTGATGAAGAGTGGAATGAATCATGGAGGACACTCAAGAGGGAGAAATAAGTGAAGAAGAAGCGGGGATGAAGGCACATGATATCCCGCACCTATCCGTGAACATTTAGAGGATCTTTGGAGGAGGTGGTAGGTATCATCAAGGACTTGGTAGAGCACGAGGTGGAGCATAGCATGGGAGAAATGGAGAAGTATGAAATCATGGGTGAGGAGACATTTTTAGTATTCAGTTTCCCGAAGGGAGTGCGCACAGGTGGCAAGGGCTCATTGACATCACAAGGACCCATAATGACTTATGATGTTGATCCAAGCAAGGTCCTATGTGTGTATTTCCAGAGCACAGTGCCTATAGACCACCTTTTCTGTTGGTCATCATTTGATCTGAGATAGTGCATACCCATGCACAAGGAAGATGTTGTCATGGGATTTTGAGTCCCATGTTGATGAGCTGAATTTGAAGTCAATGCAGGTGCATTACTAGACACGCCCGATCTCTGCAGAGAGGTAAATCATATTATGTAATCGCAATGCCTAATGCATTGAACAAGGTGTTGGTGGAGGTCAAAGCAAGGTTATTCGAGAGGAATAATAAGATTAAAGCATTGGAGAAGGAATTAGAGGAAAAGAACAAGAAAATTAAAGAGAAAGGAGTTTATAACGCACATTTGAGGACCGACTTGAGACAAGATAAGAGGAAGGTGCATGAAGCTTACAAGAAAGAAGAGGTTATCTCAAACTCCATTATTTTAGCGTGCCTGGATTTAGCCCCTCACACAAGTATGAGTCAATTTTCCATTGCCTAGAGGATTTGACATGCATCATCATGATGGAGAAGTAACCACTTGCAATAGAGTTGGTGGAAGCGATTATGATGCGGCATAAAAGAGCAAGAGAGATTTCAAATTAAGGAGACCATAACTTGGTACACTAAGCTTCTTGCTTTAGTGAAAACCACAACTCACATGGCTGAAGTTGTCTATGAAAACTGTGAAGATAGAGACATGGTGGCAAGTGTGCTGGTTGCTACACATGAGGCAGATTTGAAGGAGTTCCAGACCAAGAATAGAGGCAATCGGGAATAACATGAAAAAATATTGGCAGAGGTTGAGAAGAAATCCAAGGCAATTGAAATTTTAAGGACCTCTATTAAGAGTAAAGTCAAGGAATTATATCCCCAGGTGACACATAGGATGGACATGCTAACTGACCTTAGCAAGAAAATGGAGAATATTTTTGACACATTGAAGGCTAAGGGTGAAGATCTGATGTTCGATGAGGTCGGTGTGCGATAAGGGATTTACTTAAACAGACATGGAGTGAGGTGGATGCTTGGAATGAGATTGAAGCATCCTTGAATAAAACTTTCCCAATCCTTGTGCAACAATAGCAAAATTCTTTTGTTCTTTGGTGTAAGCCGGATACAAGTCATTTTATTCTTCCATTCTTTATTCTTTGTTGGAGATTAGATTGTTTCCAGGACGGACAACACATTTAGTGTGGGGTAATGTTGAGCCCATAAAAATGAATAAATCCTGGAGCAGAGGATCAGTGTGCACGAGAAGACAATATAGGAAGAAGGCGCATGAGGAAGAACACGAAAGAATAACTAAGTTGTGCATAGATAACTTGAACAATTAACTAGTTTTGGAATGAAGGGCTAGAGTTAGACATGGAGTACACAAAGGTTTGCGCATGGGAGTAGAAAAGGGTTTGAGACTTAGCCGCATTTTGGGTTATGGTGTTACATGGAAAACATGTGAGGATACGGTAGGCATGATAGTGGATAAGGTTAGAACATGGAGACTTGTAGCCCAAGGAAATAATATTCTAGGATATAATCATTGTGTTTAAGAGTTGTAAAGTAGAGTTAGTTATGACTTAGCTAGAACTTGCATGTTTAAGGTACTCGAGTATGGCGGGGTATGATGAAATTTCCCATGCGGTTTACTCTTGAGTGGTGTTGAAGTGGAAAAGGAGAGATCCCACCCTATTTAAGAATACATTTGGATCTAAATTAGAGAGGGTGAAGAATATGTGTGATGTGAGGAAAGAGATGCAATAGAGACTTTAGATGCATAAGAGAAAGGAAGGCCAAAACTCTTGAGTAGAGTCATTTTGTAGGGTTAGGATGTTATTTCTTGATGTATTTGGTCTATTATGACCCTTTTTGATGTAATCTAGCTACTGTAAACAATTATGAATCAATATATGAGGTGGATTGTTACGATATAAATGTTTATGGGTTGAAACCCTTGTGTCTTGTGTTCTTCATATTGCTTATAGTTCAAATTTGATTCCTCTGTGGTGTTATAATGATTACACTCATATTATGGTGCATCCATGCTTGGATCTAGTTTCTTTACCTATGTGTTAGAATGAATGTATGTATTTCTGTTTCTGCAATATTCTTCCATTAATGGTGAACATTCTTACAAGGTTCACATAAAAGAGGGGCTCGGTGCCTTTTTGTGCCTCGGGTGAGCACCCAGTTTAGGATGGGTGATATGCCGATGTGCCTGGGGTTTAAAGGGAGTAGGTAAAAGCGACTACATTGTCTATGTACTATGTGGGCCTGTAAACTCAGAATCCTATAAATAGGCTATATACCCACAAACCAGAAAAACCAAAGCGAATAATACCCAAGCACTTGCATATAAAGACCTCGAGATGAAAATAAACTTGTAGAATAATTACCGAGAGAAGCTCAAGACTAGCTCGACTTGGATACCATATCGAAAAAAGCACCACCGATCTATTGGTTCAAATAATGCATAGGTGAATGATGTGAGACGTGAATTGTTCCAAGACAAAACAAAGAAAGCATACAAGACTGCAAATTACGAAAATACAAGAGAGATAATTGCAATAACACGAAATAACTCCAACTCAATACGATCAAATAGAATAATACAAGAGATGTACATATAGGAGGTGAATGTGTAACATCCTCCTAGAATCATTACAATATCCACCTAGAATAGTGTTAACCAACACCTATAATGGTGTAGTCAAGTAGTAACCAAAACCTAGAATAGAGTACTCAAGTGGTAACTAACACCTAGAATAGTGTAGTCAAGTGTACACCTAAACAAGCATATCCCATAAGTGTAAGGAAACTCCAAGCGAGGTGGAATATCCCGAGTAGGATAATACAAATAAAGTGAGGAAAATAAATCCTACACTAACATTTTCCACATGGGACAAATGACACATTCTTATTACACATGCCAACACCTAGAGTATTGAATATAATATTAAATGGGAACAAATGCACACACCTAAATTTGATCTTTGACTCTTAGAAACCTCAACTTTGAAACTCTTTGGGAAATATGGATAGTTGATATATATCTAAAAATTTATCACACTTTACTCCAATCCATTTATATATAAATCATATTATCCACCTTTGTATTCTAGCCATGCTTATATATGATCATGTTATTCTTTTAAAAAACAACTTAGAAATCCTAGAAAAAAATTCTAACTCACAAATCCCTTTTCTCATCCTCTCAAAAGTTTATTCAACCTTAAAAACTATAATTTACTAGCACTTTCCTCTTGTAGTGTGCAATGTTTATTTTTGAATGTGTTAAATCTCATTAGGTTGGTCTACACACTATTGATGGGTCGAGTTATAGTGGGATATTAATGATAAGTCATATATACATTAAAAATGAATACATAGATCATTTTTTTGTGTTTCTATTACATCATACACCTTTTATCACCTAATACACTCTTACACATCTCGATATCATTACACTAAATGTATAAATACATGTTAAATAATCATTCATGCATGTATGTCATCTCATATGGGGAGAAATCTTCACGGTGTGATGTATATAAGTTGTAGAGATTATATATCCATCTCTTTATTCACTTAGGATACCATAAAATTCTAATTATTTTATCTACCCACTCTATTATCATGTCTTATCTTAGCATTGCATGATTATAATAAAATCACTTGAAATCGACATTGTTATTCAATCTACTCTTGTCACAATATAAATCAAGCATGACCATTTACTTGGTCCACACACTTCTAACATGTTTTTGAACGACATATTGGAAATAGGGTATGGACACTCATCAAATAATTTTGGAAAGTGAATTTTTTTAATGTTGCGCTTTGAAATGCTCAAGATAATGGAATAAAATTAATGAGTCGCATGACATTAATTTTAGGAGAGTAAAATAATAATCATTGTAAAAATAACAATGACACGACACCAAAAAGCACAATAACAATGAAAAAGAGTGAAATAGTGTTTTGGAGGCCCAAAAATATTTACGTGTGACTAGAATAAAACATTCCATTTACTTTTGGCATGTAGGGTTTGTTTTTAATGGTGTGTTTTTTGGTTTTGTGTTGACTTGGGATGTTTGGCGACATTAATAAAGCTACCTTGATGCCCCATTGCAAAGATGGCCTTAAGGTGTCCTTAAATTCCTAACAAAGTTTCTCTAATGTCTCGTGAGTATTTGGTTTTAATGGTTTTTAATTGGACTATAAAGTACAATTGTTGTAATAAATAGAAATTGTAATGGATATGTCAAAGGTGATGTGTTGAATGAAGTTAAAGTTTAAGGAGTGAAACCGTAACATTACGGGAGGAAGAGAGGTGGTGAAGAAGGATGGAGCACTAGGTGTGATTTTTGCAAATCAATATAACAAAAAGGTGTGATGCATAGATCCTAGAGATAACATTTTTAGAAATTTCACTAATGTGTAGGGTGTTAATTTATTTTTGGTGTCACACTAATGTTTATGGTGTCACATTTTTTATTTAGGGTGTCACATTAGTGTTTAGGGCATCACATTTATGTTTATGGTGTCAAATTGATGTTTAGGGTGTCACACTAGTGTTTAGGATTGAACATTAGAGTTTAAGATGTCACACTAGTGTTTAAGGTGGAACACTAGTGTTTAGGGTGTTGCATTATTTTTAGGGTATTGCAATGGTGTTTAGGTTTTCACATTTATTGTTTTCGGTTTCTACTTGAGTGTTTAAGATGTCAAAATAGTTTTAGGGTGACATATTTGTTTTATCGGGTGTCGACAAGTGTTTACAAAGTGTCACATTAGGGTTTAAGGTCTCATATTTATCTTTTAGGGTGTCACACTAGTGTTTAGGAAGTCACATTTGTTTTTTAGGGTGCCACACTAGTGTTTAAGGTGTCACGGTGGTGTTTAGGGTGTCTTATTTTTATTTAGTGTGTCTCATTTTTTTATTTAGTGTGTCTAATTTTTTAGGGTGCCAAACTAGTATTTATGGCCTCACATTTGTTGTTTATGGTGTCTCACAAGTGTTTAGGGTATCACACTAATGTTTAGGGTGACACATTTTTGTTTAAGGTGACACACAAGTGTTTAAGGTCTTACATTTTGATTAGTGTGTCACACTAATGTTTAGAGTGTCACACTAGTGTGCGTGGTGTTGCATTGAGGTTTAAGGTGTAATATTTTTTGTTTACAGTGCCACATTAATGTTTAGGGTGTCTCATTTTTTATTTAGGGTGTCCCAATAGTGTTGAGGGTGTCGCATGTATTGTTTAGGATGCCACATTAGTGTTCGTGGATGTCACATTTGAATTTTAGGTTGTTGATTTAATGTTTAGGGTATCATAATAGTGTTTAACATGTCACATTGGTGTTTATGGCAGCACACTCATTGTTTAGGGTGGTGTAATATTATTTAATATATCATACTAGTGTTTATTGTGTCACATTAAGGTTTAGGGAGTCATATATGTTTTTATGGTCTCACACTAGTGTTTAAGGTGTCAAATTTGTTGTTTAGAGTGTTGCACTAGTGTTTAGGGTGTCACATTTATTGTTTAGGGTGTCACATTGGTGTTTATGGTGTCACATTTGTTGTTTATGGTGTTGCATTAGTGTTTAGGGTGTCATACTAGTGTTTAGCATGTCACATTGTTGTTTAGGGTGGCATGTTTGTTATTTATGGTGTCATACTATTGATTATGGTATCACATTAGTTTTTAGGGTCTCACATTTTGGTTTAGGGTGTCATATTTATTTTTTAGAGTATCACACTAGTGTTTAAGGTGTTACATTTATTGTTTAGGGTGTCGCACTAGTTTTTAGGGAGTCACACAAGTGTTTCAAGTGTCACATTTTTTGTTTAGGGTGTCACACTAGTGTTCGGTATCACATTATTGTTTAGGGTGTTTCATTTATTGTTTAGGGCGTCACATTGGTTTTTAGAGTGTCACGTTGGAGTTTAGTGTATCACATTTTTTTGTTTAGAGTGCCACACTAATGTGTAGGGTCTCACCTTTTTAGGGTGTCAAACACGTGTTTAGGGTGTCATATTAGTGCTTATGGTGTTACATTGGGGTTCGTGGTGTTGTATTTGTTTTTAGGGCATCACACTAGTGTTTAGGGTGTCACATTTGTTGTTTAGGGTGTTACACTAGTGTTTATGGTGTCAAATTTGTGTTTAGCGTGTCACATTTTTTTAGAGTATCAAACTAGTGTTTAGGGTGTTATACTAGTGTTTAGGGTGTTTCACTAGTGTTTAAGGTGTCACAATAGTATTATAGTGTTGCATTTGTAGTTTAGGGTGTCACACTAGTGTCTAGGTATCATGTTTTTGGGTAGGTTGTCACATTGGTGTTTAGAGTGTCACATTTGTTGTTTAGGGTATCACTCTAGTGTTTATGGTATTACATTGGTGTTAAGGGTTTCACATTTTTTTGTTTGGGGTATTGTACTTGTGTTAGTTAGGGTTTTTCGTTAGGGTGTCTAGTTATAATGTTGTATTGGGGTGTTACATTAGGGTGTTAACTTAAAGTGTCACATTAGGGTGTTATGCTTGGGTGTCACATTACGATGTCATGTTAGGGTTTCAAATTAGGATGTTGTGATAGGTTGGCATGTTAAGGTGTCATATTAGGGTGTCTTGTTAGGATGTCACATTATGGTGTCATATTAGGGTGTCACATTATGATGTCATGCTTGGGCATCACATTTAGATGTTATAATAAGGTGTCATGATATGGTGTTATATTAGGGTTTCATATTAGGGTGTCATGTTTGGGTGTTGCATTAGGTGTCACATTATGGTGTCACGTTAGGGTGTCATGTTAGGTGTTATGTTAGGGTGTCACATGATTAAGGTATCACATTACGATGTCATCCTAGGGTGTCACATCATTAGGGTATCTCATTAGGGTGTTGTAATAGGGTCTAGGGTGTCCTCATATATTGTCATGTTATGGGAAACTATACCAAATTAGGGGAAATTAGATCAATTTAACCTGAATTATATCAAATTAGGTCAAAAAGGGGAAAAGAGGGGGAAATATGGGCAAATAAGTCAAATTAAGGGCAATTAGGTCAATTTAATGTAAATTATATCAAATTATGTCAAATTAGGGGAAATTGGGTCAAATTAGGAAGAAATTGGTCAAATTAGGATAAATTATATGTAATTTAAATAAATTTAAATCTTATTTTAGAGGACTGAGATCAAATTAATATAGCAATGATAAATAATATATAGCATGAACAATACAAACAAGTATACAAGATAGGAGAGTAAGATTGACTTAGTTTGTATCGAGAGATCTGGGATAATCTTGGGCTAGAAAAAAAGTTGAGAATGTTGGACTGAATTATACAAGCTTTGTTTGAGAAACCGGGATCTTGGACTTTTTGAGTAGGACCACCCACATGAGGACAAGATGTTAGTGTCTCGATCCGGGTGCTAGTTTTCGTGAGCGCGCTCCTCGGTATTTTTAGGGTCTAAACTCGGTTCCTTCCTTTCATTTTTTATCACTTCGGTCCTGTCGTAGGGTTCTTGTATCGCACTTGTTCCTACAAAACAAACCCTATCTACTTATATAAAAATTAAACAAATATTAGATGAAATACATAATGCATATGTTTGATTCGAGTTAAACTCGCGATCATCCCAATGTGATAATCACTGAGTGTTGCACTACATTTCAAACTCTATGCAATTCTTGTGAGTGTGTTATTTAAAATGTGTCCCTTGAAGCTAGGTTTCCGTTATGACAATCACACCAAAATAGCGGGATACAAATAATTTTTCCCCTAAGATAGAATGTGTGATATGAAATTCGAAATAACCCCTCCTATACAATGCACAATGTAGCACAAATGTAGTCCTTGAATTTTTCTTTGCCCAAGTAGTAGATAGTAAGAATTAGCTTCAATTTCCCAACCCCTAATAGTAGTGAGTAAGTCATGTATATATGTATCTATATATATATATATATATATATATATATATATATATGATTCCCTTATTTGAATTTTTGTCATTAACAACTAAAAAATTGACCCAAAGTGATAAAAGAGACTCTAGAAAAGATACCAAATGATGTGGCAATTCAAAATCAAGAAAAAGAGGGAAAGGGACAAAAACACCCAAAGGGGATAGTAGTGCCTAGGGTGCTCCTATCCCTAATGGGCGGTAGTGTTCGGGATGCTTGGAAGATGTAACAGTCAATACAAAGTTGGGTCACATGTTGTTTAGTATCCAAAAGTAAAGTGGTCATTCTAGAAAAGAAAATAACAAGAGTGTGGGAAAAATAAAAGCAATGAAAGAGTAAAATAAGTGTTAATGTCTAGTCTTCTTGCTTAGGAATCATGTATATAATGAAATAATTAGAGGCGTGATGTAAGTAGAAATTGCATGATTTTGTGACTACATTTTCCCCACTTTATGTTGGTGAATGAATATTTGATAGCATAAAGTAGATAAGAAGATCATACCTTGTGGAGAGCCAAAGAGATTTGTAACCAATAACATGTCAAATGAGGGTTATACTTGATATCGTGTCGAATGGAAATAGTAGAATGTGCATCATGGAATCTAGAGGAGGATAAGGATCTTAGGGGTGACCTCGTATGTGTATTAAGAATGATGCATGTGTTTGTTTTTGGATATTTCCTTTCTGGAGTGTTATTGTGATTGATATTGCTTCTCGTTCCATTTGTATGTTGCCTTTCATCGGAGTAAGGTAAGACCTACAAAAGAAGATAAGTGTATTCAATGCTCATGATAAATGAAATTGAACTTTAACTTAGTAAATGTGAAAATAGAAATGATTTATTTGGAAAACAAGTGAATTAAGGATAAAGTACACCTGTGTATTCGAGAGAAGAGAGATCAAAAATTTTCCTATATGTTTGTTGCCTTATATATGGTTGGAATAGTATAAAGGATTTAGGCATTTTTTCACTAAACCAAGGATTTGAGCGTCCTGTTGCTAAACTGAGGATTTAGGGGTCATGTCGCCAAGGGAAGATTATTGGGAAAGTTGTAGGTTTTTCCCTATAACCGGTAACACTTCCCTACATATAAGTGCCATTGTAGATGATCACAAACTCGATTATAAATTGCCACGGTGACACATTATTCCAGCACATATTAATGTCTTGCATATGATTTATGTGTCACTTCCTTATTTGATATCGAGAAATAAAAATTAATTAGTTCCCTTGTAACTTGCCACTAATTTTGTTCTTGTTGGTAATTGATTGCAATCTATAGCTGAATCTATATTCTTTGGAATTGGAGAAAATTTTCATTGGAAACCTATTGATCCTATAATGTTCCTATTTATGTCCCTAGGACAGAGTGCATATGTGATACCCTATCACTAACCATTCCTATCTCGAGTTGGGTTCTCCGTCTTCGCACTAAAGTTTAGCTCAAGTTTGATTCTAAACTTGTTTCTTAGATCTTGTTTATCTTGATTTTAATTTTTTTCAATCTGTATCTAGTCTATGGACTACGAGAGGGTGAAATAGTCACTTGATTATTTCCCCCACTCATTTGGGGTGTGTGAGATGATTCAAGGTGAGCACTGAGACCAAATCGGAAAAGAAGAAAATTATGTACACATGAAATAGAACTCCTACAGAGGGAATAGGGAATATGCATGGTAACAACCATGACATATGCAAACAATGGGAAAAAGGCTATCCAAAAGTGTTAGTCACAAAAAAACATACATGATGCAATAGAAACAAGTCACAAGACATAATAAAATTACAAAATAGACAACAAGTAGTTGGTTGAATACATGAGACACCACTCAAGATGTTATTAAACAATTGAAGCCTTCAGGCGGTATAAGTAAACACAAAAATGAACATAGGGCGTAACCCAAACACAATGACAATCGTGAGACAAACAAAGAAGATAAGATGTAAGCAAATCAAAGAACCATGGTTGGAATTGGGTTTACAAGATAAATGCTACACATGAAGCACCCGTTAACATGTTATAAAAATTGATAGTGTGCCACATTAAATACAATAGAGAAATAAGAATGAAATTAGTAAATGTTTCGGTGATAGAACTCGAACATAGAGAAAATAGGAACATTAGATGTCCTCATGAGCCTCGGTAGAACCGGTAAGGTACAATGTCAAGCATCATGCATCGTGTAAGAACATGTAAGTAATTTTCATTCACCTCAAAAGTACCATGTGAACTTGCATGTGTGTATGGAAAAATATAGAGCATATTATGAATCAAGATAACATGATAAGCAACGTGCACCATCAAATATTATAAGCAAGGAAGAGTACATCCAATCAAGATCTAAGATAGTAATTTTTATTTTTGTAAATATACGAACATGAAATAGAGTATCTATGGGAGGGTAGAAAGTTCCATATAGGTAAAGTGAGGTCCATATAGGTAAGTGCACCCTCAACAATCATATTTGGACCTAGAACAAGAGTTGTAATTAGGTAGCAGGGGATAGTGTGCCCCAATGTGTGAATGTTCCAGTGACCTACCCAATGAGAGTAAGGGAAAAGATCCCACTATCCACTAGTGTAAGAGGGGTGTATATGTGATCATGATCAAAGACTCTATGGCCACTGGGGTAGTACATGTGGAGAAAGAGACTGAGAAATGGGCCTATATGTACCATGGGTAGTATGTGCTCTAGGAAGATACCTATGCCTATGGGGTTGACTATGATACCGATGTATCCATCGTGAGTGATAAGCAGAAGCCACATATGGAGGAGATATAATCGTATGTGTAAAATTATCACTAGGAACAATATGTGTGCAACTATGGAACCATCCATATGATATGTATAAATAGGTGCATGAGTGATAAAGCAATCAAGGTGTAGTAGTAATGCAAGCCAATAAAAAGGAGTCAGTGATGGAATTCCTTGAATAGTGATAATGTGACCGTCATGTACAAACTTAAGGCACAAGTGAACTATTTATGGTACGAATTTGGCAACCCTAAGCCAAGGGAGTCTTAAGACCATGTCACAATGCACAATGGTAAAACCAACAATGAATGACATGGAGATAGTGAGGGTCCAACATTGATAGGAAGAGTAACATGCCCATGAGAAGTAGGAAACCTACATGTCATCTAAGATAATGGAAATTTGATGGATTGCAAGAAAGATAGTGAACATGCATTACACTTATAAGTAGGATGTATCATAACATTGTTAATAACATGAGGACCAACAAAAGCATCAATGTGTATTCTATGCAATGAAAAAGAGGCATGAAAATCAGCATCAATAAAAGTAATGAAAGGTGGAGGAAGATAAACAAGACAAAAATAAATCCAAGAGGATGATCTGAAGATGAAGGAGGAGGAACAACATGATATACATGATTCGAAGAGGATTCAGGAGATGATTTTTTGTGCTTGGGTAAAGGGTCATTAAATATTTTAAGCTTTCCATCATTGTCATTGGTAGATTGTGGAATATAAATAATAGAATCACGTAACTCAATGTCATGATTACAACTCAAATATAAGATTATATGTCTAAGATTGAAACATCTATCAGTAGAATGACCATTGCATCTATGGTAATCACAATGTGCATTTTCATCAAATTTATTTCCACGAGGTCTATTAGGATCTAGCTCAAGAGGATTCGGAAGAGAAATCACATTGTAATTGGAGCTCTGTAGGTTGAGATTCGACATTGATGATGAGGCTTAGGCTCACCGGCCTTTCCCTTTAGGAATTTTTTTATGAACTTGTTAGTAGATTGATCGAAAAATTACCACCATATTTAAGTTTTCCCAAAGAAAGTAACTTGATTTCTTGACTTTTCAAAATATGACAATAGCTTATCAAAAGAGTTAAAGAGTACACACTCTTACAAAGGAGGTAATAGGATTCAAATGAAAAGATCTTGTAATTTAGATTCAACCAAGGCATTATTCATTTCTGAAAGATTAGTCTTATAATGCAACACATAGTCACTAAGATACTCATTAGTTCCTTACCTCATTTTGGGCATTTGTGCATATGATATATTTATGCCAATATTCATAGAAAAATGAGCTAAAAACATATTTGCAAGAGGAGTAAAATATCAAATGGAATGCAAAGGAAAATTGTAAAACCATCGTAAGGCATAGTCCTATAAACTCTTAGGGAACAACTTGATCAAGAGTGTGTCATCACAAACATAATCCAAACATGCCACATGAAATGATAAAAGGTGCTCTTAGGGATCTTTATGGCCATCAAAGAGAGGAAAATTAGGTGAGGAAAATTTGGGAGGAAGTGGATAAGAAGAAACCTCGAGTGCAAGAGGACTATGAAGAAGAAGTGAAGAATCAAGGGATGGAGAAGAAGAAGAAGAGGCATGTTGCAATCAATGAAATTTTTATTGGCAAATCTTCATTAACTCATGAATATTACGGATTTCAAATTTTGAGTTTGGAAAAAATTTAGGGGGTCGCAAACTTGCTAATTAACCTAAATTTTATGGGTATAAGTTATTTTTTGGGACAATTCACCAAGCATTAAGCTAATAGCCAATTGTTTATGTTAAATTCACCTTTACCATGAAAGAGAAGTTTTCCTCATTCATGTGTGTGTGTGGGTATTATAATTCTGATATTAAACATCAACTCACAATTCCAATTTTAGTGTGGGCATTAACGATCAACAAAAAATGCTACCAACTAATATACATTTTAACTATTCCATTGATTATAGAATATACTACTAGTCAATTTCATATATGCTTCAATCTTTCCTGTAAGGCTACATGTAGCATATATGCTACTAGCTGTATATGAATATATGCTACCGATCGGTAGCATATATTCATGCTTTACCAATCGATAGCATACATTCATGTTACCGAACGATAACATGAATGTATGCTACCAACTCGGTACCATGTAGTACAAATCAGAGATTTTTTATAGTTTACATCCATGATTACATACTTAAATTACATTTGTATTGGTCTTAGGTAAAATGGCCTCTGTAATAATAACAAGAATATAGATCAATTAAAAAGGAAAAGCAACATATTTAATTATTTTAGCCACCAAAAAAATCATGCACACATCTTGCATCCACTTCAAACACAGGTAAGAGATTATTTTTAATGCATTTGTTAGTTTAATTTAAAGTTTCAAGATCACAAACAAACCCTTGTCCCTTTTGAATGCAAAAACCCCCACTGATAATTGTATTCCACATGAAACAATTAATGAGAATAACATGTCACCACACTCACCACATGGAACAATTAATCAGAATAACATGTCAACACATGAAGATATTATTGATGATGACATGTCGAGCTGGAAGAAATTCCTAATGATGAGATTCAACTAGTACAAGATATTTCCAATTCTCAATCTCATGAAGTAGAGACTCAAGTTAAAAATTCTAAATAAAAATTTGTGTGAAGGAAGAAAACTAGTTGGACAATTGGGAGGTCATTTAAGGTAGATTGGGCATCTAAATATCCATTCATTGAATCTATAGAGCTAGAGAATGGTAGTGATACTCCAACAAAATGTAGATGTACAATATGTGGTTAGAAACTAAAAATAACACAAATTACAACTGAAGTTAGACATAATTGAGAAACATTGTGGAAAAGTATATGTGATAGTCATGGAAAAGATGGAAAAAATAAAGACACATAAATGGAAAACTACAAAAGATTGCATGCATGTAAGATATGCATCCGAGTATGAAAATGAACAGAAACATTGATAACAACTTGTTGAGAAAGGGGGAATAATTAATGCACAATTTTGAAAATTTATGAATACCAATCTACAGGCGAAAAATGTATAGTTCTCTACTATATTCCACATTCTTAAAAATGGCAGACCAATTTCAGATTTTATAGATTATAAGGTTTTGTTTCAATTGGTGCCCATTCGAGCCCCTCAATTAAATTTTTCGTTTTCATAAACTTTCGATTAATCCGACTACTCTGCATGTGCTTTATATTGTTCCATGTGGTGCTTCAAAATCATTCTAAGGAGAAGTGTCAATTTGTAAGAAATGTCGTGCCTTAGCCAATTAAAAGAGAAGATTTAATGAAAATGTCGGGGACTAGTTTAATGGTCTGCAGTTGATTAAAGAAAATCTTGAAGATGATGGATGATTGGGACTATATCTACATATTTGATGAGGAACATGTAAATCAACACTAAAATGATACAAACTGCTCCAAAGATCCAAGCTTCAAAGGCCCAAAAAGAATGTAGCCTGACCATGAGATATAAATCTGCAAGGTCAAGGTTAGAAAACTTAGTTAAAAAGGACTTAGCCATTTTTAAGGGAAGAAAATGTTAATAAGTCCGTCAAAGTATACCTCTCAAAAGCACCAATCGTTGGAATTTGAAAACCCATGGGAAACTAAGTTTTAAAAATTTGGGTTCTATTTGAAAATCTCGATAAACGCTTCAATCGGTCGTCAAAATTCAACAAAGCGAAGCAAGACAGGGGACTATGTGGCGATATCAATGGTTAAGGCAGAGGACACATGGAAGAATTCTGACACTTTCCATAGCCAAAGCATTATGTGGACCTCAATTTCATGGAATAAACCAAATTCCATAAAGCTTTGAGTCCAGGATGGGGCAAAAGTTGAGTTTCGCTGACGAAATGTTAAGTCCAAGAAAAGAATTAAGTTTGATAAAGTATCGGGTCCAAGTGATTTGACAAGTCAAAATGGATATGTGGTAGAATTTTTGTGGAACCAACGATGAAGTCCAAAATCTAAAGTAACGTGGAGCTTTCTCATTTGTCTATGCTTCGCACCCTGACAAAGTCTAAATTACGAGAAGCGTGGAGCTTTTTGATTGGTTCAAGTTTCGCACTTTGGTAAGGTCCTTATTGATAAAAGTAAATTGTGAAGTATCATGGAAATTTCTGATTGGTTTATGCTTCGCATTCTAATAGGGATGATAATGGAAATGTGTGTGGAGCCATTTCATTGGTTTATGCTTCGCATTCTGATAGGGTCAATAATGCAAAGGTGCGTGGAGCCATTTCATTGGTTTATGCTTCATAAAACTGACAAGGTCTTTATAAATAAAAGTAAATTACTAAAAGTGTGGAGCTTTCCCATTGGTTCAAGTTTTGCGGAGATCACCAAGGTCATATAAAAGTATGAATTGTGAAGAAGCGGGAGATTTTTCATTGGCACACGTTTCGCGGGGTCACCGAGGTTATCAAACAAGACTTACAATGCAAAGAGTGTGGAGATCTCTCATTGGCTCAAGTTTTGCAACAGAGACAATTAAGTAGAAGAAAATCCCGACATTGTAAAGAAAACATGGAGATTTTTCATTGGCTCACATTTCAAGATGGCTAGTACAAGTAAAAGAAAATCCTGACACTGTAAAAGGAAGTGGAGCATTTTAATTGGCTCAAATTTTTTAGTAGTCAGTACAAGTGAAAGAAAAGTTTAAAGAAGGCGAAGGAACGTGGCATTTTCTGATTGGCTCATATTTTAGAATGGAACATATTTGTGAGAAAAGTCACATAAGAACAAAATAAAAGCAATGCACACGTGGAAAAAAGTCAAGCCAATCAAAGGTTGCAACGTGTCACTCTCTTGTTCATCCCGACACACAAAAAACTTCAAATGGCCATAACTTTTGATCTAGAGCTCCAAATCAAGAAAAATTGGTCTCATTGAGAAGGTCTCCTTGAGATCTACAATTTGACATCATCTAATTTAGAAATTTATGATTTTTAAGAGAAAATATAAAAAATAGTTCGGCTTCCATCTGAGTTTATGAACAAAGTGAAAAGAGCATAAACGCACCTAGCAAAGTATCAAATAATTATTTTGCACGTGGAATTAGATCGACCTGAAGCCAACCATAGACTAACATATGGAAGATCCCAAAATACTAAATCAGATATTTTCAATTAGAACGTTCCCAATTTGATCAAAATATTTTCTTCGCAAACAAGGAGGAAATTATTTTACTATTTTGGGGGAGAATAAAATTATAAGAACACATCAAAATTGTATAAATATGGGGACTTGTCTTCATATTTGAAAGGGGGTTAATTTTTCTATTTTTGAAAGAAGGTAGAGAGATTCAATTGTAAATATTGCATGTTTCCTTTGTGAAATGCATACTTGATCTCAATTTCCCAAACTTTTATGTCAAGGTGGTTGTAATGTACAACCATTGACAAGCTTTGAGAGCATTCAATTAATGTTCCCTTGCTAAGAAATTCTAAGATCTAAATGAAATATGTCATTTTTGAGTTTAAATTTTGTCTTTTGGGTTCTGTGTTTGGAATTGTCCATTAATGAGTTATATTTTCTGCTATAGTCTTGTGTTTGTTGCTTATCTTTTTCATACACTAGATCTATCCTTAATGTTTGTGCTTTGGTCATTAAGTTTGATATTGTGTTGTGAGCATTCCTCTACTGCAATGTTGGACTTGATTGTAAAATCCTTTCCATAACCATTTTGTCTGATAGATTTTTGTTAGCCTTTGAGTGTTTCTTATGTATGCGAGTATGAAAAATAAAGACTTTTTAGAATGCTTCCAAGAGTTTTTGTGTCAAGTATTTTAAATATTGTGTCAAAGCTTTGCATCTATTGAGGATCAATGAATGTGAATCTCCTTTGTAGAAACTATGTCTGATTAATTCAATTCTCTGTGTTTTCCCTGAATAACAAGCTGCTCTAAGTGTTAAATGCTTAACTGTAAGGAATTTGTTTGCCTATAATCCCCCCTCATTCAAAAATTACACAAGTAATCCTACCCCATTTTATCTACCATTCATTGTTGTTGCTACTCTATCTTTAAATATCACTGAGACTGCCCCTTAGCTGCAAATTCTACCATCTAGAGAATGCAAGAGAAATTGAATCCCATTGTCTTTAGTAACCTATGTCTGGGAAAAGTAAACATACACAACACCTTTTGTGACAACTTATGAGAGTGAGTGTTGTGTCCATTGGCCATGTTTATCCCATATTGACCCACCATTTTCGAAAGAAATTGAGGGAACAAAGATCCCATCTCCCCTCTCCCATTCAGGTTACACCTTGGGTCCTCTCACCCTGGTTCAAGGTAGGACCAAAAGTAGCAGGAAAAGGCCATCTCCTCTATATGTGCCCCTCAATCATCCCAAGGCTTGATCCCTAAGGAAAGTGTTATACCCCTCCTTAGCTACAAAACAACATACTACCCGGTCTACCACCATTCCAAGCCAATTCCCCACTTTGTTTCCATAAAGAGAATTGTTGTCAAGCCACCAGGGGGTGCATATTTGAGGACCAAAAGTTTCAATACAATGGGTTTCTTAACATTCCACAATCTCATTTGTCGGAGAAAGCAAAGTGCTTAGGAAATGGAAAAGTGTCTAACAATAATTGAAATGGAAGATTTGAAAGAAAAATAAAAAAGCAATGTTTATCTCATTATCCATCGATGAGGTTACAACAATTGACAACACATCGTGGGTTTGCATGCACATCTACACTTTTGAGAATCATTCAAGGCAAACTCATTTGTTATATATTAATAAAATGGTTGAAAATTGTAATGTTGAAAACAATTACAAATTGGTTATTTCTATTTTGATGAACTTAGATGGGATGGATGACTATGCAATTACTACTAAGTTGGTATGTGTTGGTACTGATGGTGCATTAGTAATGTAGGGTCATAGAAGTGGACTTTATGTTCACCTACAAATAAAAATTGCACCATATATGATTCCAATTCATTGCATGGCTCATAGAATGAACCTTGCATATAAAATTGTTAGCACATTTGAAAATGTTGCTAAAGTGGAAGAGCTCATCTGTGACTTGCATGCTTACATGGCGAGTAGTCCAAATTTTTTTGTAGAGTTTCAAAATTTGTAATTGGAGTTATTGATGGTAAAAATCTCCTTAAAGATGTTGATACAAGATGGATTTCCATGTATGATCCTACATGCAGGATTTTTGAAGAATATCCATCTTTAGTAGGTTTCATGTTTAAATATCATAGGAAGTTGACGTGAAAGATTTATTGTACCGTTAAAATATTTGGAAACATTATTGACACTATGTAGTATTCTCCCTATGTTGAAGGAAATCAATTGCTTAATTAAACATGCTCAAGAAAGATCCATATATATTTATGACTTCATAAGGTTGAGAAAACATGTATGTCTATCTCTTGATATGTTATACAACTCTGAAGAAAGTTTTAAAGGACTAATTTTTAGTAGTTGGAAAACTTTAATAGATATAAAGGATCTAAAAAGCTATTTGAAATTCAATATCAATGACCATCTTTGTATCATTGTTAATGGGATGGAGATTTCAATGCACACTTTCCAAAAAAGTAGAGATAACACAAAGTAGACACAAAATCATGCACATACTACTATTTTATTATGTTTTCAAGTATGTTGTTATATGCATGGATCTTAAGTAAGAAAAATATGCACTAGTGACACAATCCTTTTCCATTCCACTTATCTTAATTGTTTTTATCGTCTTTCTCTTATACATTTTTCATTTTTGTACCCAACTCTGGTTGGGTCACATGGATCCCGTCTGTCGAGGTTTTCACATCTGTCATTCATTTATCTCGGGACACTACTAGCACCCATTCTTCACACTAATGCCTAGGCACCTAAGTCCATTTTGGGTGCTCCTATCCTATTTATTCTTTTTACTTATTTTGACATTTATGGTAGGCCTTTATAGTTTTCTTATCCTCATCTCGAGCTCATATTCGGCCTTTAGGGTCACTAGTGTTGAAATTCAAACAAGAGATCCATATATATACATAACATACACTCTATTATTATGGTTGGAAATTCTAAAGGGAAATCTCATCTACATACTATCACTACTATCAAAGGGACTAAATTTTTGGGCTACATACACTGCATAGGAAAGGAAAGTGCTCAATTCCATATCACACATTTGTATCTTATCTAACTACAAGCCCAATATATTGGTGATTTAACAAAAATAGAATTCAATACTAAATCCTTAAATTGTAGAGTCATGTATGATAAATAAATGCTAAAGTACATATTTGACACAAGAAATAAGCTAGATAAATATGAAACCCTAAGTGCAAGAGAGGGAAATAATGACTTAGTTGATTTGCGCTTTTCTAAAGGTGATTAAGACCGGGAAAACTGAGGAACAAGAAGGGAATACTATTTCAACTATGCATAACAAATTATGGAATTGTCGATGAACCTGAATAGGGCTCCTGGCAGGTCGGGGGCACATTGGGCATCATAGTTTGCTTCTGGGCACCTGTGACTATGAAGGAGCTCAGAACCTGATTTTTCTAGTGTCACACAAGTGTCTTCGGTATTTTATGTTGGTCACCTATATTTCGAACCTTATTCGCAAAATGTACCCAGTAACTTGCAAAGAGATGATCACCTGTAAAACCCTCAAACTACATCAAATCCCAAAAACGAAAGATGTAATATGAGGAGTCAAACTAAACTCGACATTCACTTGACCGAGTAAACTTATGATTGAGCGTTGCACTACATCTCAAACTCCATGTAGTTCTTGTGTGTTTGTGAAAGAATTGTGCCCTAAGAATCCCTTATGCAATTGCACTTGATAACGGGCGATAACTAGATGTACCAATGTAAATAGACGTGTGAATGGAAAAATGAACTTCCCCTTCCTATGAAGTGTATGTAAAAATGCAATCCCTTGTCCCTTAAATAAGTGATAGGTGGATGTCTTTGATGCTCTTAGATGCCTTTGGATGCAACCTTAGGTGATGATAATAGATGTTTAGAGCTTGGTCCCTTATTTTGGTCACATAGCTTTGTATTTATATGATTCCCTTAGTTGAATTTTGTAATTGACAACTGGAAGGCCGACCCATAAGAAAATAAGATGCCCAAAATATAAAAGAGACCCAAAAGAAGTGAGTAAGATAGAAAAGGGTCGGGGTGCCCAGAAAGATGATGGCGCTAGTGCACCGACATCCCGTCTAGGAGTTGGTGTCTCAATCCATGAAAGATAAGAAAATGAAGTACTTGACTAGGCTACGGGGTGTAAAAGACTATAAATAAGACAAGAAACAAAGAAAAGAGTCCAAAGATAGTTGTTAAGTAATATTTTTCTCACTTATGAATCATATGAATGCAAGTATGCTTTTATGACCTAGAAATGTACCTAAGTGCGTGATTTTGTGTCTACATTTGCCCCCACTTTATGTTATATAGTGAATATTTGATAACATAAAGTAAATAAGAGATGCATACTTAATAACCATGTAGAATATGATGGTGATAGCGTGACAAAGAGATAAGTGAAAGCGTTAAGTGATAAAAATGAAGCGTGGATGCTAAGAAAGATGAAGTTACCCTAGGGTGAAGTGTATTGTGTTGTAACATTGTACCTATTATTTTGTTTGATGTAGGGATGTTTATTTTTGCACATTAAGGATGGACCTGATGATCATGAGTGTAAAAGGATATAAATATGTCCTGAAAATGTTGTATAAGAGCTAGTTTTGGGGTGATTTCACGCCAAGAGAGAGTTTTTTGGGAAATCTCATGCCAAGAACAAGTTTTTTAGGTGGTCTCATGCCAATTGCAAGTTTTTTGGGTGATCACATACCACGACAAAAGAGTGTTAGGGAGAGATGTCTAATGTTACTCTCCTTTCATGATCGCTTCCTAAATTATACATCACCGCAAAATGGTGTGATCCGTGTTTAGTTCAAGTTTACTGCATTAGTTATGTGTAAAAATGGAGAAAGAATGCATTCTGATTGTTGGAGGACTGTGCATGTATTGTGAAGTGCTGAAAATTGTTTTGATATGAGAAAATAATTGTATCTGGCCCCAGGACATAGGTACCTGTGGAGGTCAAGAGTGCCCAGTGGTAGTGTCTATATCCTGGGCCTTTGGAGTGCATGGCTTGAAATGAGGATCCAAGTCGATTCTGGGTTGTTTCGTAACTTTATCCTATGCATATCTAAATTGTAGCTCGATTTTTGTATAGGGTGACTGATTCACCCAATGTATGCCCCTCTCATTTGGGGCACATGCAACATTGCGAGGAGAATGCAGCCCAAAGAGAGGACTTAATACTAATTTGAAACCGATACCTTGTAGGGGAGGGAATGTGCATGGTAGAAACCAAGGCACGTGTAAAAAAAAGTGGATATATGCATATGTTAGTAGAAAAGTAGAAAACATGTAACAAAAAAACAATGTAACAAGCAAGTGTGCATACAAGATGGACCACAAAAAGTGGGTTTCAAACATGGGACATCACTCATAATGTCACAAGACAATTAGGGCCAAAGCATCCAAAAGCATACAAATAGTGATTAAACAAGACATAAGGCATAGCCCACAAACAATGGCATATAATAACAAACGAAGGAAAGAAAAGAGTAACAAACAACCATGGTGGCATATAGTTCCTGCAAAACAAATGTTGCACATGAAGCACCCGTTAGCATGTTATAAATATAAAGAGTATGTCAAAGCATGTATAGATCAATGGAAAGTAGTGTGCTAGTAAGAATAGGAAGTAGTAAATAATATCACTGTGGTGTGTAAGAGGGGTAAATGTAGATACCCCAGGAGCCTCAAAGTCTGGTACTTGGTAAATTTCTATAGGAAGTCTACATTCACAAATAAAGACCAAGTGAACGCACATGTGTATATAGAAAATATATTGACATACTAAGTATCCATCTAGCATGGGAAACAAAGTGTATATTTAAGTATAAGAAAGCAAGAATAAGTGTAACCAAGATATGCAATATGTTGTGTATGAGTGAGATGGAATGATATGCAATGTGAATTTGATAGGAGCAATGTGTGCCCCAATGGATGTGGATGAGTATGAGATGAGGTTAATTTATAAAATACCCCTCAACAATCAATAATGAACCATAGAAAAGAGTGCGTCATTGGAAAATGGTTTGGAAATATATGTTAGAAAGATAGATCATGAAGTGCAAAGTGTAGAGTGTGGAAGAGGTGAATTTTATTTTGAATTTAGACCCTCAAAGCGATCAAGTATGAACCGTGGAACTAGAGTGCATCATAGGGTAGTATGATGTGTGATAATAGAATGCTAGAAATATGTATCATGAATCGTAGAGTGTGAAATGTGTAGTGTGTGAGGTTCATGGATGTAGTATGCCCTCAACAGTCAAGTGTGAACCATAGCACAAGAGTGTGTCATAGGGTAATGATAATACACTTGTGTGTATCAAAGGGCTTGTACTGATGCTTAGGAAATATTATACATTAAGCGTGGAGCATCAAGTGCATGAGATGGTAGATATATTTGATAGCAATACAAAATGGGGGAACCTATGGTACCCCCAAGTATGTTAGTAATTGAGATCTATGCAATGATGTGAGAAGGACCATGCCATGGTCACGAGCTAAAAAATGTGTCTTGGCCATCAATACAAGGAATAGTTTGCTTGAAAAAATGAATTGGTGGTAGCCTATGTGGGATTGATAATGTTGTAGAAGACTTGAGAGGAGGAGGTGTTGTACCAATTTTTAGAGGAGGTTGCTTATGATTTTTGACGTGGTAGAAGACTTAGTAGGAGGAGGTGATGGGGTAGATAATTTTGAATATGGTTTGACATTGGATTGACAGCGACTCTTGAATTACATAAGAAGGAACATTAGAACTGATGTTATGATGCTCATTTGTCATGAAAGGAGTATATTTGGGAGTCCGTTTAGATGTAGCATTTAGATATGGGCATGCAAATGTAATGTTTTGCGGTGAATGAGATAAAACCCTTATGCTCAAGGTGCTTGATTTGTCATTTTAAAATATAACAATCATTGTCATTATGTCCATTGATTCAATGATAATTGCAAAATGGGAGACCTTGATATTGTGCAAGATGATAAGGAGGATAGTAATGAATAGATGGCAATCTGATCAATTGATGAGTGAGAGGTTGAGGAATAATATCTTTTTGCTTATCATTGAAATCAAACTTGAGAGGCGCGGGAGCGGTAAGACTTGCGGTTCACCGATATGAGCACATGTAGAAGACATAAAAGGAAATAGAGTGCATCATAGGGTAGTATGATGTGTGAGAATGGAATGCTAGAAATATGCATCATGGATCTCGGAGTGTGAAATGTGTAGTGTGTGAGGTTCATGGATGTAGTATGCCCTCAACAATCAAGTGTGAACCATAGCACAAGAGTGTGTCATAGGTTAATGATGATACAATGTGTGTATCAAAGGGCTTATCTTGATGCTTAGGAAATATTATACATTTAAGTGTGGAGCGTCAAGTGCATGCATGATATATATATATATATATATATATATATATTTGATAGCAATAGAAAATGGGGAGAACCTATGATGTCCCCCAAGTATGTGAATAATTGAGATCTATGCAACGATGTGAGAAGGACCATGCTATGGTGCCAGAGCTAAAAATGTGTCTTGGCCATCGATGACAAGGAATAGTTTGCTTGAAAAAATGAATTGATGGTAGCCTATGTGGGATTGAGAATGTTGTATAATACTTGAGAGGATGAGGTGTTATACCAATTTTTAGAGGAGGTTGGTTACGATTTTGTGACGCGGTAGAAGACTTAGGAGGAGGAGGTGACATGGTAGATAATTTTGAATATGGTTTGACATTGGATTGGATAGGTGACTCTTGACTTACGAAGAAGGAACATTAGAAGTGATGTCATGATGCTCATTTGTCATAAAAGGAGTAGATTTGGGAGCCCATTTGGATGTAGCATTTGGAGATGGGCATGTAACAAAATGTTTTGCAGTGAATGAGATAAAACCCTGATGCTCAAGGTGCTTGATTCATCATTTTAAAGTATAGAAATCATTGTCATTATGTCCATTGATTCGATGATAATTGCAAAATGGGAGACCTTGATATTTTGCAAAATGATAAAGAGGATAATAATGAGTAGATGACAAGTTGATCAATTGATGAGTGAGAAGTTGAGGAAGAATATCTTGTTGCTTAGCATTGAAATCAAACTTGAGAGGCACGGGGAGTGGTAAGACTTACGGTTCACTGATATGAGCACATGTAGAAGACATAAAAGGAGAATGAGATGTAGGATAAGAACCAAATGATGGGATTAAGAAGCATCCTTGAGATGTTGAATTTTATATTTAAGAGATGTAGTCTTTGTTTCCGTAGCTTGAATTTTGTCTTGAAACAAATAATGCAAAGATTGAATTGACTCAAAGATGGGTTAATTAGATGGAGGAATAGGATGAATAGAGTCATCAGATAGATGATTGAAGATGGCACTTATTTGAGTGCGTGGCGTGTTCTAGGGATATTCATAGTGTCTAGGGTACAAGAGTCTTCTTCTAGGTGCATATGATGCGAAGGATCTTGGAAGCTAATTTTTGTGGTGTCACACAAGTGTTGCTAGTAGTCATTGTTGGTCACATGTATGTTTCACCTTGTTTACAGAATGTACATGTAACCTGCAAATAGATGATCACCTACAAAACCCTCAAACTACATCAAATCCCAAAAAGAAATATGCAATATGAGGATTCGACTAACCCCAAAGTGGTCACTTGATTGAGTGAACTTACAACCGAGCACTACAAAGTACATATCGTAATCCATGTAGTTTTTATGCATGTGTGAAAGAATCATGCCCTAGGAATCCCTTGTGCAAGTGCACTTGATAGTGGGTGATAGCTAGATGTACCAATGTAAATAGATGTGTGGATGGAAAATGAACTTCCCTTCCTATGAAGTGTATGTAGAAAATGCAGTCCTTGTCCCTTAAATGAGTGCTAGATGGATGTGTTTGATGATCTTAGATGCCTTTAGATGCAACCTTAGGTAATGATAATATATTCTTAGAGCTTGGTCCTTTATTTTGGTCACATAGATTTGTATTTATATGATTCCCTTGGTTAAATTTCATAATTGACAATTGGAAGGCCAACCCATAAGAAAATAAGATTCCCAAAAGATAAAAAAGACCCAAAAGAAGTGAGTAAGATAGAAAAGGGTCAGGGGTGCCTAGAAGGACAAGGGCACCTAGGCACCGTGTCCTATCCAGGTGCTGATGTCCTGAAGCCATAAAAGATAAGCAAGTGAAGTATTGATTGGGTTGTAGGGTGTAAAAGACCATAAAGAAGACAAGAAACAAAACAAAGAGGCCAAAGATAGTTTTTAATTACTAGTTTTCTCGCTTAGGAATCATATGAATGCAAGAATGCTTTTAGGACCTAGAAATGTACCCAAGTGTGTTATTTTATGTCTACACTTGGCATCATTGGTGTAAGGGAAAGCTAATGGCACTATATTACACACAAGCACAAAGAACTACATGGATTCAGGGAATGTAGTGCGGTGGTTGGTCATAAGCTCACTCATCGGGTGTGACTCACAAGGTTATTCGACTTCACATATTGTATATTTCATTCGATTTGATGGTTTTGTGAGTTTGTGTAGGTAGCTAGGATTTTTTTACAAGTTATAGGTACCCTCATTGATCAAAGAGAAAATAACAAGTGACTATCATGAAGTGGCAATGAAAGCCTAATGACACAAGAAATCAGATTCCGAGGTTCTGTGCATTCACCAGCGCCTGAGAATAGTCACCAACATCTAGGTGCCCTTGTCCAACACCGGGCACTCGTGTCTGACATCATTCTCAAGTTTGAGATCTCACAGAGAGTAGTTGTGACACTGTTTCAATCATGTTCAACACTTTACATTTCCCGGATCAATCCCAGATTATGTCGGATTCATCTAAGCCATTTATCTCTCATATTTACTTATAGTTTTGTATTTCTTGAGTGTTTAGAACTTGTATATTTACTATATTTTACCATATCAATTACTCTGCAAGTAGATTTAATTACGTTTTTATTAAATCACACAGTAGAAGATCTTGAAGAAGTACGTGTAACACATAATTTATACAAAAAGGTTATATGTGACACATGAGTAAAATTAATAATTTTTTAAAACCTTATCCCGTGAGATTAGAGAACATTTTAAAAGGGATGACCTACTTGAGGCCATGACAGTGGTGTATCCTAATTTTTGGAATCTTGATAGAGGTAAAGAAGGCATAAGATTTTTTTACAAATATATGGAAACTATCATTAAGCATTTCAATAAATCTGTAGAGTTCCAAGGAGTTAAAATTAAAGGTCTTCTGTAGAAGGAATTACTGATGTCTCATTCATCTCATTTCATGCTAACAATGATTGATCAATATAATTGTCTAACTGAACCAACAGAAAAAGGTGTTATTACATGACTATGGAAAAAGTTGTATCCTAGTAGCATCCTACAAGAAATTATTAGTGAATATTTCTGATTATATGAATTGTGTCAAACAATGATATTGGGCTTAGTGGAAGATGAAGGGGTTTTAGTGCATTAACATTTGTTAAGTCAAAAATCCGAAATAGATTCGATAAAAATTTAGAGACTTGTTTGAGATTGTATGTTTCATGATATTCTGTGGACACATTCATGTATGAAAGAGCACTACAAATATGGAGTTCTCTTACATATATGAGAGGGGTCTTTAATACAGCCACCAGAAAAGAATATATGGACACTCACACTGAATATGCCTTTGGGACATTAGATATGAGTGAGAGTAATGAAGAACAAAATAGTGAAGGTCCATGAATGTTTCAGCTACCTGATTTTAACTAATGATTTAAGAACATTGTATTTCTACAGCTAAATTTCATATAACATTATTATGTAGTTGACATGTTGTGTTCTTTATTGAAATACAATTTCAATATCGTTGTTGTGTTCTTTATTGAAAGACAAATCTATGAATTATTTAATTTTTTCATTGTCTTTCCTAATGAAGTTTTGATCTGTTACAACTTACTATATGAGTGTTTTGACTCTTGATACTTGGACTGCATTTAGAAAATAAACAATAGTAAGACAAAAAATTAAAAATAGTAGAGAATTGTTTGAGCTAACTAATATAGACTAAATATATATGTATGGACATAGTATTTCTGAAAATCAAATTTCATATCAAATCAACATATCATAGCATTTTTTGTAGAACATACGCATGAAAATTATATAAGTACAACACCATATAAATTTAAACTCTCAATATTTCATATAATGAAGAACTTAGAAGATAAAAATTAGTAGAAAAGTATATATATTGAAAGTCTGAATATTACATTGTTTTCCAAATTACAACAAGTGTTCCAAATGACAATTTACACAATTTCAACTTACAGCTACTTTCTTAAGAAGTAGGTTCTTTCATTTGTGTTTCGAGACCTCTACAGTTATGCACTAGAACCTTATTTTAAAACACCTAACTCAACTAGATCCTTCACAAGCTGCATTGATATTCGAAAGTATTTGACATTCTAAATTTGTTGCATCACCGACTAATAGTAGTGTTGGATCCTCTTCAGTTTTATTCTTCAACAATATTTCTAGATCCATTCCATGTTCCTTTATAATCCTTCTTAAAGTATTATTTTTCTTGTTTAATATAACAGATTCTACTTCAGATCAATAGCTGCAACTAAAATTTTCCTTGCACTCTTCAAATGGACATCAAGCACTGTAGCCTCATTCTTCAAATTCTGGTACTTGGACTACATTTTAAAACAAAAAAAGAATTAATAAAATAAAAATAAATTATAAATCATATTTGAAAATTATTTAAAACTTACCAATGCCTTATCCCTTTCTGCATTTGCAATAACAAACAAGGCCCTTGTCTCTTGACCACATATTATGATATGCTTGTGCTTTCTGCATTCAAATTCTCTATTTTTTCAACATAATATCTAATACATCATCATCATAAGTATTAGTATATGACACAATACCAAAAATAACTTGATTCATCAAAATATCAAGCTTAGCTGGTTCATTTTGAACTGAAGAATATAATAAATGTCTTTGGGAGTGGTTCTTAAATCAAGAATTAATTTCTTTAATATTTTTTTCCCTAAACTCCCACAATCTTAATAGTTCTATATCCTTAGATAAAATATCATTCACTGTGGCTTGACAATTGTCAGCCAAAAGACTATTAAGTGAAAAACTGGTTTTTCATCATCATTCAAGGCATTTTCTCTAGGAGAAGGTGTGTTTGAATGTTGTTCTCTCGCTGGAGAAATCTACCTTATCCCATGAATCATATCTTGTGTATTGAAATCTCCATGGGGTTGATCCCGTTACCACTTTTAATGCCAAGATATTCCTCATCCAAATCAATCTCATTTAAAACAAACAATCCATGCGCAGTAGTCACATTGCCCAAAGAAAATGTTGGAAACTCAACTCCAAAATTAAGGGTTCCCCTACTTGAAGTTGGAGCATTAAATTATATATGTTTTATGTTCCCTCTTGTTTTGATATTTTGTTATGGCGGTGACGGTAGTGGCATCTCTTTCCTTAAAGAATCCTATGATTTTTGAATTGGAGGAGGAGACACTGTAACAATTGATTGTAGAGAAAACATGAGAAATTGAAACAACAAACATAAATAAGAAGGGAATAAAAGAAAATTACATAATATATATATGATTTAAAAACATTACATATTGGCGGGACCGCATCCGGGATGTGGTTGGTGCCTTTTGTAGTTGTAGTTGTTGTGGTGATTGGATTTTTTGGTGCTTAGTATTGTTGATCTAAACGTAATTATGTAATTTATCAATTTCTTTTTTTAAACAAAATAATTTATAACAAACTAAAAATTAATTAAAATTAAAACATAAATGAGATACATACATTGTTGTAACGAAGATATATCTTCATCATGTGTATCATCAAATTTATATATAATTTTTGTTGGGCTAGAATCGAGCCCGAAGATATAAACCTAAGCTACTGAAGTTGTTGCACCAAAGGAATTTAAACAAGTTATTTATATTTAGATGAAATTATATACGTTTAACATATTGGAATATAGAAATATTACAAACCTAGTATTAGTGGCACAGTGGATGTTTCAATTGGACGAGGAGTTATGGAACTCCTCATTCGTTTCACTAGATAAGAGATTATTTGTGGAGTGGACCGAGCAGTGTCCAAGTCCTCGGTTTGCCGATCTTCATAAACACTAAATAAATATCCTAAATCTGGTGGTAAACCCCTCTTATGACAACCTCTCTTACTGCTGCACTACTCACAGTAAGTTGTCCCCTATTATCATTAAATAGTAAACTGAATATTAATTCCAAATATAATTTATAAACTATTAATAAAATTAATGATAATGATAAAAATGTAAATAATCATAAATTTGGGAGATGGGATTGACCTCCTATTGTTCAACTATTAAAGACATAGTTGCAAGCTTGGTGTTTAGGGTGGTAGGAGGAGGGTTGCAATAAATTCAAAAGAGATTCATAATACAAACCAAGAATAAATTTGTAGAATTAATAGTAACAGTCTCATTCACATTTATGTTGCTTAGGTCATTTCTTATCCAGTGGATAAGAAAGTGCACCAATCATATTTTTGGCCACTGAGGGTGCACATGATATATGTAAGGGCCCAAAAGGGAATATCTATATATCTACCCTGTAATATGATTCTGGCTTGGAAAAACTGCACCATACCTTGCAGAAAAGGGTTAGTGAAATCCTTGAGGAAATTCCCTTTTTGAAGGATTTTGGGAACCTATAAATGTAAGGAGATAATTTATCAATATTAAATAAGACAAAATCAAAATTCCTAAAATTAGAAAATGGTAAAATAATAATATGATAATTGGTAAAACAGTAACATGATACTTACCAATAGTTGCATCAATGGATAATTAGTAATGAGACTCCAAATACTTGATATCTTCATCAGATAAAATGGCCTTCGTTGTGACAAGATCCACATCTTTGTGTGGTAGTGCTATCAAACGATGAATGTCTTTAAGGGACATTCCAAAGGATAATGTGTGTGATGGGAGTTGAATGGAAAAAGTACAAGAGGAATTATCATAGGTTGATAAAAGGTTGTTAAGTGTTTTGGTATCTCTAGGAAAGTGGGATATATAAATTAGCCCTATGAAATGGATCATCAATCCATTACAAAAATTAATTAGGATCTGATAAGAATTTGTATAGTTGTGGAAACACAAGGCTCTTATAAGAGAGCTTACATATATGAGCACTGAGCCTCGAGCTTGAAGTTGTTCCTGTAATCTGGAAATAATCTTCCTTCTCAGAATTTTTATAAAAACTCGAATATATAGTTAGACTTTCCTGTTTGGACACTAGAGATAACCCTATTATTTGGAGATCACCTAAATGTTTGTTTTTGGACTCTAGAGATGACATTCCTAGTTTGGAGATGACTTGAGTCACAAACTAGTTCTTAGAGGACATGAGGCTTGTTTCTCATTTGTTGTAAAGTGAAAATGAATCAGCTCGATGGCTTTATATAGCAAAATGGAGAGAGCGTTACCACTGCCTAATAGCATGTATTATGCTACCAACCGGTAAAAGTTTTACATCTACCAATGGAAACATTTTGAATGTTAGACCATCTGCGAACACACAAAATGTTGTCGGTTGGTAACATGCACGAACACTATTGTCTAATAGCATGAAGGATGTAACTGACCAGTAGCATACATAATACTACCAGCCAGTAGCATTCTATATGCCACTGAGCGGTAGTATTCTACATGTTACCGACCAGTAGCATTCAAAGATGTTCTTGAGAAAGCAGTGGCATGAAGAATGATGTCGAGTAGTAGCATGCGGAATGCCAGCGACCGATAACTTATAAAATGTTGTCATCCATTAGGAATAGCATTTTGTATGTTACCATCTGATAGCATTTTGCGTCTACCAACCGGTAGCACTCTACATGTTACCGACTGGTAGTATTCTAGATGTTGTCGACCGATTGAATTTTGGATGTTGTCGGTGGTAGCATATAGAATGCTACCAATGGTAAAGATGAAGAATGCTACCCACGGTACCATGAAAAATGCTCTTTGGTCATCGGTATCATTTTAGCTACTTCCGACCAGGTCTCATGCAATCTTCACGGTGTTGCGGTGCCATCAATCTTTCACTCAATTTTCCAAAAAATTGGCATCCTCACGAAACAATTTTTCCAAAGATTCACCTTACATTCAAAATTCATTTTCAGAAAATCACCACGTATTATCTATGTTGCTTTTTAAGTGGAGGGTCTTGAAATTTACCTTGGTTCTATTAATAACTTATAGCATGGACGTGTATTTTTGGTGGCTCACTAAAGGTGACCCCACTTAATAATATATGAGCTTCAAAACTCTCCCTTAATGTTAAGCAAACCAAAGTTACATTTTTATACAAAGGTTTTACAGTCCATAAACCATCTATAATGATTTAGGCTAACATACCAACATGGATAATATTACAAAAACATCGCATATCATTAAGAACAAGTGTATACATGAATTCTTACATGAGTTCATGGAGCCTTTTATAAAATAGGGATCTTCCATGAATAATGTTTTGTTGGGTTTTATAAGTAAACTCACACAATGTGATCATTTATATAAGACTCACTTATAATTATATTTTACAATACTTTTACAACAAAATAAGTACAAAATATTTGTAATAAGGCCATTAGGAGGTAGCATTGACATGCACACTCCCACTCAATTCCAGCTCGAAAGGCCTAGCATTGTATGAAACTTGCAAAATTTTATGACACAAAGTGACTTCATGAAAATATCTACAACATGATCATCTATAGGATAGAATTGAAGATTAATATCACCATTGAAGATTTTCTCATGAATAAAATGCATATGAATCTCAATATGCTTCATTTTTAGATGTTAGACTGGATTGTTCATTATAGCTATACAACTCGCTATCACATGGAAGAGGTATATTACCTTTACACCCATATGGAGAACTTCCAACACTCTTTTCGGACACATGACTTCTTTATCTACTTTCATAACACTTATATACTCAGATTTCATGCAAGCGATAAACATTGTTAGTTCTTTCTTACTATCGTAATGCCCCTCACATGACCTCCCTCTTGACTCTAGTTGTGTGGGCTTGAGTCGACCCATGGTATGTTCGAGTTTTTGTTACGAGCATCGTGCTTATGATTCGAGATGATTCGGAAAATGAAACATTTATTTAAGGTATAAGAAAAATATTGTCACCTTCCTAAAAATTGAAATATTAGAGGTTGATAAAGGATATAAGTAATCGTATGGATATTCATCTTGGATTCCTCATTATTCCTATATGGTCAAGCATACAATTATCTTTAATTACAAAAGCTCTAAATTTCAAGCCTCTGAGACGCTTTATTTTTTTGGTGGGATTCAAGTCTCCAAGCAATACAGTTAATACCACCTTTGTGGTGCCTAGGATGAACCCATGTGACCTTGACGCGATGTGCGTTCACCGATAGCATTTTCATTCACGTTGTATCTTTATTATCGTTATTAAAAGTGATAAATTAATTACGTGATAAAATAAGTGTCATTGGTTTTTATGTTTTTGCTTGCCACTGATTTGGAAGGGATGTGTGGTAAGTTGGAAAGAAAAGGAGGAAGCAAGCTCAAGGTATGGGAGATGGTTGCCAAATGCCTCTCCAGGCATGGTTGTTCTAGTTTGCAATGGTTTTAGGTGATGCAAAGAATGATTTTATTAAAAGGCCTTAGGGGAATTTAAGAAAATGCCTTTGGCAAGTTTAAATCCAAAAGTCCAGAGATATTCTCTAGCTTCCTCCCAACTTGTGTCAAAATGAGAGTTTTGGAACAGGGCATGGACGTTGTCAGGTTTCATTTGAAGGAGGATTCTTTGTTTTATTTATTGTTTTTGTTTGGCAGATGTGACTAGTGCAAGCGCTCTGGTAGACAATTTGAAAACATGGGTTGTTGAATAAATTTGGGATGTCATAGAAGATAAGCACAACCTTACACAAGGAATATGAATTGTTTGATAAAAATGCCTCGGAGGATGGTGGTCGCTTGGACGGTTGGGCCAATTGGAGGGATGCAGTGTAGATTTTCATAACCCTACGCATGGATGAAAGTTGGTTGCTAAAATGCCTGAAGGAATGTGGTTTCATGGACTACAACTTGCTGGGAGAGCACAAATTGATATGTTGAAAGCACATTGGAAACTTTTAATCAAATGCAATTGGCAAGTTTGAAGCCAAATGCATGACCTCTACTAACATCCTCCTTGCATTTTCAAATTGGGAGCATAAAGCACCCAAGTAAATTTGGATGTAGATGTGGAAGCATGTGCTTGGAGGGTGGACTACTAGGCAAAATGAATTGAAGTAATACAGCCTCTCAGGCCTAGCCATGATTGCAGAGTGTACACAAAATTGGATTACTTAAAAAGGATTTGAAAACTTTAATGCAAAGGTAAATTACAACTATAAAGCCAAAACCACATCCTCTACTAATGTTGGCCAACTTGTGCCTCGATTTGGAGTTTCAAACTTTTTTTTTGGACATCCATCAAGCACATTAGGAGGTGAATTATTGTCTTCTATTGTGGGATTGAGATATGTAGTGTATGGCATTGGTAGTGTGGACTACCAAATTAAAACTAGGAAGATGGAGAAAAGATAACATGGACCCTGCGCATGCATGTGATTTGTTTGAAAAAATGCCTGGGAGGAGTGCAATCCTTTGGACAACAATGTTGTTGTATGCTAAATGGGTTCGTTGAAAGGGTTGTTCAACCACTTTTGTTGGCTTTGGAAATGCACTTGATTAAAGCATTTATGTTGGCATTGTGGTTTAGTGTGTTGGTTTGTGGCAATGAAATGTGCTATTGGGAACCGTAGAGCAGGCCTTAGTGAACCCGTAAAAACATTAGGTAGCAATTCTTTGTTGGTTATTGCAAGTGACTTGGCAGTTTGTATACAAATGTGGAGGTAAGCACAACGATCACAAACTGGTTGACAAAAATCCTCTTCAATAGTGTGATCTCGTAGATCGTGAGTGTGGACCACTTGGAGTCCCTTGTCCCACTTAAATTCTTGAATTTTAATGATTATAGCTTTCTTATTTAAATGTAGTAGAAAATCAAACTAAAGTAGAATAAATTTTTGGTGAACTAAATGAGACGTAGTGGCTTATAAAAATTTACCTATGTTTTTGTATGTAACTATAACCATAATCTAAAATGTAAACTCGAATCCCTATCTACCTCATGAGATATTTAGAAAAAATCTTCTAACAGTTTTGGTTTTGGAAACCACATGGTTGGCATAATAAACGGGAACTTAGTGAAACTACTTTTGACAACTTTGTGTGATGTTGATAAAAACCAATATTTCTTGGAGACACAAAATAACCTTACAGACCTAAAATGAGAAAAACAAACTTTAGCCATGTATCTTGTCATATGGAGTGTCCAATCAAACCCTGGGTTATTCCTTAGAAGTTTGTTTGTCCTTGTTTCATAATGTGATTAGGAGCCCAGTGGGCTAGTTTGCAACTTTAAACAGGTTGTTACAAGTGAAAAATGTAGTTTGGTTTTGGCCCTAGGTGTCGAAACAAATTTTAGCTTCCACATACCTATAATATTTCTACAAGATAATTACTACAAACCCTCATTTTGGAGAAAAATGCCCCACAAGCTAGTTTTCTGATAGGTTTTGTAGGCCTCTGTCGTTGGGTGACAAGGCCGCTTGGGTGCATTTTCGATCGGTAAATATGGAAAGATGAGCACCATTTTAATCATGTTTGCCAGTTTGGGGTTCCATCAACTCAGTGTTTCCCTATATAGGGGAATAGGTAGGAATTTGTTTATGCTTGTGTTTGAATCTCAAAGATGGTTTTTGAATGCTGATTTTTGAGAAACTTGTCTAAATTTTATGTTTTTGGAAACTTGTGTCTTATTGGTGAAAATTTTCGTATGACCTTATCCAAGAAAAATAACAACCGGGAAACCCTGTAAATATGAATACATGGTTGTATGAAATTTTTGTTGACACTCGCTTGTAAAGAAATTGAATGTGGAAAAACAATGTTTTCTCTCTCCTCTCTCTACCTCTCATTGGCTTTGGAAACAAAATGAAATGGCATTGCATTTCTTACTCTCCTTTGAAGTGTGTTGAATATAGTTTCATTATTGTTAGAAAACTCATGAAAAATCATAAATTGTGCATGATTGTAGTTTGATGCCATGCTAGATGTTGTGCTGACCATGCGGTGGTTGCTGGTACACGGGACAAAAAACAAATGGTAGCATTGCTAGTGTTCTTTTTGTAATATGGATTATCATTGAAATATACATGTAATATTAAATAATATGTATCAACACTATGTTTATAATCATGAATGTTATTTATGGATTATGTTGTGATGAGTGAGATATCGTAGTGTATTGGTATCTTGGGGAAAATGGGCATTCTATTTTAGGGGTGATTTTGATTATAGGTATATATCTTGCTAATGGTGTAGATGTACATTTTAACTAGAAATGAAATGAACATGTTATAATTGTGCTCCTATGTGAATGAAGTGATTTTGTATTCTTGTGTGTGTTACTAAAATGCTTGGAACACTCAGAAGTAATGAAACTACCTTATTTAAGAATGGTTATGGTTGACCACTTTTAGGAGGTTATTATTTTAAAAGTTACCCAATTGATCCCAATTTATCAACCCTTGAGAAGGTTACCCTTGAGCATTGGGTTATTTGTGTGTCATTCACCTTGTTGGGTTTAAGTTCTAGATGTTTCTCAAAGGGATTGTCTTGCTAATTGGCATCTTAGTGTTAGAAACCACCTCTTTTCTCCGAGATATGCCTTGAAACCAATCTTCTCATGTGTTCCTAGAGGCTTAGTAGTACTTTTAGGCATGTGTGTCAAAAAGAATTCTTATGTTCGTGGAAGTATACATGTTATTATAGTTAAGTGTGCAATGTCACTTTGTGACAGGATTGATGTAATGTTTAGCAGTATTTTTAGATGGTTGTCTTTTATGCTAAGTCTCCGAGAAGGGCTTATAATTGTACGTGTTTTGGATCATAAGAGTAATAAGGAAGGTAATGGTTATTCTTGAAATGTGAACAAGTATACTTTGGCAGACCATAAGGTGAGGTGGTACCTCACTTAGTACCTCTAATAAAATCCTAACTCTTTTAATGTGAGCGAGATAAAACGGATACACAAGTGAAAACTTAAAATTACCTTATACTTACTCCTTATGTTATTGAAAGTTCTTATAAATTACTCTACGAGAGTTCGAGTATTCGAACATCTTATTCTCTTGTCTAGAAAACAAAATTTTTGGCACATAACTATTTGGAAAACGACACTAATTGATTTTTGAACCATATCGACTAAAAATGTTGAGCAAATGTGATTTTAGGTGAAATGAAAACTCTAGTTTGGAGACCGAGAGCTAGATACTCTCACATGTGTGATAAAATGTTTCAATCTGTTATTGAGTTATGGAAATGATAGTAATAGAGAAAAGAACCCAATTAAGTGTAATTGTTCTAAGTTAATTATGAAATGAAACAAATAGTATGAATCGTTGTGAATGAGAATACATGCTTACATGCTAAATTATTAGAGTCTTATAAGGTTAAATAAGGGGTTTAAATGGTAGTGAAAGGGAACCGTCTTAAGTTTTTGTTAAATGAAATAAAAGGAAATGCAATCTTGAGAAAGGGAAAAAAGAGAGTATGCTTCATGTCAAGTGCTCTTCAAACCTTAAAGACTAATAATGAAATATGATTACAATAAAGAGTTAAACCTGAAAATGTGACAATGTGGAATATCTAGTTGTGAAGTGCATGTTGTGGTTGGGTCGTGGTTTCATACTTGTTCAAATACATGAGTGTGACGTTGGTTACATCTGTTGTCATCATGATATTGCATGCTCTTCATGTTGGTGTAAACGTTACATGTGGTGTCGTGCACTCTCTTGTGAGTCTTATTACATGCTCTTAATGTTGGTGTAAACATTACATGTGGCATCGTGCACTCTCTTGGGAGTCTTTATCGTGTTGCTCAATTGTATTTTATAAGTTAGAGTCAAAAAAAAATCTTGCTATATTTGGTATTATGTTTGGGTCCCGCATGGGTGGGCACTTCTGACTACTCCAAGTGATGGCACCTATACCAAACTTGAAAACATATGTAGAAGTAGACTTTATATCGATAATATCACCGACATGGTTATTATCACATAACCATATAATTTTACATCATTATTACATGTATAATACAAACCATATTTGATTATACCCTTAATATATTCTAAAATTATTCTAGCCATTTTCTAATTATCCTCTTATGGATCCCACATAGATTTAGAAGCAACACCTATTGCATAGGAAATATCATGTCTAGTAATAGTTAAATAGATCAAACTACTAACAAGTTATATGTACAAAGTAGGTTTTCTTTCCACATGTAGGTTTAGGATCAAGTTTAATACCAACTTCTATAGGAATGGCCACATGTTTACAATCAATCATATTAAATATTTTAAGAAAATTATTAGCATATTGAGATTGAGACACGATAATAAGGTTTTGATCCCTTAATAGAACCATGCCTAAGAAACAATTTAAAATGCCTAAATCAGATGTTTCAAAATATTGTTTCAACTTAGTTTTAATTTTGAAAATTAAACTAGTATCATTGTTGGTAATAAGAAGGTCATCAACATATAAAACAATTATTATAATATGAATACTTTCAATTTTAGCAAACAAATCATTATCTAAAAAACAATCACTGAAACTAAGATCTTTAAAAACTATTAATCTTAACATATCAAGTTCTTGGAGCTTGTTTTAATCCATACAAAGATTTCTTTAGTGAGCTTGTATAAATTTCTTTGCCATGTTCCCAAAACCTTTAGGTTGAGTCATATAAATTTCTTCTTTCAAATCACCATTTAGGAATGCATTTTTCACATCCACTTGATGACTCTACCAACCATATTGAGCAACTAATGCTAGGAGGATCCTAATTGTTCTCATTTTTACTACGAGAGCAAAGGTTTCAACGTACTCAATTATAGGTTTCTAAGTAAATCCTTGAGCCACTAATATTGCCATAAACTTATCAACATTCCTCAGTGAGTTACATTTGAATTGATACAACCATCGAGAGCATACAATAATTCTCTTAAAAGGGGGATGATTTTCTGAGAGCATTGTATTCAAATTTCATAGCATCTCTCCACCTTTCATCTCGATTAGCCTCTTTGAAATATTATGTTTCACATTCATAAATCTTCATAAGGAAAGGTAATTGTGTTGATTACTAGTCATCTTTCTAAGATTAATATGATGGGAATCTTTTATCAAATTTTGAGCCCATTTAAGTCTTTTATATTTTTAGGAAGGATCTTCATCCTCTAGGAATTTTGTTTATTTCTTAAGAGAAACATAGGAGGGTTCGATAGAAGTTTCACAAAATGGTTTTTAAAGGACATGGAAATTTCAATTTTATACGATCTCATGTTTAGAAATATCATATAATCTTAATCTTTAGTTCTTCCTCCATAACCAATAAATATACATGAATAGAAGGTAGAATAAAGTTTCTTCCATTTAAATTTTGGAATGAAAATAGAGGCACAACTACCAAATATTTTCAAGTGAGAGATATCTAGTTTCTTGTTTGTCCACACTTCTAAAGATGTAGTTTGATGTAGGGATTTTGTAGGAAGTATATTTAGAATACAGACAATAGTATTCATTACTTCTACCCATAGGAACTTAGGAGTATTCGAAGCATGAAGCATAATATTAGAAATTTCTAATACAGTCCTACTTTTCCTTTTGTAATGCCATGTTGTTGTGGGGAGTAGGGAGTGGTTAGATATCTTTGAATCCAACAAGACACATAGAATTCATCAAAAAAATTACTAATATATTTACATCCATTATTGTTTCTAATTCTTTTAATTTTCTAATTAAAAGATTTTTCAACTAAGGTTTGAATTATTTAAATTTAGATAGGACTTTAAATTTTTCTTAAGAAAATATGACCAGGTCATCCTAGATAAATCATCAATGAAAGTAACATCAAATAGAGTGCCAACGAGAGAAAGAACCTTGAGTGAACCTCTAACACCACTATGAATTAACTCTGAAGATGAGATAATTTAGGATCATGATGTTTTTAAAATGGTTCAACATGTTGTTTACTATGTAAGAAAACTCCGCCAATTTCATGATTGTATTTCAGTTTAGGAAGGACATTCACAAGATTAAGACAAGACATATCAGATATACTTATAAAATTTAAATGCACCAATCTTTCATGCCATAGTTTCACTTCATGTTTAATTTTAGTAGAAAAATAAAATTCATAAGTAAAACCATTGAAAATGTACAATCCACTCTTTTGTATACAAGTTGTAATAAAATTATCAAATTCATTTTTAACACACCACTTATCCTGTAACAAAACAAATTTACAATTTTCTAGAGTTAATTGAGAGCAAGATAAGAATTTATTTCTCAATTTTGGCATAAGCAAACTATTTTTAATTACACCCTTAGCAAGTTTAACATTGATTAGACAATAAAAAATAATCAAATAATAGAAGTTAGATTCGTGGTCATACACCAAACCATGCAAATTCTTTCTCTATTCACCATGCAATTCTAGAAAACAATGGTTCCTCTAGTTCACAATGTATGTTATTCCTTATTCATCATGATCAATTTATTATATCACTTCCCTAATACACCAAGGACATAATAAGCTCTAGGCCAACACATACACTCAAGTTAGAATCCTTAAAATCCATATCAAGCAATTTCATTTCAAGTTCACAATGCAAGTTTATAGAGAATATTGACTACTTCATCTTGAAAACTCTTAGCATCAACTTAGCTAAAGATACTCACTATTCAACTTTTCAAAACTCCATTTAAGCATGCATCATTATGCATCGCCTATCCTAACTTGGGAACCATCAAACATGAGAAATGCAATACCTTATAACTCTGCGATGTTTTGAATTCATGCACAAGTACTACCATGATAACATTATCTCCTTTAAGCTTAACCTACCTCTCCAAAGTTTGCATGCACTCCAATGCCTCTGCAGTCATCGTGTAATTCACTTAAACACCAAGGTTAGGATGCAAGTATTACTATATTAGGTTAAGTATCGTATACTTCCAAAAGGCTTAGTAGCCTGCATTTACGCAAACCTTATTGTTGGCATTGATTGATAATTCCCTAGGAAGAAAAAAATATATTTCCAGTGCCATTTATGGGATTCTTTCTCTCTACTAAAATTTAGGACCCAACTCCTAACACAACTCACAACTTCATCGTTCAATTTTTCATCTTAGTATTGTTTTTCTAGGGTAAAAACTCACATTTTTGCTTTCCCCATAAAATCTTATGCTTTTTGAGTACCCATTTGGCTTAACTAACTACCATAAAAACTCTTAGATGGTTCCTTTGGGAAATTTGCACAGTTCCTTTTTCTTTTAGGTTTCAATTAAGTTTCTTAGGTCTAAAACATGATTGACAAGATTCTCACTATAAATTTTTTCTCATACATCATGATTTGAGACGAAACCATAAAAATAAGTTTAATAATCCCTCAAAGTCCTTGTCTATCAAAGTTAGGCCTTTTTTATTGGATACAAAGTAATTTATAAGAAAATCTTGGATTAAACCCTAGTCTAGGGTTTTACCAGGCCCGAATAAGAAAATAATTTATATCTTGGGCTAATTTTCTCCTCAAAACCTAAACTCAACTTCATATGATTTGTAATAACATTCCAAACCTTTCTCTTTTAGACTTCAACCCCTCATAATGCCTAACACGGTCAAGACAATAAGACTTGTATTCAAAATACACTTAAGAACTTTGTTTTCTCTTACAGTCTTCAAGTTTAACCCTAAGTTTGGTCTCATAAACCCTTATCAGTGATTATTTACTTTCTACGAACTCAATGCCACATTCTTCAAGTGTCACTAAATGTCCTTCAAGTACACTTGACTGAATAATAATGTTTTAATCCATCTAAATCTTGTTTTAACAGTCTAAAATGAATCACATTCATAAAGTTGCAGAGTTTAGACTCTTCTTCATCATAAGTAATGATATCATGGCTCTACAAACCATAAGACCTTGCATATTTTCATTGATAAGGGTTTACTTATAAGATGATTACTTTTCAATCACTCCTCATAGTACTTATCCAATCTTTAGGCCACCTAAAACAGTCATAAAACCAACTCGGACCACTTACATCCCCGTGTATGCATATTGTTGATCTTTCTTATGTTTTTATTCATGTTCTCTAACTAGATTATCCTTGGCTTCTTTCCACAACCTGCATAGTTAAACCATATCACCAAAATACAAATGTTATATTGTCAATAAGGGAACTTTCACCATATTTCTTATAATCTCATCAAAAAAAGACAACTCTGTCATTCTAAGATTGCTATCATCAAAATATCAATATTTTAGTATAGGTAAAGATACACACATTATAAGAAACACAAGACACAATAGTTCCTTCATAAACCATTCACATATATTCAAGATTATCAAGCTTTATTCAAGATTAATACATGATACAATACAATTCATGACCTCCTACAAATTAATGAGCCTTTCTTGGCTCTTTCACACCTATTTTCACCACTATCAACCTTCTATCCACCACAATATCCTCTTCATTCAAATATTTTCTTTTCTTAAGCCAAAATGAAAGTAGTTACACAAGTTTACAAAACCCTAACCATCATAAAAATGTGACCACACTTGTGAACTCCTAATGGAATGAGTGTAAAACACATCCTTTACATCACATAGGGTTTTTAGTGCCCCTTCACCTCATTACACGACTTCACACTTACATTAAACCTCTTAATTCCAACTTATAAATTCAAATATTCAAAAGGGTGTATTTTGGAGGAAAAATCAAAATAACCCCTTAACACCTATGGAGGAACCTAAGAAGGTGGGAAAGCTTGAAAAACACCAAAAATGCCTACCAAGACCTTATTCAACCCAAAATTGCTTAAAACCCAAACCATTGTTATTTGTATAATGATGTTCATGCATCAAACTGTTAGAGTAGGTATTTACCTTAGCTCATGTTCACCTATACTTTATTCACCTTTATTGTATTTATCCTCATTCACTTATGTGTGTGGATATTTCTTTTTATTTATTTACCTATTACGGGGATATTATCTAGTTGTTAGGTATAGTTCTTTTCTTGATCTATGGTATTGAATAGATCTTTGATGTCTAGTTCTCTCATAAATATATGGACTTGACTAGTTCTTTGCTAACCAGATTCTTTCCTTGATTTATGGCTTGATCAACAACCTTGATGGTTCTTAGATTGTTATTCCTTGCCTATATAAGCAAGGCTCATTCTCATTGTATTTCATTGAGTTCCATATTAATATATGATATTGTTGCTCATTTGTTTGTAAAGGTTTTATGTAAAGTTACTCGGAAAATTGCTTTCATATTATTGATCGTGGTGTTTGATTAGTAGAGTGAGTTCTTGGCTTGGTAAAATCTGGTTATCATTCTTTTTATGGTATCAAAGCAAGAGATTGCTTTTTTTATTAATGGCAAATAGTTTTGGAGAGACTATACCCGATTCTGAGGAAGGCTCAACAGACCAAATAAAACATGAAAAAAATAGCAAAGAGGATTAGAATCCAGATAATATATAAAGTCTAACAGTAACCCAAACAATAGCTACTAGGAAAAAGTAAAACATGGAAAAAAATGCAATTAAGCAGCCAAAAAACAACATACTATCTCGAAACAGAAAGCGAAACTAAAACGAAACCAACCAGTCCAAGGGGTGTTATTTCTTGGAGGCCCTTTCAATCCTTGATTTGATTGTGCACAAAGAAGTGAATAGTGCCAGAGTGGTAGTGTGCATTGGATCATTCACGTTCAACTTTGAGATAGCCTGATTTCTTTCCTTTTCAGTCCCCCAAATGGCTTCAGGGACCCCACTCAACATTGAGATGCTTCTAACATGTTGCTCCAGAAACTCACTAATGGCGTTGAAAATGGCCATATTATGATCATGTCTGTCTTTGGCCCTCCCCAATCTATTGTCCAACGAGTTCAACTTTCTGTAAATATCCTCAGTCTGATCAATTTCAATATCCGCATCATCATTTAGCTTTCTTTTCCCCTTCTGCTTGGTTAATTGATGCAACTCTTTCTTGATATTCTCAACCTCCTTTTCCAATAAGTCCAATTTGAGAAGAGTATTATCCCTCTCATTCTGTGAGGCATTATCCTGACCAGCATTGCTAATGTGTAAAATATTTTGAACAACTTCCATTTCTTTGTTGCTCCTTAGAACACGGGCAGAGGGAGGAGAGGACCATTTACTTGAGTTTGGGGTTCTTAGTTTTGGTAGCTCTGGCCTTAGAAGAGGTGGCTGGGTTGTTCAAGGGAGCAAAGAGAGAATGGGATAGGGCGGGTCACTAGGGGAGATAGGAATGGCGGGGAATTTGGAGAGGTAGAGTTTATGCAGGAGGAAGATGAGCCCTTGGTGGAGGGGGATGGCCCTGGTATGTTTCTGGAAATCGAGAATGGAATGTTCAAGTGAATTCAAGAGGTAATGCGGGAAACAAACTGCAAAGTGTCTCCTAAAATGGTTGAGGAAGACCAAGTGCTTGGTAGGAACAATGATATAACACCCTTCAGGGAAATGAATCGAACCATCATTTTAGTAACATCATCGTAGGGTTTCAGAATGGAGCTTACCTTAATGCCCGCCGCAACAAAGACGAGCTCCTCCCCTTCTTGAAAACTTCTTTGCTTTTGCAGCTTTGTCGACCCTTTTTCTAAAAATCGGAAGCCATCCAAATCAAGCCCAGTCGCCTCAGCAATCAGCTCCTCATTCATCAGCACATGATGACCCCCATACTTTACCTTCCTATCCTTCCAATCCATGGAAAAATGCACTGAAATGTTTTGGTCATGGCCTTGGATTTTTTTGATGAAGTTGGAAACACCCCCCTTTTAAGAAGATTCCAAAGCTCCACGTTGTCCTTCCAAGCGAGATCACAGCTAGGTTCCAATTGACACATAACACCCCCATATTTTCCCTCTTGACATTGCTATTGACATCTATTTGTAAGTTTTATTTTGTAAATAACATTTTTTTGTGTGCGGTTCCCATTGAAATCCTTAGCCCTTGGTCATATGGTATGGTCGTATGAGGGCTTAAAGCTTGTGATTCCTACTAGTAGGTGCTTAACTCTAGCCCCCTTTCATTTTATTTGTGTGGTGAAGGCAAGAGCATTTTATTTTGTTTTAGTGGCAACTAAAATAAATAGCAGAGCATAAACTTGTAAAGCTTGTATCTTTTGATCGGCAACTCAAATTTGAGTGTCATTTTTGCAAAAGTGCTTGTTTTTTCATGCTCTTTCCATTAAAATATTTATTTTAAGAATCACACTATAATTATAACACACAATCAATTATAAAGTGCTAATTTTATGGGGTGTTGTAATCACTTGTGGATGCAATTTCGGGTGTTGCATTCTTGTATCTATCATGGATTCTGAGAATGATATGATTTTCTCTGAAGTGTGTGGACTTCAAGAGGATATTGTAAAATTTTTGGAAGAAAATAGATCACTCAAGAAGTGAAATTCTCTTCTACAAGCACTCATTCATGATAAGGATACACTAATACACTCACTACAACAAAAACTTGCTAGCTTGCAGCATCGCCATCATATTGTGGATTGTCATATCCATGCTCCTAGTCCACTTGTAGCTATTACTCCGGTACCCACTGACCTTGATCTGTCATTTTATGAGCCTATTCTTGCTCTTGATGCTCCTAAGCCTATGAGGCTTGTTACTGCATGCTCTTCCACATATGTGCCTATTGCAGTAACACATGATGTATATCCTACTTCTACTCATATGCATGGCTCTTTTGAGAAACATACCACTGCATTTGGTTCTCACATGCTTTGTTTTATGGGTTTCACTGGCAGAGGTATTGGTAAACATTCATAGGGTTTTGTTTCTCATATTCCACATGTTAAGTGGAATTCTCACCATGGCATTGGTTTTTGAGTAGTTACTTCATTGGGATCACACATTGTTAGAGCTCCTACTTTTGTTCACTCGACTCTTATCAAGGATCATGAGCTCCACATGAGTTCTACACCTTCACTCAGGCTTGAGAAACTTGAGATTTCAGTTTTCAGACATGATCAACCTAACACACATTCTGATGTTCCTTTGCATGAACCCATTGTGCATTTTGCACCAAGTCATATACAGGCATCTTCTTCATCCATCCATGTTGATTTGGGGTGGATATATGATCACTCATGGCAATGACATAGACATTCATTGAGAGGAATCTACAGGAGTGGCTCCTCCACCATCCAGCCTCTTACTCCACTATTTATACACCTTTGTAATGTTATTTGTTTTGAGCATTTTTCTTTAGCAGGTGTAGTGTATCTATCTTGTTGGTTGAGAGATTTTATATGTGTATTTTTGGCATGTTAACAGTCTCTCTTATGGGGGAGCTATTCTGGTGAAGCCCAGTGTTATTTTTTCAGTGTTTGAGTAGTTGATTTTGGGAAACTCATACAGATCTGTGGTGTCACTCTACCCATTCAGCAGTATGGGAGGGTGTGGTGTTGATACTGCTTCTTCGGGTTTGTGGTCTTGCCTTGTTACCTTTTCTTTTCTTGGATCATGGCACTCCAATTTATTTGGATCTTGTGTCCTTGCCTTGTTGTCTTGGTTGTTCTTGGATCGTGGCACACCTATTTGTAGTAGTTGATCGATTATGTTTGGTATTTTTTTCACTTTCAACATCACTTCGTTGACAGTCTCCTTGTATGGAGCTATTCTGGTGAAGCCCAGTGTCAGTTGTTTTTGAGTTCTATGATGGAGAAGTGGATTCAGACCATAGTGTACACCAAAATTCTTCAGCATTGTACGTTTTTTTTTTAATCCAAGCAAGCTTCTTGGGATGCCTTTCTCGATTTCTTACTCTCTTTACTTTGTTGTTACTAGTTTTGGGTACCTTCCATTGTCCTTTTTCCAAGTTATTGTACATGAGTACCTCATCAAGCCTAGCCAATGCCAGGACTCATATTATGGACATGCTACTTCTATTTTGGCCCCTAGCTTCACTTGAGGGGGGTGTTAAAGTAGGTATTTACCTTAGCTCATGTTCACTGGGTACTTTATTTACTTTTATTGTATTTATCCTCACCCACTTATGTGTGTGGATATTTGATTTTATTTATTTAGATATTAGGGGATATTATCTAGTTGTTCGGTATAGTTATTTCCTTGATCTATGGTATTAACTAGATCCTTGATGTCTAGTTCTCTCCTAAATCTATGGACTTGACTAATTCTTTGATGATGTTCTTTCATTGATTTATGGCTTGATCTACAACCTTGACTGGTTCTTAGATTGTTATTCTTTCCCTTTATAAGCAAGGCCCATTCTCATTGCATTTCATTGAGTTCCATAATAATATATGATATTCTGCTACTCATTTGTTTGGAAAGGTTTTATGTAAAATTATTCTCGCCGAATTATTTTCATCTTATTGATCGTGGTGTTTGATTAGTATCCGAGTTCTTGGCTTAAATGCGATCTAGTTATCGTTCCTCTTACAAACATTTCCACAACTTTCAAATTGAATGATAGAGTTATCTCCTAGATAGATGTTTTCTTGAAATTCTATGACATCCGTGAGGATATCACACATGTAGGTCACATGTCTAGAGGAACCACTATCTAGGATCCACTCATTATCATTGAATGTTGTTTAAGCAAGATATATAATGTAATAGTTTTGTCTGTGTTATTGGCTTGGTTTTGGTTTTGGTTTTTCTTTTGATTGTTAAATTCTTACCTTTGAAATTTTAATCAATTTTTTTTTGTTTTGATGACACATTTCTTCTTTCTCCAAATTTCCCACATTTTTGATAGGTTCCATTGAATTTCACTTTGAAATTATGGTTATTCCTATTACTATTAGGGTTATATTTGAAATTAGGTCTAGAATTAGGGTTTCCATTGTTTTGAGATGGAAATGATATCGATTTTGAGAGAATAATGCTTGAGATGCATTTTCTTTTGAATCAAAAATTTCCATTACATGTTCTTCCTAAATTAGGAGAGTATATAATGTATCTAAATCAAGTAAGTTAGATTCATTTTGATACTTAAAATTCAAAATGGAAATAAAGTTTCTATATTTTTCATGTATATTCATCTAAATTTTAAAGCAAAACAATTTATTTTGAAATAATTGATAGTCATAACCATCTAGTTGAGCTTTAATACTCTTAATTTTAACAAGGTAATTAATAATCTTTTCATCTCCTTTCATCGAAGTGGTGAAAAGTTCCATAATCAATTTGACATTTTTTTAGAGATGACCGCCTTCATGCATTGACTCGAGTTATTTCCAAGCTTCACATGGAGAGTCTGTATGTCCAAATTGGAGCAAGAATTCATTTTTACACTCGTGAGTCTAAAAGCATGGCCTCATATAACTTATGTTAGAAAGCACTCAATTTTTTCAGCATTTGCATGTCTCCTATTGGATTTTTTCTCAACACCACCGATGAGATCTCCTAGCTTCCTAGACAAAAATTCTACTTTTAACCTAATTTTCCAAATGTCGTAGTTTGTAACATTTAAAATTTGAGTTTTATCCATTGAAAAATTATTAGAAGAAATTTTACACAAATACGATTTCTAGAAAATTGTAATTAGAAAGTTTTCAAAACATACACTAAAAAGGATTCTAGATTTTTAGAAGGAATTTTATGACACTCAAAATAAATTTCCGAGAAAAATAAAAAACCAAGCCTTAAGGATTAGTTAATACTTGTTATTTGCTTTCAAACAAAAAATTGCTTTGCTTCAAAAAGAAAAATAACTTTGCCATAAAATAAATTTTGTATTTTTTTTCTTTCTTTTTTTTTACTTGAGCAATTTTTTTTTAAAATGTACAATAATTTATTGATCAAAATGTTTATTTTTGGGGTGTGGGGAGGGGTGAATCCTTGACCACCTCGTCACTTATCAAAATATTGATAACATGTTGGCCTAGAATTGCTTTAGAAAAATATTGGCAAAAAAATGTTATTTGACTTTTTAATCAACGGAAAAAAGCCTAAAAACTTATAGGAAAGGGTATTTCTATGAAGGTCTCAAGCACACCATAATAGTCACATGGGCTATTTGAGTGACGTTTTGGCTAAGAATTTATGTAATATTTAAAGTTTAAATTTCAAAATAAATATTTTAAAACAATAAGTAAATTACCCGATTCAAATGCCCAAACGGATTTTATGAGAATCATTACTAGATTAGGGTTGGCAAATTTCAAAAAAATTCTAAATCTCTTTTATCTCCAAGTCCACTACCATAGGTGAGATTTAGGGAAAACAAATATTTGTTTTGTTAATAATTTAGAGGTTCTTATGTTGTCACTTTGTCTTCTTGGAGATATTTTTTTGTGTGTGTATATTTATATGTTGCCACCCAAGATGAGTTTGAGGGTGCGAATAATAAGTTGAGGCTTGAAATAACATGATATGTTATAAGTGGTTTAGTTTACCGAGTAGATGGATTAGCGTAAAATTAGTAAAACAACTTAGATTGGATCGAACCCACCTAATCTTTGTGAGGATGCAAAGACTTAAGCCAAATGAAGAGAACAAAGATGAGAAATCCAAACTTGTGCCTCGACAATAAATTTGTTAGTGTTTGTAGAGCTTGTTGTTAAAGACCAAAGCATGCGGCAACACCAAGGATCTTGGTATTGGAGTAAAAGAAGAGCTCGCGTATAAGGGAGGAATCCCACTTTTTGCAAGACTAGCTTGCCGAGAAACAAAGGGAGCTTACCCGGCTTAAAAATTTATTTAATCTTTTGTCTGTAAATTTTGTCATATATACCTAAAAAAATATTAATGTAACTTTGTAATATTTATGATATTTTTGCGGAGTTTATGTAATTACATAAATAAGGTTTACATATTTTTTTCTTAAATCTTTTATATTGGAATGAACATGATGCACCTGTATTTCTTTCAATTTTAATTTTGCACACAACCCTACAAACTAAATTCTACACAACAAAATATGCACAATTACTTAAGAAACCTAGATATAATAGATTTAATTCTTGTATTGCCTCATAGATTTCCTACACAATTTAGTAAAACCTAGTTCCCCCTAAAAACTACATACACACCCCTTATAGTATATTTGATGCCATGTCAACACAAAAAGGGTCAAGCAATTAACATCAAAATAAATAAATAGTAACAATTGTTTAATTGGTAATCACATCCACATGATTATATGAAGGGTATACACAAATATATCGAGACCAATTAAATATTAATGTATTGAACATATAAACAAACACTACATTTATCACAACATTTATGGTGGCGAAAACGAAGAGTAAAAGTCGCACAAAATCCATACCATAATAAAACACTCCCCTCTATAGTAAATAAGGAATGTTACATAGTTGCACAATAAATATTAACTTCTTCACAATCTCAAATTTGAAATTCAAGATCTTGGGTTCCACAAAACAATCTCATAAATTCTCATTAAAAAAAAGTATCATCTCGATTATTATCAATCTCAAAGAGATCACCCTATTAAATGAATGAATGGATGAATTAACTTTGACACTAAGTTAGAATGGACCCTACTAAATATAAGTTATATTTGTAACTTATAATATGGACGTGTATTTGTGGTGGCCCACCAAACATGGCCCCACTTAATAATATAAACTCCAAAAAAACTAGGGCAATACGATCTAGATGAAAGTAATGGAATAAACCTTGTAAATATTAGAAAGCATTGAACTAATTCTAAGGAGCAAAATCTAATCCTAGAGAGGTGTAAAAGAGCACAGTTCACCAAAATCTATCATGGGAAAATGTATTTCAATTGAATTGAAACATAACTATTTTAAAAAAATTAATTGAGAATTATCAAGCCTAAAGTAAATATTAATTAATGAATCAAACCTAATTAAATATTCAAAACTAGAAGAATATGAGTGAGAGGAAACATTTATCTTATCTAAAAATTAGGAGAGTGTTGTTATAGTATAGAAGTAGAAACTAATGTTTTCTAGTGAGATAGAGAGAACTAAAACAATTTCGCAACGACTAAAGCAAAATGTATAGATTATATACTTAATGTTTTGTACATGTACAAAACACACACTGATGTTCTTGGAAAATTTATAGGTAGGCAAAATCTAATTTGAGTGCATTTGTCTACTATTGTCTTTGTAAACCTTGCTTGAAATTACTCGTCTTCGCTCGGATCATTGTGAAATCAAATTTATTCCCCTAACCCTAATTGGGTTGTCAAATATGAACCTACCAAAAAGGGGGTTTGTTTTGGGGATTCATGTTCCAAGTAGCTGAATTTATCAAACCCCTTCACTGACACATCAAAAACAACATACCAACAATTAAAATTATCCATCATATAAGCAAACCAATGCAATGTAATGTACCCATAACATGTGAACTTCAACACTACAATGAATGTCATGTGATGATTGTTTGATTCTCTAAAATGTTTATAAGTGCTTGTTAATTAAATTAAAATTAGTACTAATTATATGCATTTAATTATCTTACGATAAGGTGATTCTTCATAGATAGTAGATAGATCCCCGAATACACTAGGTTACATTTGTATCTATAGGTAATTAAAATTCAAATTAGGATTTTATTAAGCACACATGTTGACCTTTAACAATTGAAAAAGTGAACAATAGGATAAAGGTTAGATGGGTGTAGGAGGGAAGGGAAAAGTGAAACTTTCATAGACCATACACTCAATGTCCTTAACATGTCAAACATTTGGAGTGCATATTCTTAGAAAAAGAGCTAATATATGGTAAATTCCAAGAAACAAAGTGTTAATAATTGGAAGATGCGGTGAGATAAAATTAAACCAACAAGAATGAGTTTTGATAGCCTAAAAATATAAATGACCGTATTAAATTATTTTTAACTAAAAAATATACATAGACATAACTTTATAAGGTAGGATGAGAGCGGGAGCAAGATTTTTCGGGGCGAGCAATGGAGGGAAAAAGCACGAAGGCGTAAGGGAGTTAGCGGCTTCGGTTTCCACAAGGAATTGACAGATCCGTGTGGAGAGAAGAATGAGCCTGGCCGGGTATCTGGTGGGGCTCGGGTGGATGCGGGAGAGCAGGGAAATGGAGACGGGTCTGGGAATGTGGGAAATTTATGCCCTAACCCTAGGGTTAAAAAAATAGTCACGCCTTTATCGGGGACAACAAGGCATGACAGAGATTTCATCAAGGAGAACGGGGGAGCTACAGTAACCAGGGATTGGCTCACACCCAGAAATCTACATCATTCAAAGACATATTGGAAAATCGGGGTGGTCAAACTCCTGGTACGAATCCTTCAATCAAACAGACCTACTTGGTAGACTTGGCTGAGGACATTCCTTCTTTAATCATAGAGAACCCTGAAGTGGAGGAATACTACAAAAATCTTTCTCGGGATGCTGTGATCGGTAGATTCAATGGTTTTGGCCCTCCTCCTCCGCACTTTATCAATGGATTTTCAAAAACTGGACCAATAAATGTGAAATTTCTCTTTGTTCCAAGGGATTTTTCATTGTCCACTTTAGGGAATCTGAGGATTATCAACGCTGCTTGACAGAGGGTCCGTGGTTCTGGGACATGCTGGTTTATTTTTAACCCCATGGTTTCCGGATTTTGATCCGAATACTTATTCGGTTTCCAAAATGCTAGTTTGGGTTAGGCTTCCTAACCTCCCTTTGCATTTGTGGTATGCACTAGAGGACATTGGAAATGCTTTGGGCAAGTTTTTAAAAGAGGACTTGGATAGAACAGACTCGGGTATGTGTTCGTATGCCCGCATGTGCGTTGAAATAGACTTAAGCAAAGGATTACCAAATCAAATTAATCTTAAATTTGGTAAGTTTCAACATTCCCAGGTATTAGATTATGAGAATACTGCATTTAGATGTAGAAATTGCAGAAATCTGGGTCATCTGCAAGCTTCTTGTCCCTACAACAAAAATCAGAAAGCTACAAAAAAGAATGGATCAACTTCTTCCAGTGGATGGGGTACTTTGAATCCGGAAATGGTTTCCAATACAAAATTCAAGGATGATCTGAGAGATCCTAATACCGATGGTAAAATAGATACGAAAAGAATGAGAGAGAAATGGGAATACATGAAAATAGCTTGGTGGCAGGCGGAGCAAAAAGGGGGCATATATCAAAAAACTCGGAATCTGATTGTGATTCCATGTCTGATAAAGTGATTCCATCAGTTAATCCCAATGACCTGGCATTGGTTATTTCATCTGATCATGGCAAATGGCAAGAAGTGAAGAAGCGGAAAAACAAAAAGGGACGAATGGGCAGCATTGAAGAATTTTTTCTATCGCAAGCTAGGAAGTAAATAGGGTTATGCCTTTATGCTGGAGGGCAGTTTGTCTGTAGTTACTTTTTCCTTTTATGGCCTTTAGTTTTCCTGAGGATTTGGCCTCATTTTTTCTTGCACAGGGAACAGGTCCCTTCAACCCGCTTTATCAATAAAAAAACTTTATAAGGTAGGATTTGTAATTATTAAAGTAGTATTAAAATATATACGCATTCATTCTTAAATACTAACAATTACACCCCAAGGGGCAATGGACACACCAATAGGGGTGAAGCTATGAAAATAACAATAGGAGACGAGAACGAAATATTAACAAGTTTCATTGTAGAAATGCTACGAAATGAAAAGATCAAGCAGTTGTGTTATAGTGATTGTCTAACAATCCGAGACTTATTGAAAGTGCGCGATGGATACATTTAGAAGGAAAATGAAAATGTATGAGAATTTTACATTTATGAATGACGTAGAGAAACTATGATTGAGATGGACTTAAAGGGATGGGAATGAAAATGCAAAATTGCATGTTCTTAGTGGAGCATTTTTCGACGAGATGAAAGAAGCAGAGTCACACTACAACAAACTAGTCCTTTTGCCACAATTTTTCAACAATATTTTTGTGGTTATATAGTTTTCCAAAAACTAAAATTGTGGCATTGGAATTGTAGCTAATCCACTTTTGATATATTATTGTAGTTTTTCCACAATTCATTATACCATGGATAGTCCACAATTTATAAAATTTATAGATAATCTCCATTTTTTAAATTGTACATTGTCCACATTTCTTAATAGTTGTAACATTTCTACAATTTCTATTTTTGTTAGTATTCCACAATCTTCACAAAAATGTAGTTTTTCTATATATTCCATCTTTGTAGAAATTCCATAATTTACAATTTCGTAACTCATCAATGTTATATTGTGGCAATTTCAACAATTTTTTCTACAATTGTTGTTACCACATAAAACTTGTAGGTGGAAGCTACAATTTGATTTCCACAATAATTAATTGTGGAATTATCTTTTTTTTAAATGTAGAAATGTTACTATTAACAATTTTTAAAATTTATTTTTAATTGTTTGAAATAGTTTATTACCACAATGCCAAATTAAGACCCATTTAAATTGTAAATATAGATTCTAAAAATACCATGAAAATACCTTCTTCAACATTTAGCATGAAAAGGGTTCAAATACATGCATGTTGGTGTAAGATATATTAATTACAGGAATAAGCTCATTAGAGCAAATTGTTATATTTTGTTTTAATTAGAGGGTTCAAATGCATGTCATTCAGCTAAAAATTGGAGATTCTTTTGTTCTTTGCAACTTCGACTATTGTTTAAAAAAGAACCATTCAACACTATGATGTAATAACGCCCTTCTAGGTGTGAAAGGAATGTCTACTGTGAAAGCGAGTTCCTAGATCTTTTAGGTTATTTAATGTAAATACTAGTCATGTTGGTGTAAATATATTAATTACACCGAATAAGCTCCTTGTATGGAATTAGTTATCTCCTATTTTAATTAGTTATCTTGACACACTCTATTATTTAGGAATGTCAAACTACCTATTATTCCTATTTAATTGTTTCTCCCAAATGGTGAGAATATAAGATTAATCTATTTTCTCTGTTTCTAATTATTGAGTTCTTATTTATTTTTCTTCTCTGAGTTATTTATGTGTGTGCTTTGCTCTTCCCGTATACTAGATCCCGTTGCTCGATTTTTCATGGTATCGAGCCTTTTGTTGTTGCAGGAGAGTTGAGCTATCCACTATCCACTCGTAAGATTATTTTTTTGCATGCTATGTGCATCTAGGGTCAAGCTAAGAGTGGAAGCAATTAGTGCATCTCCAACTGTAATGTATGATTTCCAATCTATAATCTTGGCACCGGAATAAAAGTATTTTAAGAGGTCACAATTTCATTCCTGCAGATCACTGTATGCACTTCCCAGTTTGGCACATTGTAGATCCACTTGAGTGAGGTGTTCAACGCATTCTCAACATGGAATCAGCTTAGAATGTTGCTTCATTGGTCCAATCACATAGTTTAAGGAGAAATACAGATGTTTGGTCGATATATGCATCAATGTGAATGCGTTCACCTACGAAAGAGATTCTTTTTCGGGCCGTTTGTATGTAGATCAAATGTCACTCAAATTTCAATATGCATCATTAAAATTTTTTATTGCGTAGTCCTCCATTTGGCCATGTATTTATCAAGCATTTCAACTTAACATTTATTTCCCCCATATTTCAAAAGCATTATAAACGTGTGCATAGTTTTTGCATTTTTCTCTGTTGACTCATTCTCGGTGGTTTGTGGCTGGAGTTTCTTTCTAAAATTTACATGCATTCATTGCCTTGGGAGATATCTTCTTCATTAGACGTGTATCGATCTACCTTGAGGTGATATTATTATTCTAAATCGATTGACTAGATAAGTGCAACACCTATACCTGTGCACTACATGTCAACAATTTCTCCTCGTCTCTGCTCGATAACACCCGCCCGGCTCCCATCGTGGTTTTGTGCCTTCGTGCTTGACCTCTACAAGCTCGTCCCATGTGCTCCCCATTCCTCCGTTCATGCCTTGTGTGTTCGTGTTGCTTGGTTTGACGCCCGTGTTACTAGTTTGTGATTTCCATGCTTTGCTTTGGCCTTAGTTGTTTACATTATGGTTCGTGCTCCTCGCCGAGCTTTGTGCCATGTCCTCCTCATTCTATTTTCCTCCAACCTTATTCTAGTATCTCAGATTTCCTGGGTGGTTCTATATTTAAAACATGTCGAGAGCTTTTCTATCCTCTTCATCTTCTTCCCACACCGAGATCTATGGTTATTTGAGCCACTGAACTCGACCAACTATCATGCGTGGAAACCGAAAATGTAACAACTCTTGCAATCTCATGGCTTATGGCGAGTGTTTGATGATACAGTTCCCGCATTCACCATGGAGAAGGATAAATATTTGTATGCATGCAAACAAGATGAAGCTCTCGATTGATCACTTTGAATGTAGCGGATAATCTCCAGTTCCACATTTCCTCGCAACAACTCCGAAAGAGGTATGGGAAAAATTTGAAACATTGTTTGGCAAGATAAATGAGTTTAAATTAATTCAACTAGATCACGAGCTAAACTCTTTGTCACCTTCAAATTTTCCTTCCATAGAAGAATTTCTGTCAAAATTTAAAGAGATTCACAGTCAGTTGAAAGCTGGTGGTAAGACTAAAAAGGATGACGAATGCATCTATATGATCTTAACTAAACTAAAAGGTCCCTTTTATATTTACGTCAACCTTCTTTTCTACTATGGATGCACTAGACACTTAGTTTAAAATGCCTTCATTTGAATAGTTTTGTGAACGTCTCTCACGAGAACAAGAAAAATTAATCTCTCTGGATGTTATGCCTACCTCGAATCATGCTCTTGTGGCCAATTCTCCTAAGAAAAATTGGAAAAACAAACCCAAGCAAAGTTATGATAAGTTTGTGTCTTCTCACAATGTGGTTTCTAACCCTTCATTTCCTTCTGTTGATAATTATAAACCACAACATAATGGAAAATCAAAGAAACCATTTCAAAGGGGTGTGTTTGAACCTTGTGCCTTTTGTGGGGGAAAAATCATCCTGAATCCAGATGTTTTTTAAAATTAGAAGCATTAGAAAAGGCTTTAAAACAACACAAGATCACAGTTCCATCACCTTCATCTGCTTCAAATGTTGGAAAGGGTAAGGCTCTTTCTGCTAGAGCTTCTTCTCCTTTGCAAGACCGGTGGATTCTTGACTCGGGGCTTCTCATCATATTACACATTGCAGGGATTTGTTGACTTTTGTTTCTACTTGCAGCACTTCACAGATTTTGGTGGGAAATTATGCTTCTGTAGATGTATTGGGTTCTAGTACTGTAAATATGCCAAATGGGCATCTAAATGATGTTCTTTATGTTCCCCATATGTCTAACAATTTGCTTTCCATATATCAAATCTGTAATTCTGGTGATGGTAGAACTATTGAATTCTCACCAGATAGGGTTGTAATCAGGGAACTTCATGATCATGATGATATTGTAGCTACAGGATCTGTGGATCCATGTTCACGTTTGTATGTATTTGAGAGTTTTGATAACTCTGCAGGATCTTCACTAATTGCTCATACTAATTCTTTGAGAAAATTATGGCATGAGAGGTTTGGTCACCTCAATTACAGATATCTGCAGCAGCTCTCTTCACAGAATATGGTCACAGGACTTCCGAAGGTAAAATCACATGATGGTGTCTACCCCGGTTGTATGTTGGGTAAGCAACACTTGGATCCTTTTCCAAAAGGACAAGCAAAAAGAGCTAAGGCTCATCTTGAATTGGTACATAGTGATCTTACTTCTTTTCCTCATAGATCATTTTCTGGTGCTAAGTATGTACTCACATTCATAGATGATTTTACTAGGAAAACTTGGGTGTACTTTCTCAAATTTAAAAGTGATGTCCTAGAGCATTTCAAAGTTTTTAAAGCTATTGTAGAAAAACAATCTGGACATTGTATTAAAATACTTCGCACAGACAATGGGGGAATATGAAAGTAATGAATTTACTAATTTTTGTGCTAATCATGGAATTGTGCACCAATATATTGTTCCTTACACCCTCAAAGAAAATGGAGTTTCCGAATGGAAAAATAAACACTCAAGGAAATGGAAAATTGCATGGTCCAGTCCAAGAACATGGCACCTCGATTACGGGTGAAGTATCAAATCATGTAAAACCACATTCAAAATAGAATGCCACATAAAGCAGTGCAAGGGGTTACTCCTGAGGAGGCATGGTCGGGTGAAAAACTTGACGTATCAAAATTCTAGGTTTTTGGATGCAAGGCTTGGGCCTTTGTCCCTGATGACACTCGGAAAACCATGGAGAAGAAAAGCAAAGAACTTATTTTTGTTGGTCATTGTGAGCATGTGAAGGCATATCGCCTTTTCGATCCCACTACCAAAGATGTTGTGTTTCAGCGAGATGTTCAAGTTGATGAGACCGAGGCTCCTTTGGATCATACAGTTCTTCCTTCTCCATTATTGTCTCCTGCTCCTGCCACTGATGATGTTTTTGATGGGCCACCTGATATTGCTCCTCTCCTACTCATGTTGCTCTACTCCTATTGCTCCTGCTCTCGAAATGGTTGAGATCTACATTGGCTGCGCAGGTGATTTGGCGGGTGATTCACGAGATCTACGACATGCACTAGAGCTGAGACTTCTGGTGTTGTCGATCATCATCCCTATTCTGGTATGGCTCTTATGAGCCAAGCTATTTCTAATGATCATGTTCTTTTTTCATAGGCATCTGGACAACCAAAATGGGATTCAACAATGCAGATGAATATTCTTCGCTTGTGAAGAATAATACTTGGGAGTTGGTTCCTCTTCCTAAGGGAAGAAAGCTTGTAAGATGTAAATGGGTCTATAAGACCAAATATGCAGCTGATGGATCATTGAAAAATACAAGGCACGTCTTGTCGCCAAGGGGTATTCTCAAGTTGAAGGAGTAGATTACTCTAAAAATTTTGCTCTTGTGCAAAGATGGATTATGTTTGCCTTGTTCTCTCTCTTGCTGCTTCTCATCGATGGTCAGTACATCAGATGGACGTGAAGAGTGCTTTTTGCATGGTGATCTCCATGAGGAGATTTATATGGAGCAACCTCAGGGGTTCGTGCATGACTCTTCACTAGTTTGTAGACTTCGGCATTCACTCTATGGTCTCAAACAAGCCCCTCGGGCTTGGTATGAGAGGATGGATACTTTCTTATTATCTATTGGCTTTCATCATTGTAAGACCGATCATATAGTTTATGTCTTGAAGACTGATGATGAATTACTTTTTGGTATTGTATGTTGATGATCTCCTCATTACTAGTAGTTCAAATTCTCTAACACATGACATTAAATGAAAATTGAAAGCAGAATTTGATATGACAGATATGGGATTGTTGCACTACTTTCTTGGCCTACATGTTCACCAGTCTGTTGAGGGCATCTCTATTTTTCAGAAGAAGTATGCTACAAATCTGCTTCAGAGATTTCATATGGCTGATTGCAAGCCATCTCCCACACCTTACCAGTCAGGTATTGAATTGACTACTGCATGTAAGTCTAACTTAGTAGATGCCACTTTGTATAGATAGTTGGTTGGGAGCCTTTTGTATCTCACTCATACTCATCCCGATATCACCTTTGTTGTTAATCTTGTCTCTCGTTTTCACATGAGCCTCATGAGAGTCATTGGGAAGTAGCCAAGTGGATCTTGAGATATCTTCGGGGACTTTGAGTTTTGGTATTCATTACACACCTCAAACTATTCCCGGTATTGAGGGCTTTATAGATTTTGATTGGGGTGGATGTCGCGATACTCATAAATCCACATCTGGCTTCTTTTTTCATCTTGGTTCTGGTCCAATTGCTTGGTCTTGTAAAAAAGAATACCATTGCATTATCATCCATTGAGGCCGAGTATCGAGGTGTTGTGATAGCAGGGCATGAGGTTCTTTGGCTTTGTCAGATTCTTGGTGAGTTTGGTTTTTCATAGGAGTCTCCTTCCATTCTTTGGTGTGATAACCAAAGTGTTATTCACATTACACGTAATCCTGTTGAGCATTAGTGCACGAAGCATATAGAGATCCACATGCACTTCATTCGATAATTGATTCAGGATGGGGTCGTTCAGATGGAGTTTGTTCCTACGGTTGATCAGCTCATAGATATCTTCACTAAGCCCTTGGCTTCTCCTCGCTATCTGGAATTGTGAGAAAAACTTGGGGTGAAGGAAGTTGTCCTTGGGGGAGCTTGTATAGTCCTTCCTTCCTTCTTTTCTAGTATTGTATCGGGTACCTTATCAGGCCTAGTAGTCGGGACCCTTTCTTTTTTTTAGCTCCCTAGCATTCGCTTATGGGAGGGTGTTGGTGTAAATATATTAATTACACCGAATAAGCTCATTAGAGCAAATTGTTATATTTTGTTTTAATTAGGAGAGATTTTTCTAACTTCCAGAGCTTGTTGAGATTCTCTCCACTCCTTGTATGGAATTAGTTATCTCCTATTTTAGCTTGACATTCCTATTATTTAGGAATGTCAAACTACCTATTATTCCTATTTAATTGTTTCTCTCGGATGGTGAGAATATGATGAGATTAATCTATTTTCTCTGAATTATTGAGTTCTTATTTATTTTTCTTCTCTCGATTATTTGTCTATGCTTGCTCTTCTACTAGACCCTGTTGCTCGATTTTTCACATTGAGTGGCTCTGCAATGTAACATAACTTGTCACAGAAAACATTGACAAACAAATTTCACATTAGGGAATAAAAACATAACGTAAGTCCAAAGAAGATGTCGCTCAATTGTTGAGAAAATAACAGTTACGAGGCCACAAACACAATTATCAAATTAACTATCTATCAACACATATTACAGCCAAGAGCCACATATAAAAGCTACGAGGAATTTCTCTGGGTAAAATATAGCCAAACATATCCCCAATAATTCTTAACTCTAGCAAAAGAAACCTCCATACTTATGATCTAAAAAGAAATGGAGGGCAACAATATAAATTACAGAAACGCAGTCCTCTTCCCGCAAAGGAAATCCTCGAGCCATAAAGTCATTTTTCAAGTACAAAACTTATTCTTAGCCTTTCATTAATAGATTACACAGAGAACCGAAAGTATTAAAATGATGAAATTTGATCGGTTAATGTGGTTATTCTAAAAATAACACTTTAATAACCGTGCATATATCTCGCATGTAAACTATTTAGAGGGATGGTTATTATTTTTGTAGTTGATATCGATAAGGGGTGTAATTGATTTTGTAAGTTTAGGAATATATATGAAGCATTACATTTAAAGGTGTTATCTCTACATTTCAAATTTGTTACAAATTCGTAAATATACATTTGCAAATCTTATATCATGAGGTAGTGTTTTGTGGACTATTTTATTTAAACTAAACATGAATACAAAAAAATTGCAGATTTTATATCATGAGTGGTAGCCTTTTGTGGGCAATTGTTTTGGCACTAAACATGAATACAATTGATAACGCTTTCGGTAGTTAATTACTTTTGTTGTTGATGTGATTTGTAATTATTTGGGGGAAATTGTTTTAGTGTTACAGTGTGTTTGAGATGGTGGTTGCATCAGTTATTTGGTTGGTTTTTTGTTGAATAGGTCTTTTTTGTATTGTCGATAACATGTTGATAATGGGTTTGATGAAACATTACATTGAAAGGATCTATGTGCACATTTTAAATTTGTTACAAATTCGTACATATACATTTGCAAATCTTATATCGTGAGATCTGAACCAAACATGAATACATGAAGTCCTCCATACATTTGCAGATTTTATATCATGAGTGGTAGCTTGTTGTGGCGAATTTTATTTGAACTAAACTTGAATACATTTGATACCCCTTGAACGATATTGCCGCTTTGGATACAAAAGTGTTGAGTAAAGTAGTACTTCCACATACCTTGACCACATAAAACAAAATGTACAAGTTATTTTTTGCGCTCATTTCGTTATGCAAATGGTAACTACTGAGAGCAATACATTAGCAATCGTTCATGAGATGTACGATGGAAACACTGAAGAGGATGGATAGTAGAATGAAAACATGAGGAAGCTAAAAAATGAGAGAGGATGATGAACGATGAAGAAGGGGTTTGATGGAGAATTGGCAACTTGGTCTATGTGTTTCCCACTCATTTTGAAATGTGTCGAACATGCCTCCCATGATTTGGTTGGAGGAGCTTATATTGGTGGTTGGGACGCAGTTTATCATAATTAAAAAATAATAAATAAAATAACTGTATTTTTGGGCCATGCGTCGCATTGAAAGACAATCATTCAAACAAATAAATAAGCTCAGCAAGCTTATAGATATTATCTTATCTCAAATTTTTAAAAGAAAATCCAATTTGAAGCAAATTTCAATTAAAAAAATGTGAAACAAAAAAGTGGGTGATTATACACTACGTACAAAATACAATTTTTACTTAGAATAATGTTCAATTAAAAATGCCACATGACATTGAGTTTCGGTTTAAGCATTCTGAAAATGAAAGTAGTAGTTGTGGCAACTGAAAATTAACACGTTACATTCTACAAAAGTATGTAATCCTCTCACAAACAGACGCCATTTTCTTCTGTGAAATACACATATTTGAACGGAACAAGTCGATTGGTATGATGAAATGGGGATTTCATAATATGATAGATTTCACTTGTACCAATGCCCGGAGCGGTGGAAGAGTATATTCGGTGTGCTGGATTTTGAGATCACCTGATTCAGCCAGCGTCGATAACTTAACCCTCATAGAATTCATTTTTATGTATTTTCTAGAAAATATTAAATTTTTGTTCTCCCTCCAGTTTGAAATAAAATGACAATAAGTTTCAGAGTTGGGATTTTCCAGCTTTCCAAAATTTTCAATTTCATGATCTTAATAAAACTGAGAATGAGACCATCAAATTGAAAATTTAGAAATATTTTATTTCATTTCCAATTTAAATTTTTGAATTTTCCTAACCCACAGTTAATAACATAAAAAGTTGTCATCTATTTTAAGACCTGGGGTTTCAACCTAGGGTTTGCTGCAATAGCCAACTACAATTTGGTTCACAACAAGGACCAACCAATTCATGAATGGTAGAGAGGAGGAAAACACGTTTTGTTAAAACAAGTTCTTGTGCACAATTCTGAAGACTTTGTTGGGCCAAGAGAGTGTCTGTACTATCCTGAATTCATCCTGAGTCAGTATCTAATCCCTCAGGGGAGTCATTTATATGTACTTTCGAGCAATATTAAAATTTTTGTTCTATTTCCAACATTTAAAAAAATCAGTTTCAACATTGGTCTCATTCCAACAACTGAGAGTAAGACCGTGAAAATGAAAATCTATAAATATTTTATTGTTGTTTCCAGTAGATTTTGAAGTTCATCACAAGATTAATACTGGACCTACATTTATGCTTTTCCATGTTAACATGACCTGGGATAATGTGCAATGTGAAATCTTATACAAGATTAACGAACACATTATACCCTCTACACATTAGCTCCATATTTTACTACTTCCATCTCAATGACAGTATTTCAAGTTAAAATAAGCACATGAATTTATAAGATTATCGAGATATTCACTAATTACATCACGAGAAGTTATTCCTAAAAAGATGTAATACCATGCCATTTTACAGAACTACTAAAACCCCAAAGAGTTGTACCGATACAATGTTTAGAAGTCTACTTGGAATTCTATTGGATTTTGCACCATGGATTTATAATTGTTGAGCATTTGATGTACACGTGTTTTCAGAACATGAATTTTTGTTTGTTGGCAGGTCATAATTCATCTTTCTCCAATATATTCTTGTTTTGAAATTGTTTAATGGTTCATTCTTATTCTTATCAATTAGGATGCTACAACTCCCCTATCAGAATCTGAAGCGGTGGATCTTGTGAAGGATATTTTTGCTTCAGCTTCATAAAGATAAATATACACTGTATGACCTCCATATGACTATTGCAGGGGCATCCATTAGGTTCTTTTTTCAACCTTACAAGTCATGCAAATTATATGGTATTATTTCTGATATATTGTATATCTCAACCTTGGATGCAGTCATACATGGACTCTAAAATCAGAGCCATCATGGCCCAATATATGCCTCTTGACAGCCAAGGAGAGGTCCCCAATCATGTTCACTATGCAGGGCTGTAAATGATGGTACTTGACCTATTCTGTGCAGTGATTGTTCACAATTTCTCATATTTATGCAGGTTGATAATGTGCTTCTTTACCTTTAACTTGTCAGTCATCCTAGGAATCTAGATTGGGCATCAACTCTGCAGATGAGTCTACAAATTTCTGTATGTGCTTGTGCATGACTATTGCAGGTGCATCCATTAGGTTCTTTTTTCAACCTTACAAGTCATGCAAATTATAGATGCTCTTTAAATATCCTCGGTACAAGCTCCCTACTCATGAGCATCATGCTTACTTTTGTACCATATATCATGATAAGTTGGGGAGGATTTGATGGTTCTTGAACAAATTTGATATCATTTTGTGATTGATGCATTAATTTATAAAAATTTTAAGGTTGTTTTTTAGATCACAGTCAACCTAGATGCCCCTGTTTTGGGAACCCACAAAGGTTTAGTTTCATGGTTATCTTATGTTTGAAGTTCCAACATAGCCAATTTTGTTTATAAATGTGTTCTAAAGAATTGTAAGCCGATTGCTATAAAGAGACTGTGCAGTCACTACCCACAAAGCTCTCATGAATTTAAAACTGAGCTGGAAATAGTTGGAAGCATCAAGCATCGAAATCTTTTAAGTCTACATGGATATTCACTTTCTCCACTTGGAACTTGCTGATGCATGTTCTCGATAATCAACTTAAATCTCCCAGTCCTCTGCTCTTGCCAGCTAAAGTATGTTTATACTGATTTTTCTGGCATGTATTTTAGGACTCTTGACTATTTATATATGGCTCAGGTTTTTTTTTGTTCTATGTTATAGGTCATAGTGTTGTCTAATCCTGTGGATAACGTATTTTAGTCACAAGTAAAAGTATTTTATTAAGACTGGAAAACTCCCTTAAACATCTCGAGGTATAATGTGTTCGTTAATCTTGTATAAGATTTCACATTGCACATTATCAGGTAATGCTTTATACTGAACTGCATGATGCTTTGGTAATTAGTACAATAACATGAGTTACATGATGGACATGTTATGTTTACATGATTTCATTTTATGGGTAACAGTTGACAATTGTAGAATTTGTCTTCTCGTTAGGTTTCACATCCCCAAGCATTTTAACATAACCAATAACAAATCCAGTCATGATATGACTAAAGATTGTACCAAACATTGTTATTCCTTCTCATTTCCATCAAGCACATCAAGAACCAACCTGAAAAAACAAAAACTGGCAAATATTTCCCAAATGTAATGTAACTCTAAACATGTTAATTCTTGCATCTCACTTGTACTTTGATAAGTCATCTCTTTCTACCCTCTATACATTAGCTCCAGGTTTTACTACTTCCATCTCAATGACAATATTTCAAGTTAAAATAAGCACATGAATTTATAAGATTATCAAGATATTCAGTAATTACATCACGAGAAGTTATTCTTGAAAAGATGTAATACCATGCCATTTTATAGAATTGCTAAAACCCCAAAGAGTTGTACCGATACAATGTTTAGAAGTCTACTTGGAATACCTACATAAGATTTATAAGCTATTCCTAAGTATCCAGACTGAGCCAAAGATATCAACTTGAGAAAGATATAGTTATTGATAAGATTTATAAGGGTATAGCTTTGATACCTATGATATTCGGCTATAACCTAGGCTTATATGAGAATAGTTGTTTTCTATAGGTTGATTTTTAGGTATCCAACTAACAAGCAGAAAAATTTTACCTGTAAGTTGAGAGATAAATATCATTGCATAAGAAATGGAAAACCAGCTGCCCCTTCAAGCTTACTGCAAGGAACCTTACATGCCAAATTTTACCTATACATCATGCTAGAACATAAGATTCCAGCATCAGTTGTGTCCGGGTGGGTGACGTGACATCCACAATTAAATATGTAAACTTCCAATTCTTATTTGTTTTGTCCTTGAACATTTCACAATAAACTTTACCAGCTCCATGGGGGCCACGAATGTAAAAATTTACCTGAAAAAAATACTTTCATGAGATTAGTATCATTTTTAATAAATATTGCGCCAAACAGTAGACTATGTCCTCTTTGAAATCGAACATAACAATCATTTGTCAGTTTCAAAGATGTAATAACAATACATTGCACATTATGGGTAGAAACACATCAGTGTTTCTTAAATAATGTGTGTAAATACATAGTTTGCACAACCAAATTGTTAATCTTTAAAATGCTACATCAAAACATTATTTTGTAGCTGGTTGTATTCAAAATTTAGCCAGCAAACTAATGAAGCTTACTTTTGTGAGTCCTCAATGTGAACTACTATTTTTCTAATGCAAAATTTCACACAGACATGTCTCAGACCACGAAATCATCCCTTGCATTCCATGGACAAGGGGAATCACATAATCATCCCTGGAATGCAAGAAATGAAAGGGTTACTGCTCAAAAATGTCCAGGTGACACTTTCCTTGCACATCTCATACCCCATGGTGGAGGAGATCTAGGCATTCCCCGTCCCAGCTCCAAAAATACTTTTTCAGAAAATTTTATTTGGCAACTGTGGGGCCCAATCAGCTATATTACCCAAACCCTAAACCGTACTTTTTAGCGTTAAAACACAATGCCAATTTGTTTCCACTTCAGCTTTGTGAAAGCAGAACAGAAGCAGCCAAAATCAGCCCGACACCGCAAAGAAAGGGTTGGCATTTTCAGCTGGTGAGGAGTGTTTTGAAACAGGAGAAGAATGCTTTACAACCATTAAAAAAATTTCTAAAGACAATTTTTGCAACTGAATAAGAACAGTTTGAGGACTAAACTCTAAACACGTCTATTTATACCTAGTATGTTTTGTACCGGCCATTTGTACCTGGTATGTTTCAAGGCAGAACAGGAAGGGGTATGACATTTAGTGCAACCTAGGTCATAAGTGATCCATGACATCCCGTACATATTTCAATGTGTTCATTAAAAACATCTCCACTGTCAAACATCACATTTATATATTACCATACACATGTTTAGACACTTATATATTACCATACACGTGTTTAGTTTGAATAACAAAAAAATTATGTTGCCACAGTAGTTTACATAAAAAGAGTTGTTCATAACAGGAATTTTCTCAATTTTGAAAATGAATTTACCATTCAAAATTCATATTCATGCCTAATGTCTAAAATTTATGTTACAGTCACTACCCAGTGAAATCATTTACTACATTTTCAAAATAGTGAATGAATATCTCAGGACAGAGACAAGAATAGTAATACCCGAGTCAAAACAATGATGAAGAGAACAACATTGTCTGACATCATACAATCATTTATGACATCATACCATTTTATGGCATCATAATTAAATTTATTTACATAATTATTAACTTTGATGACATCCACAAACCAAAGTTTATCAAACTTTCAAATAGCTCTCAGTTTCTCTCTCCATTAATTGGGTACAGGCATGCATTACTTGTTTTCTCTATCGATCATAGGACTTGGGTGTTGGGAGAGGTTACGCAGGAATCACTCTAGTTTCCTCCTAAGAGGCCAATCTCTCTCAGCGCTAGACATTCCACATGGACATTATTATTTCCTACATTGTCCCTTTCATGGTGGTGGACAATGATGATGTATGTCAGTTCTTCTGCCTGAGCTTTGTTAGAGGTGTGACAATATTGGTGTTCACTAGTTCCATGCTTCATTGAGACGTCTTTCATTCAGATGGCATTTTGGACTTGTGCATGGATCATTGGGCTTGGAAAACAAAATAGGATTCAAACCCTAATACGCAATTCCCACATCAAAAAGAGGAAGATTATACAAAATAGGAATGAAAACAGTACCCTGAACTGTGCAGCAACAAACATAGATATACACAACCCATGTAAAATGAAAAATACAAATAAAACAATGGCAGACAACAGTTTCTAGACACTATTAAACCCACGTCAGATATAGATCCAGATCAATCAATTTGAATATAGTAAAATAAGGAGATAATTTGGGGTTACAGATTTATTTCCGTGTGCAGAGCTGATTTCACAAATAATGGGGATGGCTATTGCAAAGCTCTGACTTCCTGTCTACCTGGTGATGGACACCACAGATTCAACTCGATCCACCATAGTATATGATTTTTTTGAAAGGCCCTACAACGATATCCCACATTAACAACGGATTAATAAGATCTTACCCCACATTGAAAATATGTACAGTTAATGAAAAACAATTTTGGAGTGGTTAATACGCTAAAAATGATTTCCTATTGGGGTTTTATAAGAGATCTCAGACACGAAATTGTCGTCTGTTGTAGCTTAAAAACTACCCCCATCTACAAATTAAAATGATTTTTTAATGGGTTTTCATTAAAGATACCTTACACGAAATTGGTGTTTCTGACTTCAAAAACTACCACTGCCTTGCAATTTGAACTGATGGATAAATACCTTCATTTCACTAAAATCAATAAGCAAATCTACTTGTTGAACCGGATCTTCACCGCCAATGTTGCGCCTAATGGAGTCAAGAGCAATAGGGGATTCATCTACCGGATCTGGTAGGGGATTCATTTACCGAATGTGCAGTTAAAATATGTGTGCCTATGGATTCACTCTGCTAAGGGAAGAGGCCATGACCCCTGGGCACCTGCAATCTGTTTTTGAAATTCTGATAAATTAACAAAAGGTCTAGGATTCAAGTAAAATCTGATAATTGCATTAAATTCCAACCATAGATTGGCAAAAAAAATCGGAACTGGATTCTATTCTTTCACATAAGTCTTAGTCTCTAGGATACATACCAGGGATCAAAAGATGGCTCTCTGATTAGCGGGGAAAGGAGGGTTTCAGCAAGGAAAGGGTGTTGTTGCCTCAGGTTCCCATGTCAAAATTACATCTGTCAACTGCTACACCCCTTTTGCTTGAGAATGGTCTCAAAATCTCAAAGCTAATGAAATACTTGGAACATGTAGTGCCCACACTTTTTATAGCTTACTAGCTTGTTGTTTCTTTTCTCATAGACATGTTTGACAGTGATTGGTTATATCTTGGACATTATATTTAGATATTTGATCTTATTAGACAGGTGTGGACATTTAGGCGTATAGCGCCAATTCAGCTTAATTTCTATATTGTCACATTTTCTTGTTATGTCATGGAAACTAATGAATATGATGATGTGTTTGGAACCTAATTATAGTGATGGATAATTGTTGCATGGTGGGATTATATGTCACTTTATCATCTTGTCTAAATTTTGGAATATGGAATATAATTGTGCACGTTGTCGCATCTTGATTTCAGTAGGATGTTAGGTTAGTTTAGAACGCATTGATATCTTACTATGTCATTTAATTATATTGTATCGGACATGTGCGGTTAATGTGTGCAATGAGTGTGCAGGTGACAGGTTTACAGGAGAACGTGGGATTCAGGCCAACTACTCAATCTTGCACAAGCAGCCTACGGGCTGAGCCCTAGCCATGTTCTTTGTGTGAAGCCTTAGTATAGGTGATTATTATTTTGGGCACTATGAGTGACCCCAATGTATGTAATGTATTGTGCTTTGATTTATTAATTTTGGTTAGGGTAGTTGGTTATGATGTAAACTTGTTTTGGGAGTTAATAACTCCTCTTTCATTTAAATTGTTGATTATGTTTAATGTGTCACTTAATCACAAGGGTTTAGGGTCACATGTGAGACCCTTGGGTGGTCCCCACACCCTCTACCCTTGTGCCAAAAATGCAAAACCCGAAATTAGGGTATTTTGGGCATTTTTGGGGACCCCTTTGTAGCTTGGGAGTCCCCTTATCACAAAAAGAGCCCTTGGACCCTACCTAATGGGTAGGGGGCTTATTTTCAAGGCTAGAGGAGTTCTCCCTCCCTTTTTACCCTTGTTTTGTCACATCCATGTATGGGATGTGGATTTGTGTGTTTATCAAAAGTTCCACTAGTTTTGTCTTGCTAACATTTAAGGGAATTTGGGAGAAGAGGGCAAAAGATAATTTTACCCTTTCTCTCTTTTGTTTTGGCATCTTTGACCATGAGGAGGGAGAGGGGTGACACATGTCACCCCCTCATTTGTGAGGATGCTTGCTTGCTCCTCTTCAAATTCCCATCCATGGGAAAAGAGAGGGACTTTTTTTGGAACTTCCTGCTTTTGGATGCTTGGGTGATTTGGAGCTTGGGATTTGCTTGAGTCAAGAGTGGAGAAACTTGAAGTTGGGAAGCTTTTTGGAGAGCTTTCCTTGAGGTAGGTTCTTATGTCTTATTGTTGTGTTGTTTTCTTTTAGTTGTTAGATTGATTGCTTGGAATTGTTAATTGTTGAATGTAGATTTTGGTTGCTTGCTTGTGTTTACTCCCTCCATCATATGGTATGATGGAGTTTTGGAGTGTGGGGGAAGAGAGAGGAAATTTTCCCTCTCAATCCTCAAGGCTTGATGGACAAGCCTTGTCAGTAGGATCTTATTGTTTTTCCCCTCAAATGGTTGAGGTGGGGAATTTGATTCATTTGGCTTGAATCTCCTTCCCCATTCTTGGTAAGGAAACCTCTTTTGGGGTTTGAAAATCCTTCCAAGGAGGACTTGGAGAAAGGAGGAGGAATAAGGAGGGTCTTGTTGAATAAGGAGGATATGGAGATGTGTATATTGTACAAATAATTTTGATGCATAACTTTGGAGGACTTTCTCCTCTCTTCCCCACTTGTGAGGAAGAACATGGGTTCTCCTCCTTGTAAATTTTGGAGTCTAGTTTGTATGTGTTCTATTTTTGTGTGCTTGTACCATAGTTAGTTCACCTCCATCTTGTGTAAGTTTTGTGTTAGTTGACCTCTTTCCCATGGGCTTGGGGGAGGCTAGCATGCATCCCAACCTTGGGAGAGGCATGTAATGATGCCTATGGTTGGGTGGCAAACAAGCTCTCTTTCTCCTTGCATGTTTTTGGGAAGACTTGGAAGTTGGCTCTCAAGTTGGAGTTGTGGCATCTTGGACACTCATTGCAAATTATATGAGACTCTCTTGCATTGTATACCTTATGTGAGTAGTTATGTGGGAGTTTCTCCCCTCTCCTTGTAAACTCTTTATGTTGTATATTTTGCATTTTCATGTAAATTTGAGATATGGTGATTAAATGAGAAATCTCTTTCCCAACTTGTGAGAAATTTGTAATGGAAATTTTTGGTTGATTGCATATTTGGAAATAGTTATGCAATACCCTTGTAGTCTAAGTTTGTGGAAGAGAAGTAATGTATCAAATGTTTCAGTCAATTATATCTTGATGTATCTCTCATATTTTATTTACAAAGAGGACATATTACTTGTTGAATAAGTCTACATGTGTGTAAAACTGAAATAATCTTTGGCATTACTTTTGGAATGAAATCTACTTGGCTATATGAAGCTTGTTTTGTTTTAACATTGGTAGAAACTATTATTAGTTTGAATCATACATTTCCTTGTAGGTTATTATGGTGTTAGAAATCTGATTTTTTTGTGTTGAAAGGAAGGTTACATATTCTTGTTAAGAATCTCATTTATTAGAAAAAAAAAAAAAATTGAAGTAAGTTTTGTTTAAAACATTGGAAAAGAAGAAGAAATTTTAACATTAGAAATATTGATTGAAATACTTCCTTTCAGGCCATTATTTTCTTTTCTTCCTGTAACTAGGGCAAAATAAATAGCTAAAATGAAAGTTGGATTCTTTTATGAGTAGTGTAGAAAGTGTTTTATTAAGTACAAAAAAATAAAAAAATAATCTGTATTCATTTTATAAATTAAAAGTATTAAAAGAAGTTGGACTCATTTTACCTATTTTATATATGTGTTTATCTCGTATAATAAATAGCAATCAAAGATTGATCTATATTGTCGAAATGAAAACACTTATATATAGTGCATATATATTTCATATTTAATAAATCGTTTGATATATATATATATATATATATATATATATATATACAATAAATATTATATATTGTATTACATATATATTATTTACGTTTTTAAAATAATAAATAAATAAATAAATAAATATATGAGGGGGAGGGTCGGCCCCCACGCTGTATATTTTCAACAAAAAAATAATAATAAACAATCGGTGGGGTCGAACCCCCCACCCACCACCACCATCCATAGGGGCGCCGCCCCATGTACTACGGCCCTCGACGACCACTCACCACACTCCCTTTCGGACCCTCGCCCCGCCTCGCCATGCCGCTCGCGGGCTTCGTCCCCGCCTTCCCCACCTCCGGCCGCGCCGCCTCCTCCGGCCTCGCTCCCCGCCACGTCCCCTCACGCCGCCCTATACCTCCCCTCCACGACCCTCTCCCATGCACATATCCCTCCCCTTCACCAAGTCCTCGTACAAAAAAAAGAAATCCGCCTGTGATTTGAACATATCAAAATATATATATATATATATATATATATATATATATATATATATATATATATATATATATATATATATATATATATATATATATATATATATATATATATATACGCCCCCATCAAGAAGTAAATTTTGCAAGGAATTTTTAACCAAAAGAAGAAGAGTGAAAGTAATAAAACAACAACTCAGATCTCTTTAAAGTTTCCTCCATAGTTTTCCTTTTACCTTGCTTGAATAAACAAAGAACAAGCAAAACAAATGAGAAGAGAAATGGAAGGAGGGAGAAAAGAATAACAAAGAGATAGCTAGGGCAACTTTAGGGCTTCCTTCTAAACCAAGGGACAAGATTGGTTTGATCTTAGTGTCATTATTAATTCCTATTTTTTTTATGGGGTTTTAATGAGAAATTTAGCAAAGAGGAAGGGTGTGATGGGTTAAATAATTTAAGAAGGGGTTGTGGGTAAATTTATCCCACGGGAAATTAATTATATTTAAAAATGAGTAGATTATTGTTCCCATAACAAATTCTAATTAAAAGGAAAGAGGTATTTAAAGTGTACAAATTTAAAGGATAAGTAAATAATTAAAATCGGGTATTGGCTAATAATTCTTTTAATTGGATAAATTAAAATAGTATAAAATTAGTAATTATCAGGAAAGGATATAAAAGATGTATTAGTATTAATTAAACACTTCAAAAAAAAAAAAAAAAAATTTACCCTAATATTTTAGTCTGTTTGGTGCGTTTTTTTTGGGTGTCCTAGATGGGGCATAACAGAACACACCTTTACCATGTAAGCTTCAATTGTAAGAATGTCGTGGATAGCAACTCTCAAGGCCCTCGATTGCACGTAATGCAAAATTAATCTCTCAAATCATCACTGAACGGTCATGCAAACTCTTCTTTCACCGGGTAGCTTGAATATCCACAAAGCCCGAAACTTTGCATGAGACCCTAAAAACTAATGATAGATGAGGAATGCATGCAACTTGAAATGACTAAAAAATAGGAAAAATGTGTAAAGGGACGTCAAATTTAAACCCTTCAGAAAAACGACAAGACAGACGTCAAATTTAACGTAGTCATAGAAACGTCCAAGGTCCTCTACCATAGGGGGAACGCCTTCAGCGTGATTAATAAAGAGTAGTTTTAAAATAATTTGAATTAAATGAAAGTTTGAAATTTGAAAGTAGTTGATTATTTTGAGTTATTGATCATTTCAAGAATATTAAAGTGTGTACAATGCAATGTGAATGCCGAATGGTATAAGTTATTTGTTTTAGAGGGATAGTTATTCCTTTTTTTAGTTGATGTTGATAAGGGGTGTGATTGATTTTGGTTGTGTAGAAATATAGATGAACCACTTAATTTAAATAGCACAAACATGAGAGCTAACATTTAAAACAATTCAATATGTAAAACAAAAGTGATATAATTTACAAAGCTTTGGATGGAAACAACTATATATTGCATGGTTCTTTCTAGGCATTTGAAAACTATAGGTATTTGTATGCAGTTATAATGAAGAAGACATTAAAAATGTGTTGTTTTTTTCGAAAGGTCAATTTTAGTGGAGGAACCTTTTGGAAACACCTGGAAAATTATCTTCAAGTTTCCGGCCTTTCTCCAGTAGTTCTCAAAATTCTGGATGACATGGTAAGGTATCAGAAATTTAGAAATAGATTTCTGAAAACAGTTCCTGGGATTCAAAGCAAAAATCTTGGGAAAGAGTGGACTAACCAACTCAAAAAATATTCTCAAGTTTCTGGCCCTTCTCTAGGAGTTTTCAAAATTCTGGAAGACATGCTAAGAGTAGACAACTGGAAACAGTTCCTGGGATTCAGAGAAAAATCTTAGGAAAGAGTAGACTAAGCAACTCAAACCACTAATGTAAGAGTACTTCAGAAATTTAGTAATGAATTCATATATAGTTTGCAGCTCAACAATAACTCTACAAAGAGATGAGCATTCTTCTTTTCCTAGAGATTAGAGTCAAACTCAGGATACTTGGCCACTTGGGGAGGGAAGTATATCGCAACTATGACCAAAGGCACCACTCTGACTCAACTTCTTCCAAGAGCACTTGTTAAGAAAGAAGCTCGAGACTCGTCATTGGTGTTAAGTGTTTGTGATAATTAACTGTCTCTACGCCGCTTCCTGCTCTTCTTCACAATGTTAGCATCATCATGGCTCGCCACTCATTGTGAAGGAGCATGCGACGTTTTCAAGTGTGGAGATTATACCTGGATTACACCTTTGGATTGAACAACAACGGCTGCGGAGACCCTCTCCTTCATCTCGAATGCAATTACACAGTCAAGGGTTATCTACCTTTGCTAAATATCGATGGAAACCAATACTACATACTGCAACCCAAACAGTACTCTCAGGTCAACTTCTGGGAGGGTTTTTACAACCATACCATGATAATATTAGATAAACATCTACTGGAAGATCAATGCGATCTGTCACCGAATATCTATGATCAATTCTTGGGCGGCGCTCATTTTCACATTGCCGATGGTTACAAGAATATTACACTAGGGAAAACATGTGTTACAGGGTTTTCAGAGGCGATAAACAATGCAAATTGTAAGGGTCGTGGTTACTATAATTTCAGAGTTCCGAACACGAGTATAGCTTGCGAGTCGGAATTTGAGTTACCAGTGAATGAGATTGACCTGGAAAAACCTCTAGAACAAATTGTAGATGGAGGGCTAGAAATAAAATGGATTGCATGCAAATATTATGACACTTGCTACGAAATTGTTCTTACCGCAATACATCGTCTCTGTTACTGCTGTGGTATTTCCTATTCAGAAAATTGTAGTGGTAAGAATCTAAACTCCATTTCTCGAATTTAAATTGCACGCGAATGGGATTTCAACGCGTTAATTAAGTATGGGATGATTAGATTACGAATTTCTCACAAAATTGGGGTTAATGCGTTGCAGGAAAGTCTAAGACTTTCATTATTCTTGGTATGAACAAACATCCAAACGGCCGTATAACCGTCAAATTTAACACCACTGCAGAAACGTCCGGAGGTCCTTTACCATAGGGGAACGCCGTTGGCATAATAAATTCGTTAGACGTAATATCATGAATTACCAAACACTAGTCAAATAGTAAATAACAAACCATCTCAAAATATGAGAAAATAATGCAAAGATATTCGTATAAGAATAAATACCATAAATAATGCACAACCAATAACTATTAGTTATAGATTTAATTATAATAAAACAATTTATATTTATAATTAAAAATAAAAATAATTAATATACTATATAGAATTAAAAATATGTTGATAATTTTATGTTAAAATATTATCATAATTATTTTATTTGTTAATTATTATTTATATTAACTATATTTTTGTAATTTAGTATTTATTTTATTTTTATAAAAATTAATATATTATATAGAATTAGAAATATGTTAATAAAAAAATCCAATTTCATGAATTGGTTTTGGCTCTGCTAGGGTTTAGGCTCAGCGAGTTATTTTCGCAATGAATGCTCGGCCTTGTTGACGCCGTCATCAAGTCCACACCGCCGAATGCAAATCTAGGTGGGATTATCTGCATTAATTTTGTATCGATCGCCAATCCGCCCCTTGGGTAGTGGCTTATAAAATGACCACCTCCTCGAGTCATGCATCTATTGATGCTGGTCTTATCGCAGGAGCTCTGGACAATGGCGCCGAAACGAGCGAGGAAGTTCATCCCGAAGGTATTCGACGAGGTAAGGATACTGATACTCCTTCCCCAGATGTTGTTCTTCATTTACCAACTTTTGACAAAGCTTGCAACTGGTTTGAATCATTTTCTCTTGTTGCTTATTTTGTGGGCCGAGTTCCCCCTAAAGGTATCCTCTACCAATGGATTCATAATCATTGCAGCAACCTCATGAAGTCAAGGTAGAGGGAGTTCAAAACATGACCAAGGGTTTCTTTCTATTTTACTTTACCAATGTCAACATCAAAAAGCCATTGTTAACCACGGTCCTTGGTTTATTCGCAATACTCTTGTGGTTTTCTCCCACTGACTCGATATTTTCAAGTCTCTGAGCAAGCCAAACTCAAAATTCTTGTTTGGGTCAAATTTCCAAGCCTTCCTTCCTCTCTCGTGGGGATTCGTTGATCAGCTTATCAAACCCTTGGGTTGCCTCATCTGCCACGAGCAACATAAGTTCTACTTGGCTTGACCCAAGAAATAGGTCTGTAGGAATTGATCTTTCAAAATACCTCAAAGATACCTTCGATATCCGTGTTGAGACACACGGTTTCAGCATAGAAAGTTCTTTACATCAATCTACCCAACGCTTGTTTTCGGTGCCAATCTACTGACCATGCGATCAAGGATTGTCCTCTCATGACTCCAAGCCCACCGCTGGTTTCGGAGAAAACCTCGATGGACCCTAAATCCAACACTCCCTCCTCTGATGGATGGACTACTGTCAATGGCAAAAAACCTTCAGCCTCGACCCGAAATAAGCCCCAACAGGCTACTTAAAAACCAGTGGTTACCTCCACCTTTGATCCTTTGAAGCCGTCTGTTGCGACCCTTCCCAAGCCCACGCCCGCCATCTCCTAAACTCCACAAGCTACAATTGTCATCAGCTCTCACCCCTCAGCTCCTGCTCTTTCACACCCCTCATTTCCCGAGACCTCAAGCTTTCTGGATAACACGGCCAATGGTTCAGTTGCTCAGACAGATAGAAAGGTTGCCTTACGTCATTCCCAAAGTCCTTCCCCTCCTTCCGAGGAAGATTTCTCGCAGAGACCCCACCGAGCAGTTCAAGCTCGGTGATTTTATTCATGGGAATGCGCAGCAAGTCACTTTCTCTAACCGCTTTGGAGCGTTAGCCTGGCCTCGAGGAGGAAAACATGCACCTTGATAGTTCTCCATGTTAGTTTACTCATGGAATGTTAGGGGCTTACTGATCTGACTCATAGATATCTTGTCAAAGACAGTTGTAAGCATTTTACAAAGTTTCAGGTGTTTTGTTTGCAGGAAGTCAAAATCTCTGGCTTCCATCTTTCTACTACTATGCGTACCATCTGACCTGGTTCTCTCTGCCAGATGTCAACTCATGATAATGGTCGAGGTGGTGTTGTCACTCTTTTAAGCCCTGACCTCACCTCCAATATCATATCTTGGGGTTCTTACCCCACTCATCAAGTGGTGTGGACCCTTTTTTATTTTGACGGCCACATTCTTGGGTCACCAATATCTATGCTTCCAACGATGCCTCTGAACGTTCTTCTTTTTAATGGTGGTTGGTTGATCATCTGCCCTCTGCTACCTAGCTTTTTTGTGGTGATTTCAACATGGTTGAATCCCCTGAAGAAAAATTGGGTCAGCTTCCAATGTGTTGGTGTGATGGTGAATGTGAAGCCTGGTTTTACTTGCACATTAAACTTTTCTTTTTTGATCCCAACCACCGCAAGCACTCTACTGCTGCCACTCCTTGGTTCACTTGGTCTAATTTTAGAGCTGATGATGATAGATTTTATAAGCGTCTTGATGGAGCTCTCGCTTTCGTGAGCAAAATGGTTTTCCTTTGACTCTTCATACAACCTCCCGATCTCGGTGGTGGACACTGGCTTTGGTTTCTAACCATAAGCCTATCTTCTTTGGGATTCAATGGAAATTTCAGTGTCCCAAGCTCAAGTCCTCCCAATTATATTTAAATATGTCCCACCTTTCTCATCCCAAAACTTTGGATTATATAAGACGTATTTGGAATCTTGACCCGAGACCTATTGATGGGATTGGCTGGATTGACTAGTGGTCTCATGCCATCACTCGTACCACTTCTTTCCTTCGGCTTTATGGGAAAAAAGCTACTCTTTTTCGCAAGAATGCTCATGAAGCCTCTCATATTGAATATTCAGGGCTATTCAAGAGCTTAATTTGTCTCCTTTTAACACCCACCTGCAAGTGCAAGCTACTCGTTGGAAACATAAGCTTCAAATTGAGGAGCACTATAAGGCTAGAGGAGCCCAAGTTCGAGCCCGTCTGCACTGGCTTCGCATTGGTGACAGAGTTACTAAGGATTTTTTTGCTTCCCTTAAATCTAATCAAACTCTCACCAAAATCAAAGCAATCAAGGATGGAAATCAAAGGCTTACTCTCTTACCTGACATTCTGCAAGCTTTTGTGCATCACTATCATGTTGTTTTTGTTGCTCAACCTGCTACTCCGGCTCGAGATGTTGCTCTCCTCTAATGCATTGAAGTTGTTCCCTGCAAGCTCTCTGAAATTCAATGCATTGCTTGTGATAGACCTCTCACTCTTGATGATTTGAAGGAAGTTGTTATGCAGATGGCCTCTGATAAAGCCCCCAGTGTTGATGGTTTTCCATGTGAATTTTACCGGCTCTTTTTGATGATCATGTTGGTCGATCTTCATCAGTCTATCTCGGAAGCTATTTCTTCCAACACCTTGGGTGATCTGATCAACCAAGGCAACATCAAATTCATTCCCAAATCTGGAGATCTCGAGCTTATCACCAATCGGGCTACCATAACTCGCTCAATGTCTCGTACAAAATTATTGCCAAAGCTCTTGCTATCATCAAGCTCACTAATTTACCGCCCCTAATCATTAGGAGCGAGCAAACCAGCTTTATCAAAAATAGATATATTTTGGACAACATTATTGTAGTTTAGGAGGGTATGGAATATGCCTGCCAGACTTCTCAACCGACTTTGTTGGTTAAAATTGATTTTGAAAAAACCTATGATAGAGTTGAGTGGCCTTTCATTCTATCCATCCTCCAGTGCTATCGATTTTGGACCCAGATTCATCCGCTCTGTTAATATGCTCTTTCAAAATGTGGGTGCCTGTATTACTATCAATGGTCAGTAGTTTGAGAGATTCTCTCTTCATCGTTCCATCCGACAAGGTTGCCCTCTTGCTCCTTCTCTTTATGTCATCATTGGCTGAAGGTCTAAGCTACTTGCTTGCTAATGCCGCCAATGTTGGTTTGGTTAAAGGTATTCAACTACCTTCCTCTCCAAAAAAAGTTGATTAATGGTCATTTTACGATGAGTCTTTTCTCACTCTGGCTGAAACAGAGGCCTCTGTCACTAATGCCATGAAATGTCTTGATATTTTTTGTCTTGCTTCTGGTTCTGCTATCCAATGGAAGAAAACCCAATGTTACAGACATGCGATGGGTCCCAAACCTCCTTGGCTAGAGGGATTCCAATGGCTTTGGATTGAACCTGGTGTTCAATTCAAATTTTTAGGCATTCCTTTTGCCTTTATGGCATCCCCTGCTGACCTTTGGAACTATGTGATTCAACGAGTTGAGCAAAAAATCTCTTTTTGGATTACCAAGCATCTGCTCTTTACTGGTAAATTCCAAGTCTGCTCCAAGGTTTTGGCTACCACTCATGTCTATTACTCATCATGTTGGGCACCTTCTAAAGTCGCTTACCACAGACTAGAGAAAATTCTACGTGATTTCCTATGGGCCAACTCCGAAGGGAACCATGGTTTTCATAGAGTTGCTTGGGACATATGTCTGTATGCCCAAGGACATTGGTGGTCTTGGCCTAATCAACATTCATATGCAGGGGTTTTCTCTTACTACCAAATGGATTATTCGCAGCCTTGAAGGTGAGGAATCTTGGAAAATTCTTCTCATAAATTGTATATCTCAAGGGTCTCCGCTTAATCGAAAGGCATGGCAAGGTTTGAACTACTACTCCTTACTCCTATGCCCTGTTATTGTTAAAATAGGTGGCTCTTTTGTGGCCAAAATCATGTGGAAAGCTTGGGAACTTCTCAAACCCCATCTGCTCTAGCAGGGTGATGGTTTCCAGAACGGGCTCTCTTAGCTCTCTTAGTTTGTGGCGGAATCCGATGTTTCACTTCATGACAAACCCTTGCTCTTTCTTTGCACTCAAGGGTTTGCGCTTTTTCAAAAAAGGGATTCAATATATTTAGGACCTTTTTGTCCTATCACTGTGTATTGGCTTCCATGGGATAGCCTAAAAGCTAATTTTGCTCTAAATGACAATGACAAACAAGCCATTTCTATCATTCAAGATCTCATACCTAGTGATTGTTTGCATAAAATTGGTGTTACTACGCAGCGCCCGTGGTGGTTTGATTGGCATTGGCCCTCTATCACCCCCTTCATAAATTATAAACCTCGGTTGGGCTACAAGCTTCTCACCCAAAAGCAGCTTCCTCTCAATAAGTTAAATGCTCGCTAGAGCCTGCATTCCACTCGTTTTGGGTGGAAGCAGTGCTTCACTGTTATTTGGGCCATTCCTATAGAGCCCAAAGTTGCACACTTTCTTTGGAGCATTCTTCATCAAGGGCTTCCTGTGGGTAAGCGCCTTGTTCTTCTGGGAGCTCCCCCACCGCGCTGCCCTTTCTGCAACCACATTGAGACTCTTCTTCATCTCTTTTGTTCCGCCTCATGCTCAGTCTGCCTGACGCTGGATTCATACCCTTTTCCAACCTTTTTTGCCCACCTTCTTCACGTGGAAAATGGTTCTTTTAGGGGATCCGCCTTTATTCCTGCAAAATTTTACAACATTTGGCATTCTTTCAGAGTGGCTATTTTATATCACATTTGGAAATCTAGAAATGTTGTTATTTTTAATAAGGAGACAATGGATAGAATTTTTGCTATTTCTAACAAGCTTGTTGTCATCTCCAATGTTTCGCTTCAGATCCAGGTGCAGCGAGAAATTCCACATAGAAGTTGAGCACTTGCAAACTCTTATGGACCATCGGGAGTGCCCTCAGTGTTGTTAGTCACGCCCGCTAGATTTCCTCACCGTCACTCCCACTCACAAGGTCACGCTCGCTTTCCCATGGGTGGCATAATTTCGATAGGGGTCCGGCTCATGGGCGGTGGTGTAGTGCCTCTCCTCACCGATGGGTCCCTTCTCCACCTTTGTCTTGGACTCCACCCGCTACCGGGTATTTGCTCACCGGGCTCTAGCAAGTGGTGGTTCCGGTGGTAGCGCCCACCAATCAAAGTTTTCGTGGCTCTCTTTGGCTATCTCGCCCTCCCGGCGGGGAAACGAGGAGGAGCAATAGTAGGCAGATGGCTGGGAGTAGCTTGATGACACCCCGACACTACTCTTGGTGGTTGGGGTGGTGACCGTCCAAAGAGCCCACCGCCACCGCCACCATCTTCCATGTTTGTTGCTGCTGCCTAGCTCCATGTTTGGAGTTTTCTCTGGTTCTCTGCACTTTTGTTTTAAACTTTTTTGATTGAAAATGCTACTGTTGATATGACACTTTGCTACTCGTAGCCTCTTTATGGCTACTTTGATCCTGCTTATGGGGTGTGATCTTTTCCACCCGATTTTGTATGATTAGCATTGTACTTCCTTTGTCATCTTTAATATATGGTTATGATTTTCAATCAAATATATATATTTATATATATATTAATAATTTTATGTTAAAATATTATTAGAATTGTTTTATTTGTTAATTATTATTTATTTTAACTATATTTTTATAATTTAGTATTTATTTTATTTTTATAAATAATTAGTTTTAGATGGGTCATTTAAACTAATTTCTTAAATATATGTCATTGACCTATTTAGAATGCTAACTAGTAGGTATTATTTATGCTAAATTTCACATATTTTAATATTTTGTAATATAATGTAGTATTTTCACACTATTTTATGTGGCGCTTTTAAAATATTTTCTTTATTTTTTAACAATATATTATACCAAATATATATTTTTAGTAATGGATCATTTCCAAAATATTATAAATTTACGAGTGTTTTTAAAAGTAATTTTTATTAGAAATGTGAATGTTTACATTATTATATTAATAAAATTTAAATATATTAGATGAAAGTAAATATGATAATATATATAACTATTAATTACTATAATGATTTCTTATTAATATTCTTAATATATGTTATCATTAACATATGCCCTGTAGCGTTAGATTTTGATTATATTTTTATTTTATTTTTATAAATTATCATAATGCAAATATGTTTGCAATTTAAATATTAATGTAATGTTATATTATTTTTAAGAAAATATTCCATAAGTGTAAATGTGGTAGATAATTCAATTATAAATTATTGTTAGTTTCTTAAAAATTGTGGATTTTCAACAAGGAAGGGAGGGATATGTGGGTTCTCTACAAATTATCATCACTATGTTTAAATAGTAGAACATCCACAATACCTAAACGTGAATAAATGAAATTTTCATAGAGATGCCACAATTATTCTACAATTATCTCAAATTATAGGTATTTTGTGGAATAATTGTGGTAAAAAGAGCTTGTTTGTCAGTAGTGTCATGCTTGAAACACATTGAGTGAAGCTTTCGAGTATGAAATGTGGGCATTTGGTATGCAATGGTTGAAATTCCCGTGTTCAACTGCAAGCAATGTAAGAAATGCTACATATAGCTACACTTTGTTCTTCAAGTGCGCAAAGAATAGAAAATGATAGTGGTGTCACAAAGGCAATCGAATATAACAAGATAAGATTCCTCGCAAGATCACAAAAAAATTAAATGAGTACAAGTTATAGACATCTAAAATGTCGAAATGATCAATTACGATCAATTTGTCCCACAACTATCCTAACATCACCCATATAATAATTAATCGCAAGATTAAATATTATTATTAATCTATTTAATCATATTTACCCTTTATCATTATTTATCATTTATCACAAATCCTTTTAATTCATCATTTTATCTCATCTTATCATTAATCACTTTTATTCATTAATATATCGTATTATCTTATTCAAATCTTTATTAACATTTTCTAGGAATTTAATATTCCTATATCTACCTACCCACCTACCCTACACATCCCTACACCTAGCCTTTCCATGTAATCTCACCCCTAATTATCATTTATTAACCTAATATAATCCTAATCCTAATCACATCCTCACACCTCTAAATCTTAGAAACTTCTATTTCGCTTAAGTCTCTCTAACTTTCTCCTTCTATTGAATTTTTAATTCAATAGAAGCTTCTTCCCTCCATGAATTTTGAATTTAAATTCTAGAGTCTTCCACTCTAGAATTCTCTAATCCTCACATGCATTCTTCACTCTTGATCTAAATCCAACTTAGCTTCATCCTAGCCATTGAATCCTCCACCCTCAACTATAAATTGAGCTCTCCTCCTCCATGAGAGCTATCTTAAGAATCCATAACCAAAATTTTCCATTTTTATCATCCAATCAATCCATCTTCAATCCACTCTAATCAATTTATTCTTCATCAAGCAAATAATTCTAAGCATAGTCAAGGGGAGGTGTTGTCCAAATGATCACACAAATTTGAAGAAAGCACATCCAAATCCAACATCTCGAGCACATCCAAGACATAAAAGGGAGCTCTATTTTGGTAAGTGAAGGTATTGCATTCTATTTCCTTTCCATCTAGCTCAATCTGAGGTTTTGTTTGAGAAAACTAGATTTAGGAATCAATTGGTTTGTTTTTGGTTTATAACTTTCATCTAATCATTTCTTGCATTACACAAGCCATTGGAAAACCAGATAAAATATGTAAAATGAAACATGAGATGCATGATAACATAAATGAAATGTCCACCTTTTCAAACTTTTAATGACAAGTAATGAAATGTAGGTAAGTTGATACAGACTGGCCTGCTTTTGTGCATCAGCTATGTTTTGGGTGAAGTCATGAGAATTTGTACATTGAACAAAGCAAGGTCTCGCGAGGTCCAGGCTCTGCACTCTTACAATGACAAAGTAAACAAATCAATAAACAGTAAATATCTGAAATGCAGGCAATTTGCCATCCTTACTGTAGATGATATCGCTCCACTCCAAATTCTATGAATAATCTACCCACGCATAACAATACAACATCCTGAACATGGAAAGCAATGAGGAAAATTAAAGGCATTTGCTATATTTAGCAACCACATATTTATTTTTTATATATTGCACAATGAGTATATATTTGTTCATTCATGTTGACGCCCATTGTTATTTCCATTTAGAACAAGAGGGCAACCTGACTTTGTAAAAGTAACAGCGAGTCATTTTGCAGTATTCAGAGCAGATGCCAATATAGTGCCAACAACAAGAAGCAAGTCTCAAGTTTTGTCAATAGTCTCTCGCTTGGCATATGAGAAAACCTTTCAAGAACCAATGAGTTTCATTAAGATCTGTGCAACAGCACTAGAACTGCAGAAGCATGAATGATACAACATAAAATTTCTGAAGCATTTACCTCCTTTGCCACACAATGTAACCAGCAAGTTGTCCACTGATTGTATTTCCATCCACTGCAGCAATAATAGACAACAGACCAAATAATGAGTAGAAGATATGATAATAAGATCATTCATGCAATCAAATGATAACAGGCATACAATGGAACATAGAGGACATTAATAAAAATTTAGAGCAATAGGGACATGGTATAAAATCTCAGGAACACTCACCCATCTCCATGCAATTTGATAATAATTCATCCACTGATTATGGCTTTAATCATTGGAGGAATGCAGGATAGTAAACCAAATAATGAGTACTGTCATTTATTTTAGTACAAATACAAGTCATGAGAATGGACATAAGGATCATGCATATAAGTTTTTGGGACAAACGTAAGAAAATTTGGCAGGTAAGAAAATATTGTGTGTGTATTAAAAAAGCTAGTAACTAAAAGTGGTATTGGCTATCAAAATGAAAAACTAAATAAATGTTCAAATTAAAATGGTTTGCAAGAGTGTAGGGGGTACAAAATAACCATGTAATACTGGATGTCGCCATACACCAAAAGTGCTGAAGATTATGTAAGCCTGAAACAAACATAAACATTTAGTCAGTTCATATGAACTTGGAAAGAAGTCGAACTATCAAATATGTAATTGTTCATTCAGTTGAAGAATGCATAATAAATCATCATGGCAGTTTAAATCTTTGTACAAAAGAGATGCGGTGCAAGTTTTTTGTTATTATCATCTGTAGATGGAATGGAAGACCCACAAGGAAGATGTAGACACTCATTTGTGTGGATGAAATTGTTATCTGTAAAATATTTTGCATGTCAATTTCAATAATTGGACTACATATTGTACTCATACGCATTATTGCCAGTGCTATAAAGCCAAAACAAAGAATTGAAGAGGAGCACACAACTCAAATGAAGGCAAGTCACTATGCTTACTGTTTTAGATGTCAAGCACTCCAATTCAAATTATGTGAACAATCAACCCACACGTAACAATGTAGCATCCTGAAACATGAAAAGCGAGGAAAAGCAAAGGCATGTGCTGTATGTGGAGGCCACCTATTTTATATATATACACACTAGTCTTAGAATCATTCATCCCTTTGCCTATTAATGCATTCAGCAATGCACCCGATCATAGATCCATCCAATGCTGGAAGATTGGACAACGCATGAAACAATGAGTACAAGATTATGAGTATCCAGATCAACAACCATTCAGTCAAATGATATCAGGCACCAAAAAGAAGAAAGAGGACATAATATAGTAAGAGCTGGAGTCAATAAACAAAACCTTCAAAGAGCCAAAGGTCAAGATCACGTTTGATGACAAAACCTGGTGTATAGAGCATACATTTTAAATGACACAATAAGTTTTAAATCAAGATATTAGTATCATTCAAGAACTAAGATAGACACAAGATGCACGCCTGTAATACCTGTGAATCCATCCACTTGCAAAGCTACCTTCTGAAATTATAAAAATGCCCAAAGATATGAGAATAAGAACAATCATCGTGAATCATAATGGCACTAAAGGTTGTTAGAGCCACTTAACAATCATAATTTTAAAAAAAAAACAAAACCTTTTGAGCATGATTTTTTTAATATACAGATTTTCTTTCAAAATCAGTATGTGGAAAATATATTTTTAAGGTGCTTTAAAATAAGTACTTTTGAAACCAAGAAACAAGGCAACCCAGTATTGTGAATAAAATCACCTTTTATGGGTTGTTTATGTGTCATCATTTCATTGGTTCATTTATTGATGTGACTTGATGTGACTTACTTTATTGGCTAGTTTTTATTTCATTTTTAACTTTAATTCAAATGATCATTGGCACTTTGTTTCACGATGAAGTCTAACAATCATTGGGCCATTTAAATCATTGCCCTTTCCCCTAGTACATGCCATTTAAATTTCTTTTCCAACAGATGGTCGGTCAAGTCAATATCCAGGTGACTCAATAGAGGCAGACCAGCGGCGGAAAAGAAATAGCAAAAGAACAAGTAAATAAGATGAACTTAATAAAAGAATATGTTTTTGTAATGTCAAGTGTAGCAAATAAATGCAGCGCACGGTGAATATTCACCTCAGAAAATGTAAGCTGATTAGGGAATTTTCGAGCAGCCTCGACTCCAATATGATTTTCAATCTACCAATTGAATACAATGGTTTCATTAGCTATTTGTGTCAACACAAAACCAAGGTTTCAACACACACACACATATACATGAAGTTTGAATGAGTTACATTTTTTTATGACGAAATTAGTTTATCATTCAGAATACAAGCATAGAGAAGGGTTTGGCTGCGCTGTATGATGTATCAAGCCGAAAAAGAAATTGGAAGCATCAATAGTTCACAGGCTTAAACTGGTATTAAATTGCCCAAACCACGCTTATGTGTTCCATCGAAGGTGCAAAGAATACCAATAAACAAGTTTCAAACTAACTGGGCATCAAGTTAATGCATGCTCACAAAGGATGTTTTTTTTTTTAACAGGAACACGATACAAAACAGCAAGAGGAAAACGAACAGTAATAATTTATTGTAAGCCCAAGTATAACAGTACTGGAATTCAATATTCTATAAAAATAGTAACATATTTATATTGTATATTGAATCCATGGGTGAAACAAATATATATGTATTTAACAAATGTGCAAGTAATTGATGTCAAATGTATGAAGCTTCTAAATACACTATGACATAAGGCACTTTGAAACCCTAAGGCAACATTGCTAGAATTGTTTGTAAATCTCTTTCCTTCTTTTCAAATGAGTAAAGGCAGGAAAAATTATTGAACAGAGGAGATATGTGTCGAAATGCTTGGATTAAATTCTATAACTATCAAATAAGGTTAGACTAGGGCGCCTTGACTAGGTCGGGGCACTGGCCGTGAGTCTTCTACTAGGTGCCCGTAATCGCGAAAATGGTCGGAAAACAATTTCTAGAGTGTCGAAAGTGTTGTTAATACTCGTTGTTGGTTGCCTGTATGTCATAGGTCAAAGCTACAGTAACCTACAAAACAACTCTTGTAAAACCCACAATACCACATCAAATCCAAACATCAAACTGGAAATAGTGAGTCTCACACCCCACGATCACCCGACAAATTAACTAACGACTAATAACTACATCTCGGACTCTATGTAGTTCTTGAAGTGTGTGAAAGAATGTCCCTAGGATGGAAACTATAACAAACGATAGCTAAATGTAATAATGTAGTCACATTGTGGATGGAACAATGAACTTCCCTTCCTATGTTGTGTATGCATCAAAATGCAGCAACCAATAATAGTTAGATGGATTCCTTTAATGATCTTAGATGCCTTTGATGCAAGCTTAGGTGATGACAATAGATGCTTTTGAGAGTCTTGTCCTTTATTTTGATCACAAGCTATGTATTTATATGACTCCAAAAAAATATTGGTTGAATTTCGTAATTTTGTTCCGACCCAAAGAAAATAAGATGCCAAAAGATAGAAGAGGAAAAAGAGTGAGTAAGATAGAATTACATACTTGCAATCTTGGGGAAAAAGGGTGTCACTCGTTTGTTGGAAGTCATAAAAGATAGGGTAAAGCTCATGCTGCTCTGCTGTGTCAGCAATGACAAATTTGAAGACATAGAGCCATATCAATCCTATTTCATCCTCACATATGAATGGTCTGATTTTAGGACTGAAATGTACCTTAGTGCTGAGTCTTTTCTACACCAAGAAACAACATATATATGCATTTAACAAATGTCCAAAACATGTCAAATGTATGAAGCTATGTTGATCATCAAGCACTTTTTGTTGCATCATTCTCAACTATTTGTAAATCTCTTTCCTTCTTTTCAAATGGGTAAAGGCAAGATAATAAGTACATGGTCAAGGTATGAATCCACTATTAAAATATCAATGAAAATCAAGCAATTAGTGGCAATCCTCCCATGTTGTATGCCAAGAAAAAGACATTCTCAACAACCAAAGCTGAAGGTTGTTGAGAAGGCATCTCTGTTCTCCGATGGCAGCAACAACAGTTTGGAATGAATCCAAATGTGTTTGCGCTGCAGGCTGAAAGACACGAAACTAGGAAGGTTGTTTGCCTGGTTACACACCACCCTTCTCTTTTTGTTTCTTCTTGCTTTTTTCGGCCTCGTCATCTGCGTCGACCGGGAAGAAAGAGCCAAATTTTTTTATTTGTATCAGGGCTATGCACACATGAAAACACTCAAAGAAACAACAAATTGCAGCAGCATAAGAGGAATGCATGCTGCAGAAAGTACGATCAACATTTTTTTCGATCAACATATAGTTTTTGCACCAAACATTTTAGGGTTTTTTTAATTCATTGACTTCACAAACCTGTATAAGGCATGTTATATTTTAATTCCTTCCTCAAAGGAAAGGACAGTCTAGACATGTAGAGTTGCATGAAATTGTATTCATTTATTTATTTTTTCGCTATGAACTCAAATTGAAGAAGTCTATAGAGATATTTAAGGCCTCTTCATTCCATCAACTCCACAAATCTGTTCAGGCCATGCAATTTTTAATTCCTTTTTAAACATTAAGACAAAACAACAGCCTCTACTTTGGACAAGGACCCCAACATTAAATCTCAATTTCACAAGAATCGATTCAAAGGTTTCACACCTACCATCAAAGGAGGAGAAGAAAGGCTGGCCAATCACCAAGTGCAATACCAAACACTTATTTTGATGAGTGCCCCAAAAAAATGGCATAGCAAGTGGAGTGCTTAGTGGGCAGGCAGTCTTTCCTCTCTTCCTTTGACAACAGGTGTGAAACTTACAAATCGATTCTAATGAGATCTAATGTCGTCCTTGTCTTGACAAAAGGCTTCTATGTTGTCCTTTGGTTCTAGAAGGAAATTAAAATATTTCATGGCCTGTACATATTGCTGAAGTGGATGGAATGCACAGGCCTTAAATTTTTTTAAATGCTTCTTCAACCTCTGTCCAGAATGTATCCAATGCTCAAAACCCAGACATACCCCCTCTACTGGACCACAACTGTGTATTGCTTTACATGATATCGTGAATTCGAAATTATACAACACAAACAAAATACATAACCTTTATGGATTTGTAAAGTGGATGGAATGTACACATCTCAAAGCTTTCTACGAGATTCCCAAAACTCAGTTCAGAATGTACACAACACTAAAAAAATCCTACACAACTGCCTCTACTAAACTATATCAGTGTATAGGTTCACTTGATATTGTGAATTTTAAGCTACACAACATAAGAAAAATACACCGTTATATGTGCTCGTGAATGAAAAAATGCAAAATAAATCATTACGGACAAGGAGTCAACATGGAGTTCAATCTTTTTTTTTGCACTCTGAACTGAAATTGAGGAAGCTCATAGAAAGCTTCAAGCACTGCCCATTCCATTGGCTTCACAAATCTGTACATCGTATCCAATATTTTAATTTTTTTCATACCAAAGGGCGGCAGAGCAGCCTCTTGCCAAGGCAAGGATCGCAGCATTAAATTTCAGATTCAAAGAAAAACGATTTGTAGGCTCTGCTTCCAAGATATATGTTACCATCTGTAAATTTCTGTTCAAGTAATGACAGAAATCTAGAACAGGGGGGGTGAAGCTTTTTCCTTTACCCACATAAAGAAATAAACAATGATAAAATATTGTCAAACATTTTCCAAATCGATTCACAAAAGCCCATTTTGTCAACCACTTTCATGCATTCATAATTCCTTCCCCCAATTGAAGGAACAAGACTTTGTCACAGAAACAACTCAAAAATCATTAATTTAAGTAAAGCAATACACTTAAATCCATTAGAGGGAACTGTGAAAATTATTCTGAGTATTATATGCGTTCTGAACTGAGTTTGATGAAACTTCTCAAATCTGTACTTTATTTTTTCTTTCAAACCAAAGGGTGGCAGTGCAGCCTCTTGCCAAGGCAATGTTCTCACCATTTAAAAATTAAAAATAATCTCCCGACCTATTCATTAATGTCATTTGGGCATGCAAAAACAGTGCAGGCAATTTGTGAAGTCAAATACAAAAACGACACAACAGGCCTATATTCAGCCCATAAATTTAGCCTTTCTAATGACATTACAATAAATCATGGTTTCAAGGATTCAAAATTGCTAAAAATTCTATAGATATTACAAATCTATCTCTGATCTTGCTCTGTTGTCCTTTGTTCAGTAACTGAACATTATTTTGTATGGCTTGTCATGAAACCTTGGATGGCTCAATAGGGCCGGATATAGTATCTTCTTCATGGATGGATGTATAGACTTTTAGTTCAATGGAAGGAAATAATTCAAGCTCTGTCATTTGAGGATATATCCAATCAAAATATCCAACAGCCTTAAGACCTGTTTGAAAGAGTGTCAATAATGTAAATAACATGTCATTACTCTTCAAACCGCCATTCCCCCACCCCCTCCCTTCCCCTCAGACATTCAGAATGCTTGCTTCTCTGTTTTCAAATTCTGATTACTTGTGAACAAGTGGTATAGCTTTTGTATAAGACTCATCTCTAGGACAAATGTATGCAATTACAATCAGCTGCAGAAAATTCATTGGAAAACATAATGAAATAACTATGCTCAGCCGCAATGATAACATTTAAAACAGACCACTTCCTCTCTTATCACCTTGAAAGAAAGGACCAGTCACTCTTTTATCATCAATCAGCTCCAGATCATTCAGGGTTTTCTGGGAAGAAAATCTAAATAAACAGGCTGGGTATGTTGAGTTACAAGATTATAAACCCTGAAGATGTCTGGGTGAAAATCCTTAGCATCTTTATCACAAAAGCTAGCTAAAAACCCTGCATATCACCTTCTACAGAAATCTGAAATCCTAAAACTACTATGGTTTTGGTTATTTACAGTTTGAAAAAACTCTTCTAGCGCTTTGCAAAGTAGTGATTACATTGTAATTCTTAGCTATCTCTTTCATATGTATCAATAAATCAGACATAATTTTATTGAGATAGGAATTAAACTATTCCTTCTGGACCAACAAAGTTGTTGGATCCTCTTGAACAGAGGAAACATACCCTTTAATAATATCCAACTTCAAGAGCCAAAGGAGGCATGAGCAAACAAAACAGATCTAAAACAATCAAATCTGGAGGACAAAAATCCATGCCATTGGTATGGCTCAAGGTCAAAGAATGCGCCGATTACCCCAGATAAAGAAAGCAACAACCGTAACATATTGTCAAACAATATCATTGCATCAAACATTTTCCAAATCACCAAACCGCATTTCATCAAACACTTTCCTTGCATTCATAAACCCCACCCCATGATTGAACGAACAAGGCTTTCAACATTTTCGTCCCCTCGACTTACAAATAATATTTTTCACAGCCAAAGAATTGGAAACATAAATCTCTACAATCTGTCTGACTGGAAAATACCATGAACATAAGTTTTTTGTGGGTTAATGACTGATTTACAAAATACTCACCTCTTCCCTGCAACCACAACTCTTAGACTTGCCCTCTGTGAAACCAAAAGTGATGGTCACAACGCATAGAACATTTGATTAAACTCCCTCCGAAGAGCTGACAACTCTTTTTAAACAACATGGAACCCCTGCTGTCGACCATGTGGTGCATAACCAATCCCAAAGTTTCAAAAACCCAGGCATACCTAGGCATAACATCAACAATGGAACCATTAAAGGCCAGACCTACCACACAGGAAGAAGGCGGAATCAGCCCTCATACCCATAATATTTTTCATGCACATACATTTCAAGGGTTCCACATGCCTTCAATAAAAACTAAAACATAAACAAATCCGTGAATAGGGAAACCCATTTGCAAAAGGAAAACATTTGCACATTAGAAACAAGATAAATGACCCAAACCATTTTCATGGTATAATTAACCAAAAGATAACTAATAAATGTTTGGACTCATTTTTAGAAGTCTAGAGTTCTCAAGCGCTTATATTTTCCCTAACCATGTTCATTGTGAAGTGTTGATGCCCATGTTGTGTGATAATAAAATTGAAGTTATACTCATCAAAGGTGATCCTAAGCCTACATGGACACCCCTATCCTAGAAAAAAATCCCCAAGGGAAATGACTCGTTACTTTGGTACCCTTTTTAGTATCTACCTCTCATCTCACAATACATGGGGCTGGTGTTCAATAAAACTCACAAAAGGTGGAAAATTGGTCTTGTGAGTTTCTCTCCCTTATAGGCAAGTTGACTATTATCGGTTACATTTTTTTGGCCAACCATGCTTATTATTTGTCTTCTTAGTTCCCATTTGAATCAAATTACTACAAACTTATTTAGGTGATCCATAACTTTCTTTGGTCCAACAATTCAAGTAAAAAGGAATGATTGCAATTGCTCTATGTTGGGGTTAGCACATCGGTTGTGCAGATAAATTTATCGATCTAAGCATAAAAGCAACCAATATGGAAATAAACAAAAAGAAACAATACACAAGATTTAACGTGGTTCACCCAGTGTGGGCTACATCCACCAAGAAACAACCAATTTATTATCACAGAGGAAATACAATGAAGATTTGCAATATTCCACACCTTCTTGGATGTCATGTACTTTCTTCTATAAAAATTTCACTTTTTCTCTCAAAAGGAAACTTCTCTCAATTCTCAAATTGAATTCTACCTTTTAAACCCTAGGTTTATGCTTATATATACATCTACAATCTTAGGGCACTTTAGCTATGTAATTACAACCATTAGATTCACTTTACAACTAAAGATAGATCTAATTTCGTCAACTTAACTAGTAGTCACGCGCAGAAACCGATGCCGGTTAGCCCTAACCGATGTCGATTCCTCCTTGCTCGACCGATACTTGTCCGTGAGCGACCAACAACGGTTCGTCAACCGACACCGGGTTACTATGTATACCAACAAGTCCATAAAAGCATGCCAGTGAAGCAATTAAGCTCCACAACTCAACACTTTGAATGTTTGCACTCAACCTAAATTTGTAGGGTTTTTTAACATTATTTGACCCTTTATAAAAAGGGAAATATCTTGTTACTAAGTGATTTGTAATAGTTACTCAAGGTATGAAACCACAGAGGATCTTGTGTTAGATTTGCCACTCATAAACATCCATGGGCTTCTATCCCTTGGTTAGATAAAATTGTTAATGCTCATCATTTAATATTTTAGGGTCACTATCCCTTAGGCATAACTCGATGACCGATAAGAAATGGCTCACCTTTCATTGTGGCACCATCATTCTTTTCGACACGTACTAAACATTCCCAAATATAACTTATTGTGGAATCAAGATATTCAAGCTAATCATCTTCCTCTTTTACTAATCATGAATATACATATTGCTCTTTTACAAATAGAGGCGTTATCTAAGGTAGGGATATTTGGGATCTAGTCACTTATATTTTTCTTCTTTGGCATTTTTTGCATTGTATATGTAGGCTACCTAGTTACCTCAAGTTGGCTTGTATTCGCTCATTCAACTTATTCTTCTCAAATTCCTTCTTAATATCACCACAAATCCTACATCATCCCCATTGAAATATTGCTACTAGCCAAACCAACTAGTGATAGCCTCTACCATACCAACACACTTGTATCACCTCACACAACCTCCTCTTCCATTGGAAATATATCTTAATGTTAAATTCCTTGTATTATTTGACACTCCCCCACCGACATCAAATGTCAATTATTAGGTTGACATGTTCTCCACATGAAGTTTTATTTGGTCACACATTATCCAAACTCGACATTTCTATAGACAAATGCCCCTTTTGCCCCGTTCTTGAAATTGGTCCTCATCTTTTTGGCACTACCCTACATCATCTTAGTTGTTGTTTGTTCTTCATTCCTCAACCTTTGATTTATTTAACACTTATTTCAACAAAAAAAAAAGTCCTCCTGGTCTTCTTCCCCCTCCCCTCTCCCAATCATTTGTAATATTACTTGGTTGGTTAAACTTTTCCAAATTAAAAAAATGTAAACAATTATACTTTAGAAAGGGTTCAAACTTAACTATTCAACAAGCTCATCTCCCCTCTTGTATTTTTCTGCCATTAAAGTAAAATGTCATGCAAAATAGAACATAATTATAATTATTATAAGATCAAATATGACCTCAAATAATTGTGATATTAATTTTATGTTTTGTTTGTACTCTTTAGATATACCATTCAAACTATAATTGTAAATTTGTAATGTTCAAATTATAGTTAATATAGTTTTTAGATAAATGAATGCTCTTCAATTCAAAAAATACCGAATTGATATTGAGACCACTTGAACCTTAGCGAACACTCGACTCGCTTGGCTTCCTATGTTTTTTCCCCGCTTCACTTGGTTGTCTAAATTGCATGTCCTTAGCCCTTCTTGTGGTCTTCCCTCGGTCTTATCATAGTGAGTTTTGGCTTTTTTCACCGCTTAGGCGGTGTTTGCGCTTATAAATGGCCACCACCCCCAGTTCAACAACTGTTGATACTGGCGATCATGGCTCCCAGTGCACAAGGAATTTTGTCCCAAAATTCTATGACGAGGTATGGACTCTGAACCCACTCGATGTGGTTATTGCTAATGAGTTTTTGGATCCTATGGTGACTTGGTATCATAACCACTATCTTATTGCCTATTTTTGTGGTCGCATCCCGTCTGAGATGTATTTACAGAATTGGATGAAAAACCATTGGGAGTCTTCCAACATCCAGGTTTCTAGTGTTCAGAATCTCACCAAAGGTTTTTATCTCTTTACCTTTTGTGAGCCCTCGCAGGTCTAGACCCTTATGACCAAGGCCGCTTGTTGGTATTTAGGCAATACCCTTCTTGTTCTTTCTTCATGGACTCCTGATTTTAGTCCGACTAACTAGGTGTCGCTCAAAATCCCTATTTGGATTGAGCTCCCCAGCCTTCCTATTCATCTCTGGTCCTTTCTAGATGAGATTGTCAAACCCATTGGCGGGTGTTATGCCACGAACAAGACCATTTTTTTATGCCCGACTTAACAAGCATGTGTGTGTCGAAGTGAACCCAACGAAATATTTGTGGGACCATCTAAATATTCAGGTGGGACGCCAGCTGAAACTTTCTCAAAAGGTTGTTTATTTTAACCTCTCGAACATGTGTTTTTACTATCAAGCCCTGGACCATCGTATTAGGGATTTCCCCCTTTTAGCTCGTTGTAAGCTAGGAAAAATTCACTACAAACAAGGAAGTAAAATACTAACAATAATACCTCCTCCTTTGTTCCATAAAGAAACCTCATAATGGGCTAGGAAACATGGATTGAGCCCTGATTGTGTGATATGTAGGTGCTTTTCTTCAAGACGGAGCAAGGCCTTCCTACAACAACGATCCACTTACTTTGCACCAAATGGGTAAAAGGATTATGGATTTGGGGTGCTTCAGGATGAGGCTATTTGGGCATTAGGATGAGGCAAAAGGATGTTCTTTGCTCAAAGGATGCAAGAACTTAGACATGACATTCAAGCTTATTCTCTGTGTCTTTAGAGGGGAGGGGTAAGGTTGTATTTATAGCCTGGGGGAGTGATTAACTTAGAGTAATTTAAGTAATCATGGTTTAAAAATGTGGACAATATTAGGTGAGTGGGGACCATGAAGAATGGGTGAGGATTTGATTTTGGATTTTTAATTCATAAGTGGAGGATTTTAGGTGAGTGGGGACCACGAAGAGTGGGTGAAGATTTGATTTTGAATTTTTAATTCAATAGTAGAAAAACATGGAGAATAATGACATGTGGTGAGGATTGGGTTATTTTTGGATTTTGAAATGGATAATTAATCAAATTATATTTGATTAATTCAAAGTGTATTTTTGTGGGAAATGAGGTAGGGGAATTAATTGATTTAGGACATATGTGAAATTAGGGTGTCTACATTTTCCCCTCTTTAGAAGGGTACTATGAAAGTAGTGTCCTTTCAAAGAAAGTAGACGAGATGGGGAAGAATTCAATCTACTTTTCTTAAGAAAAAGTAGAGTGAATGTTTGTTGGGGAGAATAGAAGGTGGTGAGTGACGGATGTCATGGTATCCTCCAAGACAAAAATGTCATGAGAAGATGTGATTATGGACAGATGTGATGATGCCCCCTCGAGAGGGCTGACGAGAATGGAATATATGACAGAGCTCTCAAAAAGAGGAGAGATGAATTTTGCGGAGAAGAGGACGATAATGGAGTGGAAGAGACTAGAATGACCGCACGATGCAAAATGGAGAAAGGATTCAATCGGCCTTGAATGCTAGGTGTGAGGGTGTGTGGGAAGATGAAATGGGAAAGAGAAAAGGGAATGGATATGATTGGGGGTTGATTATGAGAGGAGTAAGAAAGGTGAAGAGTAATGGAGATAGGGGAGGGACAAAAAGGAATGAAAGAGGTAGAAAAGAATAAGAGAGAGGGATGATAGGGGAAGAAGGGAATGATGAAGGACAAACAAGGAGAAGATAGGAAAATGACAGAGTAGAGGGTGAAGTTATGAAATAGAGAGATGTGCCAAATGAAGGAAGCAACAGAGATAATAAAGAGGGATGCATGAAAGTGAAAGAAATGATAGAGCTGAGAAAAGCAAGAAACGGGGAAGGATAAATAAGAAGGAGAAGATGAGGTGGGAGTAGGGGGTAAAATCGATGAAAATTGAAAGAGGATGAAAGAAGAAGTAGAATGGAGAAAAAAAAAGAAACTATGAGGGGCGAGGAAAGTGTGAAAAAGAGTAGAGAAAAGAAGAGAAATAGATACAGAATGAATGAAAAGGTAGGGGTGGTAGAGAAAAAAAAAGTGGTCAGAAGAAACATGAAAATTAGGGGAGATGAAAGGAAGATAGAGCGAATACATGGAGAAGATTGAAGGAACCATGTCATTGTGAGGAAGACCAAGGCAAAGAATATGGAATAGACCGTATGGAGATGCATGTGGAGGGTGGTATGATAAAAAAAAAGACAACGCTAAAGAGCCAAGTTATCGATGGGGAAGTAAGGAGGAAACGTGATGGAAAAAGGGGAAGAAGATGATACAAGGGAAGGGAAATAAGACAAGGGGTGGGAGAGAGAAGAGGATAACATAGAAAATGATGTAGAAGGAAGGGAATACAGAAAGGGGATAATAAGTGGAAAGTGAATAGTATGAGGAATGTAAAGAGAAGAAAGAGGGGAGGAATGACACAAATTGGAAAAGAGGTGGAGATGCATGAAATGAGGATACTAGGATTACGAGAAAATAGACAAAGGATGTATGATGAAGACAATAAATATATTGAAGAGGGTGAAGGGAAGATGGAGAGATGGGTAAGAAGCGACAAGAAAGGGTGGGATTGGGGGAAAAGAATAGGAGAGAAAAGAGAATGGGGGATAGAAGAGGAAATGCCAATGAGGGGACGTTAGGGAAAGTCCACTAACAATGAGTGGTGAGGAAGGGTGAGAGAAAAAATGAAGAAAAGGAGAAAGGTAATAAGGATTGGAAAGGGTAATGCCAACAAAGGGACGTTAGGGAAAGCCCACTAACAATGAGTGGTGGGCTTAGAGGAAGGAAGGAATGAAGGGAAACTCTAGAAGGTCCAAGGGAGTGAATGAGGTCGTGCGGAATGAGGATTGATGATTTTTAGGGAAATTCCACTAACAATTATTAGCGTGGGAATAGAAGATGATGATGAAATAATGATAGAGGAATGTTAACAATAATGGTGAACAAGTGTGTGGGTAGAAATGTGGGAGAATTTGAGAAGATGAAGTGGAAAGAGTAAAGAAAATGGGAGGGATGAGTTGGGACTAGGTGAAAGCAAGGAGAGGATGTGGGAGATGAGGACGAATGAGGTGAGGATGAAGAAACAAGACATGAAAAGAATGGGAAGAAACGGTATGAAGGATGATGGATCAAGAAGGGGAAAATGGGGGAAAAGAATGTGATTGTAGGCGAGAAGATATTAGACGTATGTTGTAAGATGATAGGTGGAGAAAGGATAATGGTAGGAGGAAAATGTGGTTGGTAGGAGAGACTAGGTGGAAGAAGTGATCAACAAAGTGAACAAAGAATGAGGTGAGGGAAAAGTTCACAATGATGAGTTTAGCGTAGGGAGGACCTTGACGTAAGACTGTCATGTGACGAAAGTGGTTAAGTAATATTGCCAAGCGAGCGATCTGGAGATGACAAGTGGGCAAGCAAGAAGTGGTGTTTGTGAGAATGGAAAAGGAGGTGAAAGGATGTGATAATGGGGAATGCTAAGAAAAAGTGAAGGGTGAAGGGTGTGTAGTGATGGGGAAAGGCAAGAAGACAGATCATCCTTAAGAGGGACTCTTAAGTGAGATCGTCATGTCGTGCGAGTGGTTAAGTAAGATTTCTAAATAGAGGGTGGTGATAATGTTGGTAAAAATATGTGATGATGGGGAATGAATAGGAAATATGGATGGTGAGAATGTAGAGTGATGGGCGAGTGTAAGATGACATGTCATGCTTAAGAGAATATCTTAAGTAAGATCGTCATGTCGCTGTCGGAGTGGTTTTGTAAGATCACCTAACCGACAGGGATGATATGCAAGGAGAAAGACAAAATTGTATTAGGTATAGGGGTGGAATGGTTGGTTGAAGAAGATGATTGTGATGAGAGGTGGGAGAAATAAGATGGGGGAAATATGATGGGATGGGGGAAGGCCATAGGGTAGATCAACCTTAAGAGGAAGTCTTAAGTAAGATTTCCATGTGGTCGAATGGTTAAGTAAGATCGCCAAGTGAAGAAGAAGAAGAATGATGATAGAGTTGGTGGGAATAGGGTATGACAAAATGGACTGAAGGGGAACCCTCAAGTGAATTTTTCATACTACGAGAGCATGTAAGTAGGATGACCAGCATAAGATAGATTTGGGGAAGGATGAGAAAAGAGTGAGTGATGTATGCCTGAGCGGAAGAGGATACGAGATGAGGTGATAACAAGGAAGAAAGGAAACAAAGGAGTGTAACATGAATGGATGAAGGAATATATGTAGTGAAGGGCGAGAGTGTGAGGGGAATCCTTAATTGGGATGCCCATGTGGTGAGAGTAATGATGCGAGAATGAGAAGCGAAGAGGTGGAATGGGAAGATGTGTGTGGTGGTGATTTTTGTTTGATGAGAGGGAGGTGGTGAAGAAGCTTCTACAACGGAAGATCTTAGGGAGAGGGTAAACCTCCACCGAGGATCCCATATAGAAGGGGTTATTAAGTAAGATTGTCAAGCGGGAAGTAGAAGAGTGAAAGGAAAGAATACAAATGGGTGAGAGGGGACAGGAATGGTGAGAAGGGTAATATGGGGATGAGTGGCGGAAGAGTAAAAATGAGGAGTGAGGATGAATGGATAAAATACATGGTGATCATGGTGGGGGAGGAGGAGCTGTTGGATAGTGAATGCTACTTGAGAAAGATCTTTAAGTAGGATTCACAAACTGCAATGGTGATCAAGTAAGATTCCCAAACTGGGGAATGTATTAGTACATGTGAATAGAGGAGGTGCAAAGTAAGATGTTGATCATGCAAGAAGATACTCACGTGACGAAAAGCATCTTAATTTAATATAGCACATAAAAAGATGCACCGTGATATAAAAGATCAAGATGACTAAATTGTAATATGCGTGATAGCATAGACAAGGGCCAACAAAAAGGTTTGATGCCCCAATACGATATGCAAGTGGAAGAGAGAATAGACAAAGGCCATCCAGAAAGTATGATGCCCCAGTATGATATGCAATCAAATAACATAAGTATATTAGAGAGAACACCAGGATACAGAAAATCAAGATGCCCCATGTAATATATCAAGATACAAGAAAGAAATTAATAATTTGTAACTAATAATGCAACACAAGAACCAATAAACATGTCCCTAACGTGTTCCACAGTGAGGATTGATCGGATGTGCCCCCAAGCAGGGGTATAAGGACATAAAAAAGGATTGGGTCATTGTCCTCAAACAAGGAAACAATGAGAGTCGAATTCACTCCAAGTGAGGATTCACGCGAGGAGAAGTGGTTTGAATTTTATATTCATAAGGTGATTGGATCATTTGTTGGGGATAATAGTTCAAAGGTTGAATTGTGTTGATTATTTTAGAGTTTTGTGAGTTTGTGGAGTTTACAATATTTTTATTTTTGTTTATTATATATATATTTTTGTTTGGAGTTTTTTTTTTTGAGATTTTTTTGGATTTTTTAGATTTTTGACGAGTGTTTCTAATGTTTTTGGATTTTTTACTATTGTTTCTAATGTTTTTGGATTTTTTACGATTGTTTCTAATATTTTTAGATTTTTTGACGATTTTCAAATGTTTTTGGATTTTTAGATTTTTACACTATTATTGGCAATTTATGGACCAAAGTGCAGACTTATTTTGAGAGGTGATAAACCAGATATTATCCACATGTACCGTGTTCCTCGTGGTAACTAATGCTCGGAATAAAAAAATTCTCATTCCATTGGCAGGATATAGTGGTGATGATATAAATAAAAGAATTCCACTCCATTCTTGACTTCACAAAACTAGTAAGATGTGTGGGCTCATCACCGAGAATCAAGAAGGACGCATGAGGTAGATAATGAATATAGAGACAAATGCTAACAACAATCCCTTTGGGAAATTGTGACTCAATTCTTCATAACATTACTGAACCGGTTTCAAAAATGGCTTTCACTTTATGAATCATGTGCTAGACTTAGACAATTACGTGGCCTGCTAATTGGTAAGATATGAGGTGAAGGGATAGTTCTCTCTTCACTTAGGCATCTAAATTACTTCTTTGGGGATTCTATAATTGCAAACACTGTAAGATTTTGTATTTTTGAAATTAATCCCTATGCCTTGCCCCATGCTACTAGTGAGAAGCAAGGGCTCATCACAGAAGGCAAAACATAGGCGAGTGAATTCCCTTTTTGTCTTGTTTTATTTTATTTTTTTTTTTATTTTTTTAATGTTTTTTTATTTTTTTGAATTTTTGAATGTTTTTGAAATATTTTTATGCATTTATGAGAATAACCTCTACGCTTTGCCCCATACCACCTGTAAGAGGCAAGGGTTTATCACCGAAGACAAGACGTAGACGGTAAGGGCACCTTCCTCCATTCCCGCCCTCTCACACTACCAATAAGAAGTGTGGGCTCAACACCAAAGACTACGAAGGATGAAAGATGTGACAAAGAATTATTCATAATTTATTGAATTGATGGAATTTTACAAATAGTACTTTGTATTTGGGAAGGAACGTTTGTCCCAATCTCACCCCACATGACTAGTAGGGCATGAGGCTTCAACACATAAGACTCGAGATGGACGATCAAATGAATTGGGTAAATAAGTTTAGAGCTTTGTTATGAAAGATAAAATGTCTTTGAAGGGAATATATTACCATCGTAAGTAAGCTTATAGGTATGACCATAGGTGAAAGCGATCAAAATGAGAGATATTATAAGAAGTATGATACTCACAAGACTTAATAGGATTGATGTTAAGACTGTCTCATGAAGAGAAATATGAAGACGTAATTTTGATAATGAAAATATCTTCTAATGGAACTAAATAAAGTTAAATTATTCAAAGATAAGCGAGACGAAGGAACAATGTATATGTTGTTATGTCCCGAATAGCGAACGCCTCAAGGATAAAATTTCTTTAAATGAACTACATTCATTAGTTCATTAAGTTCTTGTCCATCTTCAAGTGGCCAACCTATAGGCTCAAGAGCCAAATTTAGTTGTAATTGCATAGGGTCCTAATGAATTAGGCTCAAATTTTCCTTGTTTTTCTTGCTCTTTAGTGGTATTTGTTTATTTTCTTTTAAAATGAGGTCACCAATTTCGAATTCTCTAGGTTTTACCTTTTTATGATAACCGTGTTGCGAGTCGGGCTTGATAGACTTGAAGATGATTGAGAGCATTAAGTCATTTTTCATTAAGAAGCTCAAGCTCTTGAAGCCATGACTGTCGGTATTCATCCTCATTAATTACATCTTTAAGGGAGATTCTCAAGGATGGGAGTTCTATCTCAATAGGTAAAATGGCTTCACAACCATAAACAAGGGAAAATGGGGTGGCTCCGGTAGGCATGTGGTAAGATGTATGGTAAGCCCAAAGAGCGGGGTAAATTTGAGTATGCCAATTACGTCCATGTGTGTTGACAATTTTTCCATGATGGATTTTAAAGTCTTGTTGGTTGCTTCTGCTTGACCATTACCCTGAGGGTAGTATGGAGTGGACCACTTAAGTTTGATGTGAAAACATTTGGCTAGGTCTTTTACATCCTGGTTTTTAAATGATTTTCCATTATCTGTGACCAGAGCGGATGGAATACCAAATCGACAGATGAGATTATTAAAAATGAATTTTGATATTTGGCTACCGGTAACATAAGTGAGAGGCATAGCTTCCACCCATTTAGTGAAGTAATTAATAGCGGTAATGATGAACTTATGTCCATCGGACGATGTTGGTCTAATTTTACCAATGAGGTCAAGTCCCCATTGAGAGAAGGGCTATGGTGTGGTTATTGATTACAATGCTTGAGAAGGTGCATGGATAAGATTTCCATGTTTTTGACATGCTTGACATCGTTTGACAAAATGGCATGCGTCACTTTCCATGGTGGGCCAATAATATCCAACTCGCAGGATTTTCTTAGCTAAGGCTATACCATTCGTGTGCGCTCCACAAATACCAAAATGGACTTCGGTTAGGAAACTTGAGGATTCTTCCTAATTAAGACATCGAAGCAGGGTGCCATCATATCCTCATTTATAAAGAGTTTCTGCTAAAATGGTGTATCAAGAGGCACGTTGTGCTAAAGCACGTTTATGCATTGGTTTCATGTTGGTAGGAAATGTTTTATCACAAATGAAGGTATAAAGATCATGGTACCAAGGGTTATTCGAACCCACGATTTTACATACCATAGTGTTTTCAGGAAGATCATAGGTAGGCATTAATAGATGTTCTACAAGAAAATGTGTGTGGGGTTGACTAGCTGTGATTTCTAACATGGATCCAATGGTTGCCATAGCGTCGGCAAGATTTATTACGAATTTTGTGGATTTGATCAAAGCTAATTAATCAAAAATAGCTTCGAAGACTATCCACCGTGTGTTTATATGGGATAATTTTTTCATCATTGACCTGGTATTCATCAATAACTTGCTTGATGATAAGTAAAGAACCACCAAATATAACTAATTCTGTAAGATTCCAAGATATAGCTAGTTTTAATCATGCGATTAGAGCTTCATATCCTATGATATTGTTGGTACATGGGAATTCTAATCAAAATGATTTTGGGATAACATGTCCACTATGTGTGATAAGCAAAATACCAGCCCCTGAGCCATGGAGATTACAAGATCCATCAAAAAATAGAGTCCAAGTTGGCGCGATGTCTATGTGTAGAAGATCTTCATCAGGAAAAGCAAAATGAAGTGGTTCTGTGCCAAGAAGGGGTGCCTCGACAAGTTGGTTTGCAAGGGCATGTCCTTTAATTGCCTTCGTAGAACAAAATTGACATCAAATTCACTAAGTAGTACGACCCAACTAGACATTCTTCCCGTGAGAATGGGTCGGGATAAGAGATACTTGAGAGGATCAATCTTGGAAATCAACTTAGTTGTGTGATTGAGCAAGTAATGACGTAACTTATGGAATGCAAAGGCGACCGCTAAACATACTTTTTCGATTTGGGAATAACGTACTTTGTGCTCAATAAGTGTTCGACTAAGGTAATATACAACATGTTCTTTTGCTTGATCGTTATGTTGTGCTAACAGAGCTCCTATGGCATGTTTAGTGGCAGATGTATAAAGCAACATGGGTTTATCGGTAACTAGTGACATAAGAATAGGTGGGCTAGAGAGGTATTCTTTTAACTTAGCAAAAGAGTCTTGGAAATTGTGGTTCCAGTGAAATTGTGCATCTTTCTTGAGTAATTGGTTGAAGTGATGGCACTTATCAACCAACTATGATATGAAACACCAAATAGATTGTATTTTTCCCTAAAGACTGTGTAATTGTTTTAGGTTTTGAGGAGGAGGCATTTCCATAATGGCTTTGACTTTTGCAGGATCCACTTCTATGCCTCTCCGTGAGACAATAAACCCTAACAATTTACCAGAGGTCACTCTAAACACACATTTCTTTGGGTTAAGACGAACCTTATACTCACATAATCTATCAAAAATGCGTCTCAACACACCTGGATGTCCTATTCATGTTTTTGATTTTGCTAATATATCATCAACATAATCTTCCATGATATCATGTAACATATCATGGAAGATGATAGTCATTGCTCATTGATAGGTGGCACCGACATTTTTCAAGCCGAAAGGCATGACCTTATAACAGAAGGTGCCCCATGGTGTAGTAAATGTCGTTTTATGTTGATCCCCTTTAGCAATACATATTTGATTGTAACTAGAAAATCCATCCATTAAGGAGAGCATTTCATGGCTGTCATAGAATCAACAATCATGTCTATATTTGGCAAGGGAAATTCATCTTTGGGACAAGCCTTGTTGATGTCTCGGAAGTATGTGCATATTCTAATGTCGGGGTTTTCTTGGCTACGAGAACTATGTTAGATATCCATGCCAAATAATCAATAGGTCGGATAAAGTCATCTTCTAAGAGTTTCTCGAGTTCGGCTTTGACAAGCAATGCAACTTGGGGATGCATTTTGCATAGTTTTTGTTTTACAGGCTTTGCATCCTGGATGTACCACAAGGTGGTGTACTACAAGAGATGGGTCCAGGGCCCGGCATGTCCTTATATGTCCACACAAAGATATCTTGGAATTCAATGAGTGTTGTGAATTCCATGCATTATTCATTCAGATGACTAATGCCAAGTTGTAAATTTTTTTGTTATTCGGCGGTTCCAATGTTCTTGTCTTTAGTTTCTTCTACAAGCATTTTAGATGTATCCTTTTGGAGAATGATGCTAATGGTTGATGTAGGTCATCGAGTGTCGGGTGATTTAGGGGAGTTGGTATAAGATTTTTGTGTGTAATGTTGAAACTTTTTATTGACATGTTTGTTTGATAAGGTGGCGGTGAGATTTTGACTGTGGGAAATTTTTGTTTGCACTTCTAATCCAAATTTTCTGAGGGTGAAGGATCTAAATATTTTATTTCTTCGCCAAAATAGGTCGATTCATCTAGATTGATTTCAAATCCTTTTCTATGGTCGGAAGTAGGGATTTGGTCACAAGTTCTAAGGAATTCTTTGATGGCTTCATCATTTTGGAACATGTCCATGGCCGCATGATGTGGTTGGCCATGGTCTATGAGATTTGGATGCATAGGCTCAAAATTGATGACATTAACAAATAAATGTTCAAAGTAAAGATGTGTTTTAGTGAGGTCCTCGAAAAGGCTATGTGGAGACCTGGTGTCATTATCAGAGTGGTGTCATCGTTATCACTTGAAATTATTATGGGAGCAACATCAAACACCTTGAAACCCAAACCATGTTTACCATGATGTTGTGTGCAATTGATCGGGTCTAAACGGCCTTGTTCATTTGGACCGAGTCCTTTACCCTTCCATCGCATGTTTTTCATTATTCGATGAGCTTTGGTAAATTAAGGGGACTCATAACATGGAGCAAAGTTGTCATTATATAACCAAGATCCTGAAGAACTTGGAATATGTTTATTGTCAAGATAATTGAATTTTTTCCAAACTGACTGTCCCATTTGGTAAGTGGGATGGATTCTCAGATGTGGAGCGTTAGGTTTGCCATAGCTATGTGGGGATTTGTTGATATAAAAGGAGTTTTCCATCTTTTGAAATTGATATTCACCGCATCCTGTGTCAATGATTTTAAATGTGTGGGATGGGGGACCAATAGGTACCTCATGTGGTGGGGAAGTCAATTTGGTAGTTTTAAAAGATGAAGAAAATGGGTTATAAGAAGAAGGGGGTGGATTGAAGGATGAAGTTTGGTTATTCACAAGAGAAGGTATCTTAATAGAAGAGGTGTGGTTGGATGAAGAAGGTTGATAGGTGAGGAAGAAGATGGTGTGGTGGAAGAATAATTGTTACTGGAAGAAGAAGCTTGATTAGTGGAAGAAGATGATTGATTAGTGGGAGGAGGACTGGTGGAATATTGTTGACTAGCGGAAGATAATGGATTGGAAAATGTGTTTTGGTTAGAAGATGATGGTTTTAGATCATTGTTAGGGAGTGTATCTAGATTGATGCATGTTTCGTTAGGGATTATGTGAGGTGGAGCATACTTATTTGTTGATGGACAATAGTGATCATGTCGATACCATCCTTCGAGGAATCTACAATACTCAAAGGGTTGGGGATCCGCACGTAATGTAAATTCCTTGTCCAAATGAGGAAATTTAATACATTGGTGGAATGTTGATGGGATGGCTTTCATGGCATGAATCCATGGTCGGCCGATGAGAATGTTATATGTAACTTCTACATCCACCACATGACATACCGTGTCTAAGGTGATGGGTCCAACTTGGAGAGGCAACGTGATTGTGCCTTCAAACTTTCTCTCACTATTATCATACCCACGAATGGTTATGATATTGTTTTGTAAATCATTTTCAGTGTAACCTAGACAACGTAAAAGTTTCATGGAACAAATATTCAATGCAGATCCATTGTCGATTAATACGCGCTTGATCTTACGATGAGTTATATAACCCTCGACATATAAAGAATGATTATTAGCGATGTTGGGATTAAGAAGGTCAATGCGGGACCAAAAGATAAAATAGGATTGGGGACTATAAGATGTGCAATTAAAGCTTGGAATTGTTGTGAATTGATATCCTTAAGGACATGAGCGTTATTCAATGTTTGCATAAGGATGCGTTGTAGTACGGGAGAAGAATTAAGTAATTCCATGATGGAAATTTGTGCTTTGCAGGGTCTTCTCCAATTGTTTGACAATATTTAATGATGGCACAAGTTGTGGAGTGGAATTGGTGGTGGAATTAGATGGTGGATTAGGAGGTGATGTGGGGACGTAGTGGCAAAAAAATTTGTTGTAGGGCCCACATTTTTTTTTGTCTAGTGGTGATCACACAGTCGTTCTAATCTTTATAGTCACCACTAAGTCTTGGTCATAGTCTATGGTCGAGATGGCTGAGTCATACTCGACATTGCTTGATGATTGTCCCTTATCTTTTGAATTGTTATTGTGGTTAGGGAAGGGATTTTTGACAATGTGAAGTTTTTCATTAGGTGTTTTTGTCTCGAAGTATGTTCAACTTCTATGTGTCCATGTTTAATTAGGTCTTAGACATAATGGTGAATTTGCATGCATCGATCCAGTAGAGTGCCCTTTTATGCGATGGTAATCACAATATTCGTTGTCTTTATACCAATTTGGTTTGGGTTGTCCTTCTTCGAAGGGTTTGACGATGGGATATGTAATCATATTGGAATTTTCCAAATGACGAAAGACACTAGATAGACTTTCTCCGAGAGGAGTGAACTGTCTTCATCGGTCCCGAGAAGGAACTTCCTTTCTAGGGATTATGATTGGTTGTTTGGATTTTAATGTGTTGATGGGATTGTTTTGAACGTTTCAGACATGGTGGGAATTAGTAACACCATCATTGACTATATTTTGATTACGGTTAAAGAATTTGGATTTGTCTTGGTTCTGAGGGGCGTCTCGATAAGGTTGGTCCCTAAAGGGTGCTTTAAGTAAGCCCTTAGAAATGAGGGATTTTTTTGATTTGCATTCCCTTTTCAATGACTTCTTCAAAACTATTTAGACAATGCATTTGCATGTGGAATGATAATTCGGCATTGAGATTAGGAACAAAAATGCTAACTAGTTGTCTCTCGGGTATTGAGTAGGGAAATCGACTTGCAATTCCTCGCCATTGTTGTAAAAAGGAGGCAAAGTTTTCGTTTGGCCTTGTTAGAGTAGGTATTTACCTTAGCTCATGTTCACCTAGGTACTTTATTTACCTTTATTGTATTTATCGTCACCTACTTATGTGTGTGGATATTTATTTTTATTTATTTAGATATTAGGGGATATTATCTAGTTGTTAGGTATAGTTCTTTCCTTGATCTATGGTTTTGACTAGATCCTTGATGTCTAGTTCTCTCCTAAATCTATGGTTAACTAGTTCTTTGATGACTAGTTCTTTCCTTGATTTATGGCTTGATCTACGACCTTGATTGGTTCTTAGATTGTTATTCCTTGCCTATATAAGCAAGGCCCATTCTCATTGTAATTCATTGAGTTCCATAATAATATATGATATTTCTACTCATTTGTTTGCAAAGGTTTATGTAAAGTTATTATGGCGAATTACTTTCATCTTATTGATCATGGTGTTTGATTAGCATTTGTGTTCTTGGCTTGGTACGATCTGGTTATCATTCCTTTTATGGTATCAAAGTAGGAGATTGCTGTTGACATCCGTCTGTAAGTTTTATTTTACAAATAAATTATTTGTATATTCATATATTTGGGATTTGGTTGTATTTTGTTGTTGCATGTGGTTTTATGCAAAATGAAGCTTCCATTAGATCCGAAAAGTGGCAAAACCCTAAGATCGATCAGAAAGTCGGCCATTTTTGGAGGCGATCGATTTTTTTGTTGCGGAGAAATACATTGATTTGCCTAAGAATTCATGCCACTAAGAAAGAAAATCAGAATTATTTTTCTGGGTTTTGTTGGGTTTGTCGAGATCTGAATTGGGTATTTTTTCCGCATGCGCCATATGAAATCCTTAGCCCTTAGTCATATGAGGGCTTAAGTTTGTGATTCTTACTAGTAGGTGCTTAACTCTAGCCCCCTTTCATTTTATTTGTGTGGTGAAGGAAAGAACATTTTATTTTAGTGCCATCTAAAATAAATAGCAGAGCATAATTTTGAAGCTTGTATCTATTGATCGTTAATTCGGTTTTGAGTGTTGTTTTTGCAACGTGTGCTTATTTTTTCATGCTCTTTCCATTGAAAATATTTATTTTGAGAATTGCACTATAATTATAAAGTGCCATATTGTAACACACACTCATTATAAAGTGCCAAATACGAAAGATCATTGTAATCAATTGTGGATGCAATTTCGGTTAAGCCCGACATCCTAAAATTTTGGGAGTTACATTCTTGTATCTACCATGGATTCTGAGAATGATATTTTTCTCTAAAGTGTGTGGTCTTCAAGAGGATATTATAAAATTTGTGGAAAAAAATAGATCACTCAAGAAGTGAAATTCTCTTTACAATCACTCATTCACGATAAGAATACACTAATACATGATAAGAATACACTAATACACTAATACACGATAAGAATACACTAATACACGATAAGAATACACTAATACACTCCTTGCAAAGCAAAAACTTGCTAGCCTACAAAGATGACCATCATATTGTGGACAACCATTCAATGCTCTTAGTCCACTTGCAATTTTTGCTCTTGTACCCACTAACATTGATATGTCAGTCTTTGAGCTTGTTACTACTCTTGGTGCTCCTAAGACTGTGAGGCTTGTTACGCATGTTCTTCCACATCTGTGCCTATTCCAGTAACACATGTTGTGTATCCTACTTCTGCTCATATGCATGGCTATTTTGAGAAGCATACCACTGCATTCGGTTCTCGCATGCTCCATTTTATGGGTTTCACTAGCAGAGGTATTGGTAGACATTCATAGGGTATTGTTTCCCCTATTCCACATGTTAAGTGGAATTCTTACCATGAAATTGATTTTCGAGCAGATACTTCATTGGGATCACACATTGACAGAGCTCCTATTTTTGTTCACTCGCCTATTTCTGAGGATCATGAGCAACACATGAGTTTTGCACCTTCACTCAGGCTTGAGAAACTTGAGATTTCAGCTATCAGACATGATCAACCTAACACACATTCTGATGTTCCTTTACATGCACCCATTGTGCATTTTACACCAAGTCATATGCAAGCATCTTCTTCATCCATCCTTATTGATTTGGGGTGGATATTTGATCACTCGTGGTGATGACATAGGCATTTGTTTAGAGGACTCTGCGAGACGTGGCTCCTCCACCATTTGATCTTTTGCTCCACTTTATATACCTTCTGCATTGTAATGCTTCTTGTTTTGAGAATTTTTCTTTAGCAAGTGTAGTGTATCTCTCTTGTTTGTTGAGAGATTTTGTATCTGTATTTTTGACACTTTTGGCATGTTGACAATATCTCTTGTGGGGGATCTATTCTAGTGAGATCCAGGTGTTATTTTTCAAAGTGTTTGAGTAGTTGATTTTTGGCAACTCATACATATCTCGTGGTATTTCTCTACCCATTCAGAATATGGGAGGGTGTGTTGTTGATATTGCTTCTTCCAGTTTTGTGTACTTGCCTTGTTACCTTGGATTTTCTTGGATCGTGGCACTCCTATTTATTTAGATCTCATGTCCTTGCCTTGTTGCCTTGGTTGTTCTTGGATCGTGGCACACTTGATTTGCAACTTGATTGATCAAATTATGTTTGGTGTTTTTGTACTTTTGACATCACTCCATTGGCAATCTCCTTTTATGGAGCTATTCTGGTGAAGACTAGTGTCAGTTGTTTTTGAGTTTTGTGATCGAAAGGTGGATTGAGACCATAGTGCACACAAACTTCTTGACTTTTCAAGCTTTTTGACGCGCTTTTTGAGCTTCTTGGGATGCCTTGCATCGTTTTTCTCTCTACTACTTTGTTATCTGGGTTTTGGGTACCTTACGGCATCCCTTTTTCCCGCTTATTGTACATGAGTACCTCATCAAGCCTAGTTATCAAAACTCATACGTGAACAAGCCACTTCTATTTTCACCCCTATCTTCACTTGAGGGGTGGTGTTAGAGTAGGTATTTACCTTAGCTCATGTTCACCTAGGTACTTTATTTACCTTTATTTTATTTATCCTCACCCACTTATGTGTGTGGATATTTATTTTTATTTATTTAGATATAAGGGGAATATTATCTAGTTGTTAGGTATAGTTCTTTCCTTGATCTATGGTATTAACTAGTTCTTTCCTTGATCTATGGTATTGACTAGATCCTTGATGTCTAGTTCTCTCATAAATCTATGGACTTAACTAGTTCTTTGATGACTAGTTCTTTCCTTGATTTATGGCTTGATCTACGACCTTGATTGGTTCTTAGATTGTTATTCCTTGCTTATATAAGCAAAGCCCATTCTCATTGTAATTCATTGAGTTCCATAATAATATATGATATTGCTGCTCATTTATTTGTAAAGGTTTATGTAAAGTTATTCGACAAATTGCTTTCATCTTATTGATCATGGTATTTGATTAGCATATGTGTTCTTGGCTTGGTATGATCTAGTTATCGTTCATTTTAGGCCTTTGCCTAGTGTTACAAAGATCAAGCATGGTTATTTCTAAGTCTAAGTTATAGGAAAAATGTTTGATGAATTTCTCTCGATAAGTCTCATGAATGTCATGACCAACCCTTTGGGAAGATGGAAAAACCAGTCTAAAGCTTGTCCTCCTAAACTTTGGGGGAATAATCGTAAAAGGTATGTGTCTTGATAGGAAACTTCCTAACATTGCATGTAAAATTCCTTGACATGTTCATGGGGGTCACCTTTTCTTTTGTATTTATCAAACTTTGGGATTTCGAAGGATGACGGAAATGGTAAGCGTGATATCTCTGTATCAAATGGATAAGGACACAATTCTTCAAAGTTGAATTGTTTTGATTGTTTTTGTAGTCCTTGAATGGTGTCTTTCATATGTTTCCATTCTTGTGCGAATGGAGAGGCGGGGGACGGTTTATCAAGAATGTCGTGAATATTGGGGTCTGGATTGGGCTCTCTTAAGCTTTCAACTCTAGCAATTACTTCCTCAAGTTTCTTTGTTAAGTCTTGGATTTTAGTGAATAACTCATCGACCGAAGAGCTATTTGGATTGTTTGGTATTTCATTGTGATAACTTGATTCACCGTTGTCGATAAGTTTGTTTAAATTTTCATGCGAAGTCGGGGTAGTTTTTCCCCATGGCTAGGATGCGTAATAGATATTCGTTTTTGTTTTGTTCTATCACCCTATTGACTTGTTCTTGTTCTTCATTGGTGAGTTCTAGTTGTGCGACTTCTTCATCGTCATTTTCATGATTGTGACTACGTGTGAATACCATGATGAGATGTGCCTGATTAAGCTTTGAAAAAGTGGGTAGGAATTTTGAGCAGGTGTGATTAAATGAGAACTTGATTACTTTGGATTTAGCTCGAATAAGCTCATGATGACTGATAAGGAGAGTAACTCAAACAAGTTATCTCAATATGATTGTGATATAACTCGAGACGAGTTATTAGGGAATTTGTTTCACATTGTGTAGATTTAGCTTGAACAAGCTCTGGATTGTTGATAGGGAAAGTAACCCGAACAAGTTAATCTCAATATGGTTGTGATATAACTCAAAATGAGTTATGAAAGGATTTGTGTTGGCTATGATTTGGATAAGCGCGATGGTTGACAAAATAATGAGTGAACTCAAACAAGTCACCCAATATTAGTTTGATATAGCTTGAAACGAGCTATGAAGGATGTTTTGACAATTGACAATATGGGGAGTGAATGACAGTCACTCAATATCAGTTTGGATATAGCCGAAGACAAGCTATGACAGATGTATTATTGGCTAAAGCAAGCTAATGAAATCAGGTGCGATGTTTTGGTCTGCGTTGTTGGATTGTTTGGATGTTTTAGCTTGGTATTGAATTGGTCGAGAAATGATTTTTTTGTGGAACACAACTAGGGTTTGAACTTTTACAATGAACACATTGATATCAACCAAGTTTTATGATAAAACAATGCTAAACTATTTTGTTTACAAACAACAAGCAATCATGTGGATCAAATTGTTTTGGCTCAGGAGGTAAATTCTTCAGGAATGATCATTGTTTCATGTAATCATACAAGTATGCTATGGAATGATGGATGTAGGCTCTTATCACTCCAAAAAGATGCGTCCTTCGATATACCCTAGTCTTGATATACCTAATTTTATACGGGAAAAAATTGGTACGTGGAACCCTCATGCACTTTGGAGGAGACTCACCAATTCTTACTTGCCTACTTCGGAGTGAATCACCATGTCCAAAACAGGTTTTGTGAAAAGGTGGAAGGTGATGGGGGATGAATGTGTATGGTGTCCTTATAACTCCTGAATATTTACAAGGACGATGCCCATGCTTTGTTGTTATAGCTATTTAGGCATGACTCATATGCGTTGCACGACAACATTACATGTAAGTGAAGAGCAAGGGCGACGTAAATACCAAACGCTGTGATGAGACTAGGTCTCAAAGTGTAATGCAGATGCGAATGTTAGTGGTGCGTGGTAGTCAAGTCCACGTCACCAATGTAGCTTTGGTGGTGATGAAATCCACCTCGACTACGTGCAAAAACAAAATGATGAAGTGATTAAACACAAGGTTCTTTCCAACTTGAAGTAAATCACTGGCGGAAAATAATTGCATACCGAGTATAGCGCTAATTTTTTTGGTTTTAGCAATTTTCTTTTGAATGGTGGTAGTTTTGTGGGATATATATTTTTGTTTTTTGTTTTTGACAATATTCTAGCACGCAGTCCTACAGAAAACAAATTAGTAGTTATCTTGCAGACAAAATGTTAGGAAGAAAAACAATCATGGTTGTTTTTTATTTTCCAGATCACTCGAAGGCGCAGGAAAAGAGCATACACAACCAACGACCAAACAGATATCAATAGTGTGATGAAATAAAATTGATTGAGACGATAGCTAGAAACATAAGGAAATGGATCCTGCAATGTTAGAACAAGAAACTAAACAATCACGACCGTTTCTAATTTTCCAAATTGCTTCAAGGCGCAGGAAAAGAGCATACGCGGATACAATTGGAATAGATTTTGTGAATTTTTATTTTTTTATGTTTTTAATAAGTATTGGAATTAATCGTGATTGTGAAATAGTAATAATGATTATCTTCACAAAGAAAAGAAAAACAACGAAAGGAGAGCATTAAAAATGTTACCAGAAGTGTCATCATGGAAAATTGGAATGTAAGGCAAAAAAATTATTTTGCAGAGCCCGGGTGGCCTCTAGTGTGCAAAAGACGACGGGGAATGTAGACCTAATAAGTGTGGCGAGAGAGGTGTGAATAGGTCCTGTATTTTCGAAAAAGGTCCTGCAAAAAAATGATGAGTAGTTTGTACCTACACACAAGGTTAGTAGAATGATTACTAAAAATAATTAATTATAAGCACAAAGTGTGAAAAATCACAAAACTATGTTGATAAAATAAAATGTGGAGATGGTAAATGAGGACTTAAAAAATCACAAAACATGATTACAAATGATCGTGAAAAATAATTACTGAAAAAGCGATAAAGATTGCACACGATAAGTGGGAAAATGGATCTCGAAAAAGTAAGTTTGTTTATGATCGTAAAGTTTTGCACAAGAAATTACTACATCAAACTTAAAAATTAAATGGTGAAAAATTGTTAACAATGGTGCACAAAGCTACCAAAAGCGACGAAAATTTTTAACGATAAAAGACTTAATTAAATAAGAGTGTTATGAAAATCGTGATAAAGAGAAAATAATTCAAAATGCAACCTGATGGGAGTGTGAACGTGGTGGGTTTGAATAAGCTCTTATATGACTGTGAAGATGAAAATATGGACTTATATGGCAAGAATGTGGATTGAAATGATGAAAAGGTGGACGTTGAGGAAGGGAAAGTCGATTTGAAGGAGAGTGGAAGTTGGTTTTGTTGACACCAAAGGAGTCGTGAATATTAAAAAATAAAATAAAATAATAATAATAAATAAAACAAAGAGGAATGTCAAGGGTGTAGGTGAGAGGTGGATGGACTGTGAAGACGTACTACCAAGCAGTGTAATGGTGAGGTTGTAGGGAAGGGAACAAAGGGATTGGTGTGTGAGGAGTATCGTGATGAGGGGTGAGGGGAAGTGGTGAGTGGACAAGTATGTAGGGGTTCAGGGTGGACGTGGAATGGGGAGGGTGGTTTGTGGAAGACCGAGGTGGATGGGTCTACGGGAGTCGTGATAAAGGCGTGGGACGAGGAAGGGTTTGGGGTGACGGGGAGCGGGAGCTATGTGCGTGGAAGGAGTGGGTTGAGGAAATAAGGTGGGTGGATGGGGAAATAGGGGGAGGGAAGGGGGATGAAGCTCAATGAGGGGAGAAGGGAGTCGTGGCAGAGAGGATACGGGATGGGGAAATAGGTGGAGGGGTTGGCGAGGAAGGCGAGGTGTGATCGAGACGAGTTGGGTAGATAGGCTTTAGTTTAGGACATATATTTTATTTTAGTGTTTATTTATCTAAATGAAGAAACCTATATAAACTAAGATTGATATATGCAAGAGCCAAAATTTGAAAGAAAATATGAATAAAACGGTAAATAAATTAAGAGCTATATATATTTTTGTTTGGATTTTTCAAAAACATGATTTATAGTTACCTTAAAAACGAGATTAAAAGAAATAAATATAAATGATTAGACTTGTAAAATGAAGATCTGTATATAGTTGGAAATGAAGAGGGAAAGAAGTAAACAAATATTTATTGTTTTTGGGTTGTGTAAACAAAGATCGAAAAGTATGAATGTTAGGAAATCAAAATATATAGTGATTTAAAACGAAGATTTAAAAATTGATTAGTAAAGAAGATTGAGCTCTTACAAGAACAATTATTGTAGCAAAAATAAATAAAGAGATAAAGAAAGTAATTTTTCGATTGGTTTCCCATACCAAAAGTTGTCGTCCACGGCGTGACCCATGAGTAGCTAGAGCAGGGGATGAATGTTCTTTCTACCAGACACCGAGCACTGTGAAGATCAAAGAGATGACGAGCGTCGTAATGTCATTGTTACTACAACCTGCATATGCACCACAAGACACCACACAACAAAAACACTTCCCATAGTGTGAAGGTTAACCAAAGAAGGCCATAAGGCACGAAAAATGAGATAATAACGAACAATAATAAACAAAGAATGGATAAAACCACTAATTGGGAAATTAATGGTAATAGATCAAAAGTAATCTAGGCGTGTCAAAATGTAAGCTAGGAAAACTGCACTACTAACAAGGGAGTAAAATACTAACAATAATACCTCCTCCTTCGCGCTCCTAGGAAACCTCGGAATGGGCTTGGAAATATGGATTGAGCCCGATTACGTGATATGTAGGTGTTTTTCTTCAAGACGGAGCAAGGCCTTCTCCGCAACAATGATCCACTTAATTTGTGAAATGGGTAAAATGATTATGGATTTGGGATGCTTCGGGATGGGGCTATTTGGACATTAGGACGAGACATAAGGATGTTCTTTGCTCAAATGATGCAAGAACTTAGATAGTGCATTCAAGCTTATTCTTCATGTCTTTAGAGGGGAGGAGTAAAGTCGTATTTATAACTGGGGAGTGATTAACTTAGAGTAATTTAAGTAATCATGGTTTGAAAATGTGGGCAAGATTAGGTGAGTGGGGACTATGAAGAATGGGTGAGGATTTGATTTTGGATTTTTAATTCATAAGTGGAGGATTTTAGGTGAGTGGGGACTACGAAAAGTGGGTGAGGGTATGATATTGAATTTTTAATTCAATAGTAGAAAAACATGGAGAATAATGATATGTGGTGAGGGTTGGGTTATTTTTGGATTTTGAAATGGATAATTAATCAAATTATATTTGCTTAATTCAAAATGTATTTTGTGGGAAATGAGGTAGGGGAATTAATTGATTTAGAACATATGTGAAATTAAGATGTCTGCACTTGTTTAAACCCGCTCTCGCGCCGTCTTGACACCTAAAATGTGGTTACCCCTTAGGCGGATGGTTGGAAGGTGGTTGGTTCAAAAATAACTCGGGTCAAGGCCTTCTATTGAAGTTCCACCCCTGTCTTCTCCTTCTCCGCCACCAGCCAAGGATGTGCCTTTGGTGGAGCAACCTAGTTCTTCGATTTCCTTCCACTTCGACCATAGCCACGCAGAGCCAAGATTTGCTAACGACTGTTGAGAGTTCTGGGAATATTGCATCAACCTCTCTTCCACTGCGGTGTTCATGTAGCCCACCTCGTGAGGTGGCACATGGCTCATGGGGAGTGAATGGGGCTAAACATCGCTCCATTCAAGTTGAGCCTGTTAATTCAGACCAAATTCTTCATGCCAACAACTTCGCCATTTTCGGCTCGAGGATGTTATTCCGCAGGGCATGAAGGAGTTTGACATGTCTGATTTTTCATGAATTTTATGTCCTGGAATGTTCGGGGTCTAACAAAACCCTCACGTAAATTATCTATCTGGTTAGCTTGCCAATTAATTAGCAATTTAGATGTTCTTTGCTTACAGGAAATCAAGATTTATGGTTTTTTGCTTCAAACTACGCTAACGTGTATTGCCCTTGATTTTGTGCACTTTCACACTCAACACATTGATGGCCGTGGTGGTGCTAGCATTTCCATCGCACCGAAATTTTTGGCATTAATTATTACTTCGGGCCATGACCCAAGTAATCGGGCGGTGTGGGTAATTTTGAATATTAATGATGTGTCCTTTGGTATTCTCAATGTTTATGCTCCTAATGATGAGATCTAAAAGAACTTTATTATGGAGATGGTTAGGTGACAACTTACCCATTGCTTATTGGTTGGTTTGTGGTGATTTTAATATGGTGGAGCATCCAGATGATAAATGTGGTGCACTCCCGATGCACTGGTGCCTTGGAGAATGTGTTGCTTGGTATTATTTTAAAATTCGTTGGGGCCTTCCGATCCGATTCTCAACCGGTGGTAGGAATTTAAGGATTCCGCTTGGTTTACTTGGACCAACCTCTCGAGAAGGATCAGATCGTGTATTAAAGCATCTCGATCGTGCTCTTCTTGCTCAGCAGGCACTTTTTAATTTTGACATGCATGGCTCCACCGTTATCAAGGTCTGGCATGATGTGATTTTGTCAGACCACCATCCGATCACATTTAAGGTTGTTTGGCAGGGGGCCCTCCCAAGGTGCCAAGTACGTAGTTTTTCCTAAATGTTTCATTATTACGTCACCTTGGAGTTATCCAACTCATCGCCAAAATTTGGAACATAACGCCACGTCCCCTTTTCTTGTCACCGGATATCTTGGTGGGAAGCGATGATTCAACACACCACCTCATTTCTCTGTCGATTTGGAAAACAAGTTGCTCGGATTTGACGATGGGCCGATTCTTCTCTGCATAAAGAATTCTGGTGAATCTCTCTACTTTTGAAACCAATCCATTTAATCTTTAGATTCAATCTCAGGTTGTGTCTCTTCTGAATAATCTCAAGCTCAGTGAATCCTATGCTGCTTGGGGTGCTCAGATCTGCTTGAGGCTTCATTGGCTATGGGTGGGAGATAAAGCTTCTAAGAGCTTCTTCAAATCCCTCCGGGCCAAGCATGCTCGTCAATAGATCAAGGCTATCTATGAGTCACACCAGCGGCTTACCGAGCTCCCATAAATATCTTCTACTTTTGTCAAGCATTATCGTCTGGTTTTTCAAGCTCGAAGGATTCTCTTGAACGAGCTTCTACTTTACAGAAATGTATTGATGTTGTGCCTTCGCAACTCACCCCTCGGATTTGGCTCACTACGATGCTCCTCTTACTTTAGAAGAACTTCATGTAGCTGTGCTTTGTTTAGCCAATGATAAATCTCCTAGTTTGGATGGCTTCCCAACAAATTCTATAAAGCAACTTGGTCATTTGTTGGACCTGATCTGCTCGAGTATATAATGAGGCTCTTCAATCTCGCTCTTTAGGGAGCTTCATCAATCAAGGAAACATCAAGTTCATTCCAAAAGTTGGCAATCCAGAGCTTATTAATAACTGGCGGCCTATCACTCTGTTGAATGTTTCATACAAAATTCTTGCTAAAGCTTTAGCTCTTCGATTGCCAATATACTTGCCAAAGATTGTGCGGCTGGAGCAGATGAGATTTGTCAAAGGCCTATATCCTGGATAATCTTCTAGCGGTTTGGGAAGGTATGGAATGGGCTCAAATTTCTAATCGAAGCCTCTCTTTCTCAAAATTGATTTTGAAAAGGCCTATGATCGAATCGAATGGCCCTTTATTTTGGCTATGCTCAAGGCTTTAGGGTTTGGTACCTTCTTTTATTCTAATGTCGCTACTCTATTTTCCAATGCCTCACTCAATCACCATTAATGGCCATTAGTCTCGGATGATTGGACTCTTTCACTCCATCCGGCAAGGTTGTCCTCTTGCTCCGGCCTTATTTGTTCTTGTTGTTGATGCGCTGGGTTACTTAATTGCCCATCAAGCTGCCCAGGGTCGCATTCAGGGGATCATTTTACTAGACCACCGCACTCAATTGATTAATGGCCACTTTGCAGATGATTCCTTTCTTGCCATTGCACGAGTCCGAGTGGAATCTTGCCACGCTTTTAGACTGTTTATCTACCTTTGTTCAACTTTTGGTTCCAACATTTAGATGGTGAAAACTCTTGGTTTTTGACAGAGTTGTTTTTCCGATGCCAGATTGGCTTCGGGCTTACCCCTAGAAATGGATTGGTTGCGGTGAGTAGTTTCACTTCTTGGGCATTCCTTTTGCCTTTGATAATGATTATGTGACTCTGGACTTATGTGGTTAACAGTGGAGCAGAAAGTGATGAAATGGTCCTCCAAACCGCTTTCCTTGGCGGGAAAATTTCAGGTTTGCACCAAAATTCTTGCCGCAACGCATGTTTATTATTCTGCTTGTTGGTGCCCTTCTCACGCTTCATTTAATCAACTAGCTAAGCTTCTGTGTGATTTCCTTTAGTGTAAAAGTTCGGTTTAATGGTTTTCATCGCGTGGCCTAGGATGTTTGTTGTCTCCCTCACGAGCAAGGTGGTATGGGCATCATTGATATTTATCGGTAAAGTGTGGCTCTCTGTGCTAAATGGGTCATTCACAGTCTATCAGGTGCTCAATCTTGGAAAATTCTATTGTGATATTGTATCGAATTTGGTGCCCCTTATGACAAGAAATGTTGGAACAATATTGGTTCACATACGGTCCTTATTACTCTTGTTCTAGTGAAGATTCAAGGTACCTTTGTGGCTAAGAGCATTTGGAAATTTGTCGAGTAGGTAAAGCTTTTTTTACAATGGATTGATGATGGTTTTCACAGAGGCCTTTCGCTTACTAATCGTAACATTTGGTGGTCTTCAATTCTCTTTGAGGGCTCAAGTCTGTTAGTTGAACTCCTCGACGTCAAAGCCATTCGACTCTTGTGCAAAGGCATTCACACTATTCAGGATTTGGTGCACCGCAGGATTGGATCGCTTGGCCTGATCTCAAAGCTAAATTTACTTTGCAACATTATGATTTTCCTACAATTTGCAAGATTCAGGCACTCCTTCTAGATGTGATGCTTCACAAACTTGGCCTTCATCCACCGGCTTGCACGGTGGCACGACTGGCGTTGGAATCATGATATAGCCTTTTTGCATTACAACACTCACACAATTTATCGACTTCTCTGTCTAGTGTCACCCACAATTGATAAGCTCAATTCTCATTGGGGACTCCAGTCGTTGCCTTCTACCTGGCTTCGTAGACTTGCTCGTGCTTGGAACCCCCTCCTCGAACCCAAAGTTAACCATTTTTTGTGGTGCTTAATTTATCAAGGTCTGCCTTTAGGTGAATGGCTTTGACATATTGGCATATCTCCCCATCCTACCCTTTCTGTTCTAGTCCAGAGTTTTTTTTTACATTTATTTTGGTTTTGCCGCGTGTGCAGGCTATATGGCATTGGATTCATTCCTTGTTTCAACCCTATCACCCTAAGTTTTTCTCCTGGCGTCTGGCTTTATTTGGGGACTTTATTCCATGGCCTCATTATATAGCTAATATGTGGCATCTTTTTCGTGCATGCATTTTATTTCATATCTGGAAAGCTCGCAATGCCTTTATTTTCAAACATGAATGGATGCTTTGAGAGCTATTGGGTATGAATATCTAGTCCATTTTATTATTATTCTTCATTGACATGTGCATAAGTGGTTTTGGAGGGGCTAGATGTTATGTTTTGTCGTTAGGGAGGGGCCACATGGTACTTATGTTCTAATTTTGCGTTGGGGGTCACTTTTGGACCATGGCGACTTAAAAGGTGAAAAGTAACTTAAGTTACTTTATGTTATTGGCCCATCCTAAGGAAAAATGCGACTAGGACCTTTTAGGGTTCTTTTGCCTTGAAAAGGTTATATAAGGAGTTGAGGGGAGAAAGGAGAGGATACTTTATGCATACTCAACTATTTCTTTTCATGTGCAACTGTTGTTTGCAAATCTTCAGCTTGTGGAGTGAGATCCCACAGGAACCCTAGCTTCGGTGGTGAGAGATCCATCCCTAGCTAGCAGGGCATTCTTCGGTAGTGAGAGATCTACCCTAGCTTGTCATTTTGGAGTTGTTTTCAGGGCTGATTCACAAAGATATTTTCAGGGGTTTCAGAGATAGGGTTTTGAGGGTTTTTGAGAGGTTTGGTGAAGATAATCAGTGAGTTTTCAGATCAGACTTACGACAGCAATAAAGGAAGGGTTTGGCATCATTTCCAGAGGATTTCAAAGGGGTTTTGACCATCTACCAAAAAGGGTGACTTGTTTTGGAGATTACAGCCCTTATTTGGAGGGTTTCCAGTTGGCCATTTTTAGATCTGAAGGTTGGAATACCATCTTCTATATTTGTAAATGTTATTTCCAAAGTTTCATAGTTTTTGCACTTGTATTCGGGAAGATATGAATTTTAGAAGTTTTCCAGTTGTTTAGGGCATCTTTGTAATTTTAACGCAGTGTTCTATTATCGAAAAATTCCAAAAATAATTTCCTAGTGTTAGTTTTATTGTTATCAAGCTCTCTATAAATTTTCAAGTGATTCGGGCAAGTATTTTGTGAGTTATAGATTTATTTCTATTCGCTGCCCTAGTTTTATTTTCTACAAAAATCAGAATTTTGTTTGGCTGCAAATTGTCAGTATTTTGTGCTTTTCTAAGTGGTATCCCACAAGGGATATTTCAGTGGTATCAGAGCAGTTGTTTCTCCAGCCTGTTGGGATTGAAAGATGGGAGATAGAGACAGAGACAATGATGAGATGGGTGTGGATCTGATGAAACAATTGTTCACCAATATGGTGAAGCAGCAGGAGACTACCAATCTCTATTTAAGCCAACTCACTGAGAGATTAGCACAGGGTAGGATTGATGCTCATACGGAGAGAGGAGAAAATAGCAATATGGGACAACATGGTCAAGAGGTGAGGATGGACATTCAGGGCAACGGTCTCCCCATTCTTCTACCAGGCCTTTGGGGATTCACAAACCTTCTTTCGTGAAGGATCCGGAAGTTTCATAGGTACGGCAGCCAGTGGATATTTTAGATGAGGAGTCTTGTTGGGAAAGGTACCAGACCTTGAGTGATGGCTTTTGTGAGCACATGCCATTCCAGGAATATTACAAAATGAAGATTGGCAGCAAGCCCAAGAGAGATCACCAGACACAGGCACCAGAGTTTCAAAGGAGATTGGGACAGATTTCCATTCCACACTTTGATGGTTCTAAGAAGTGTACTGCACAATCTTGGGTTCAGAAGTTGAAGACATACTTCGACTTGAATCCTATGTGTGAGGAAGATGCAATTAAGTTTGCAATCTTACATCTTGAGAGACGCTCATGATTGGTGGCATCATGGATTGATTACACAGGGACACATACACATTACTACTTATGCAGAGTTCACGCAGAGGCTAGTGAGCAGATTTGATAGGAGGGACCCTGACAGGACATTTCAGGGAGTTGACTCATCTGAGACAGACCGGTTCCCTGGATCAGTATATCACAGATTTTCAGAGGTTATCAGTCATGGTACCTGATGTTACGGAGATGAGGCTGATTTCACTATTCACGGCAGGGTTGACAAATGCTCTTGCTTTGGGTTTGTGAAGGCATTTGAGCCCTCTTCTTTACATGAGGCTATTAGGAGAGCTCATGATTTGGAGTTATCTACTCCTAAGTCGAGGTTTCCCCCTCGAGTACAGTCTAAGGTTTTTCCTTCTAGATCCGATGGTTCACAGCCAAAGGTACCTCCACCTAGGCAAGATGCAGCCAGGAAACCATTCATATCTAGGGAGGATAGAGATGAGTTGAGGCGAAAGAAACTATGTTTCGATTGCCGCACACCTTGGACTCCAGGACATGATTGCAGGGGTAGAGGGAAGGCCCAGTTCATAGAGGTCTTTGAGGAGAGTGATGGTGACGAGGAGTTGGACACACAGGGATTGGAGGAGGATGATGACGAGGCATTGGATAGTGCAGGTGTTGAGCAGGATAGCGAGACCTTTCCCCAGGAGACTATCGCCACTTTGTCTAGTACCCCGAGGTACAAGGCATTCAGAGTTAGGGGAGTTTTACAGGGGCAGCGAGTAGTGGTACTCATTGATAGTGGGGCCACCCACAACTTTATTGATGCCTCATTGGTTGAGAGGCGAGGATTACAGACAGAGGACTTTGAGGGCTTCAACGTGGTTGTAGCTAATGGAGAGTCTATGAGGTGTACACGATGGGTACCCCAATTGAGCATCACGATGGGTAACTATACAGTTACCGATGACTTCTATATTGTTGGTATTGGAGAGACCAACATAGTGCTAGGAGTACAGTGGCTCCATTCCCTTGGCGAGTTTCGGACTAACTTTCAGACTATGGAGCTTGAAGTTCAAGTCTGAAGGGAGGAATGTGATTTTGAGGGGCTTATCTTCAGAGGCACCTCGGGTTGTTACAACTAAGAGAATCGAGAGGATTTACAGGCACAATGGGGTGGATTGGGCAGTACATTGCTTGGTTTCGACCAAGAAGTCAGAGGATGGGCAACATGAGTATCATGTGGACATACAGGGCCTATTGGATAGGCATAGTATAATTTTTAGTGACATACCTCCAGGCATACCTCCAGATAGGGGATTTGAGCATGTGATTGAGCTCGAGGATGCTAGACCGGTGGTTACTTCTCCTTACCGTCACCCCAAATGGTTTAAGGATGAGATCGAGAAGACTATCCATGAGCTCATTGATATGGGGCATATTAGACCGAGTTCCAGTCCTTTTGCTTCTTCGGTGGTATTGGTGAAGAAGAAGGATGGGACCATGTAGATGTGTATAGACTACCATGCCTTGAATAAGAAGACAATAAAGAACAAGTATCCAGTACCACGTATTGATGAGTTGCTTGATGAGCTACATGGTGCTATCTATTTTTCAAAAATAGATTTGCGATCTGGATATCATCAGATCAAGGTCAGGGAGCAGGATGTGCATAAGACAACTTTCAGATGCCATTACGGTCACTTTGAGTTCTTGGTGATGCCCTTCGGATGTCTAATGCTCCAGCTACTTTCCAATCTTGCATGAACCATGTGTTCAACCGCCACCTGCGGAAGTTTGTATTGGTTTTCTTTGATGATATTTTGGTCTACAGCAGGACTTGGGAGGACCATATCAGGCACCTTGGTGAGATATTGGGGATATTAGAAGCTAATTCGCTATATGCGAAAGCTTCTAAGTGTGAGTTTGGCATGACCGAACTTCTATATTTGGGATATGTGATTGGTGGGGGTGTAGTGAAGGTGGATAGAGAGAAGATACGAGCAATTTTGGATTGGCCGCCACCTAGGACATTGACACATTTGAGAGGATTTGTGGGGTTGTGCACATACTATAGGAGGTTCGTGAAGAATTTCTCTCGGTTGACTGCTCCATTGACCGATTTGACCAAGAAGGGGGCATTTGCTTGGTCAGAGGTAGCACAATAGGTTTTGATCACCTCAAGGAGGTGATGAGTTCGTGTCCGTTCTCGCATTACCAGATTTCTCTCGCCCGTTCATTCTAGAGTGTGATGCATCAGGAGAGGGTGTTGGGGCAGTTCTCATGCAGGATAGGCATCCCATTGCCTATGAGAGTCGGAAATTGAAACCGTGGAGAGAGGGTATTCAATTTACGATAAGGAGATGTTGGCCATTATGCATGCTTTGGCCAAATTCAGACAGTACCTTGTGGGCAACAAATTCATGGTTCGTACGGATCACAACAATTTGAGGTTCTTCTTGGGGCAGAAGGAGCTCAACGATCGCCAACAGAGATGGGTGAACAAGGTACAAACCTATGACTTCGACATAGAGTACACTAGAGGTAAGAATAATATTGTTGTTGATGCTTTATCTAGGAGGCCTTACCTCACTTCTATGCTTAGTTCTATGTTTGAGATTTCAGCGGATTGGAAGGCTCATATACTTGTTGAGTATTCCAAAAATCAGTTTGCATGTGAGATCATGGATGGTATTATACAGGATGACCGATACAGAGTAGTGGATGATCTCATTTTCTACAAGGATAGGATTTTCCTTGTACCAGGGTCCAAGATGAAGGAGAAGATCCTTCGAGTAGTACATGATACACCACTAGTTGGGCATCCTAGGTATTTCAAAACATACAGGTTTATCAGGGAGAGATTTGCATGGAAGGGGATGAAGGACGATGTCCTTAACCATGTCAGAGGGTGTATGGTTTGCCAACAAACCAAATCCGAGCATTCTTTTCCAGCAGATTACTCCAACCTCTTCCCATTCCCGAACAGAAATGGGAAAGCATATCGATGGACTTTATCACAAGGACTTCCCTTGGTGCATGGGCATAGCTGCATTTATGTTGTAGTTGATCGATTAACTAAGTATGCTCATTTCTTTTCCCTACCCAAGGGGCATGAGGCGGTGGATGTGGCCCGGATCTTCTATACAGGTATTTTTAGGCTACATGGGTTGCCTAAAAATATTATCAGTGATAGGGACAAGATCTTCATGAGCACCTTTTGGCAGGAGATCTTTAGACTAACAGGTACAGAGTTGACTCCTAGCACTAGCTACCACCCACAGACAGATGGGCAAGATGAGATAGTCAATAAGTGGATAGAGGGCTACTTGCGGAGTTATGTGTCGGGACATCAATGGGCATGGATTAGATGGTTACACATGGGTGAGTATTGCTACAATACCACCTATCAGATGAGCATAGGTATGACTCCTTTCCGAGCCTTGTATGGGTACGACGCGATGACATTTGTGGATTTGGTATTACCAGATAGCCGAGCTCCCAAAGCTCGAGATTGGTTACAGGAGAACCAAGATGTTCTGAAGGCCCTCAGGGAGAACCTTCAGAAGGCACAAAATCAACAGAAGGTATATGCAGATCGACACATGATAGATAGAGAGGTCTTTTGAGGTTGGGGATCTAGTATTCCTATGTTTGCAACCATATAGGCAGTCCTCACTGAAGCAAAAGGGTGCAGAGAAATTGAAACCACGGTTTTATGGTCTGTACTGGGTAGTTCGACGAGTTGGGGCAGTTGCATATGAGCTAGAGCTACCAGAGCACAGTAAAATACATAATGTCTTCCATGTGTCGTGCCTTAAGAAGGCCTTGGACAACATATTGTACCATCTACAGAGTTGCACCACTGGATGAGGAGGGGAAGCTGGTGTTAGAACCAGAATCCATTATTGAGGAGAGACAGAGAGGCCTTAGGAGCAGAGTGATCACAGAGTATTTGGTGAGGTGGAAGGGATTGCCACTTGAGGATGCGACTTGGGAGGGAGAGCAGATCTGCAGCATCCAAATTTGCATTTGCTTGAGGACAAGCAAAATTTGGGAAGGGAGGACTGTAATGTCCCCTTTCCTACGCCATAGGCCTAGGGGCCAACTCGAGTCCAGGCCTTGGTCATACCCAAGGGGTTATGGACGTTGGGAGCTATTGGGTATGAATATCTAGTCCATTTTATTATTATTCTTCATTGACATGTGCATAAGTGGTTTTGGAGGGGCTAGATGTTATGTTTTGTCGTTAGGGAGGGGCCACATGGTACTTATGTTCTAATTTTGCGTTGGGGGTCACTTTTGGACCATGGCGACTTAAAAGGTGAAAAGTAACTTAAGTTACTTTATGTTATTGGCCCATCCTAAGGAAAAATGTGACTAGGACCTTTTAGGGTTCTTTTGCCTTGAAAAGGTTATATAAGGAGTTGAGGGGAGAAAGGAGAGGATACTTTATGCATACTCAACTATTTCTTTTCATGTGCAACTGCTGTTTGCAAATCTTCAACTTGTGGAGTGAGATCCCACAGGAACCCTAGCTTTGGTGGTGAGAGATCCATCCCTAGCTAGCAGGGCATTCTTTGGTAGTGAGAGATCTACCCTAGCTTGTCATTTTGGAGCTGTTTTCAGGGCTGATTCATAGAGATATTTTTAGGGGTTTCAGAGATAGGGTTTTGAGGGTTTTTGAGAGGTTTGGTGAAGATAATCAGTGAGTTTTCATATCAGACTTACGACAACAATAAAGGAAGGGTTTGGCATCATTTCCAGAGGATTTCAAAGGGGTTTTGACCATCTACCAAAAAGGGCGACTTGTTTTGGAGATTGCAGCCCTTATTTGGAGGGTTTCCAGTTGGCCATTTTCAGATCTGAAGGTTGGAATATCATCTTCTATATTTGTAAATGTTATTTCCAAAGTTTCATAGTTTTTGCACTTGTATTCGGGAAGATATGAATTTTAGAAGTTTTCCAGTTGTTTAGGGCACGCTGTAATTTTCTGGCAGTGTTCTATTATCTGAAAAATTCCAAAAATAATTTCCTAGTGTTAGTTTTATTGTTATCAAGCTCTCTATAAATTTTCAAGTGATTCGGGCAAGTATTTTGTGAGTTATAGATTTATTTCTATTCGCTGCCCTAGTTTTATTTTCTGCAAAAATCAGAATTCTGTTTGGCTGCAAATTGTCAATATTTTGTGCTTTTCTAAGTGGTATCCTTTTTGATTGTCCTTTGGGAGTGCTCTTGTAAAGCCCTTGTGGCATTTTGTGTTTGCCCATGTGACACACTTTTGTTGCCTTCGTGGCATTTTGTGGGACCGTGAGTTGTCGAGTTACCCCTAATATGTAACTCTCCTTTAAATTAATTTAAAAGTTTGTTCCAAATTCCAATAGTAAAAAAATACCAAATTATGGATGTTTATTTCCCCACGAAAGAATAGATATTTCGATTGTAATTTCTAAGTAGACGGGAAGGAAGGAATCCATCATTTTACGCGGCACAATGCATGGCCGTCCGTTATGGAGGTGTATCTGTCACAACAATCTCTGGAAGTATACACACTATATATACATACACACACATATTCATCATCTCTATCAGATGATACCTGGTGAAAGGTATTGAGTAAATATGTCTGAAGGAGAAGGCAGTGACAGTGACGATAACAACATTACAAAGGCAAAAGATTGGGAGATGGTCTCCATTACTTCTTCTTCTACAGAGCCTTTGGATCTTACAGAGATTTTTATTTTCCCCCAAATCTCCACGAGGGACTCCCGATCGAGACCATCCAAGGCCTTGGCATTACAAATTCTCAATTGGGCGAGGACGATTTTACTGAAATTTTTGAAGAAAATGATGAAAACGAGACACCAAGAGGTCGCAGGGTCGAATCCCCGGAGTTCGAAGGGCCCGAATCTCGGAGTTTTAGCGAAGTGCAGGATGTGGGTAATAGTGAGAATGCAGGAGTTTGTGTTTCTGAATCTGGGGAGAATTTCGGGTTGAAGAATAATGAAGAGGAAGTGACGGTGAATTATAAAAACAAAGGGAATATTTAGATTCATACGAGTTTTGGGGTTGGGATTTTAATAGTGGGGTTAGGGGTTTTGGTGGTTTTGAAGGTTGGTGGAAGAGGCAGGCGGATTATATTGGGCAGCCCAATACGCTGTGTTCAATTGCAATGGCTGCTGCTCTCGTGGGGTTGTGGTTTTGGGGCAGAGGTGGAGAAGAGAGAAATGGAAGAATGAACAGATACGGCAGCAGCTCTGTGCCAATGATGAGGTATGCCAAGAATTTTCCATATGTTTTATCCTTTGTCATTTGGATGCTGTGAAGAAGAAAATTAGTTTAAGTTTACTGTAACATCGAAGTAAAGGACGAAACACAGTTTCTTTTAAAATGTTCCTCATATAATGATATTAGGCACAATTGCACAGACATTTGCAATCATAGCACACGACATGAAATCTTAAATTGAAGAATTAACATAAAACGTGGAGATTTTATATTAAAACGGCATGCCATTAGAAGCCTTAATTTAAACAAGTAAATTGACACACACCGATTTGACGGAGAGGATGTTAAAAGTTAATTAATTTCAGTAGGGTGTTTTAGAATTTTGGTCTCAACGAGGAAGATGGACTTCTGTAAGACATCTCGATAGGTTCAACGGACCCAATTTGGCCTAGAGGATGTTAAAAGTTATCTCAGTTATCTCATCTCGTGAGGATGTTTGTTAAATAGTTGGTCTCAATGAGGAGGAGAGACTTGTGGCCTTAATGAGGAGGATGGACTCGTGACCACCCATGAGGGTAAGTTGTGTGAAAACTTAAAAATTATGTTAGTTAAGTTTCCGTTGAATAAAAGAAATGCTTTAAAAATTCTTTAGGCGATTTTTGAGTTCTTGCTGAACCGAGAAAATGGCCCTGTGCGCATGCATGTGGATGTATTATCCCAGGAACGAACAATGAGGTATTTGTAAACTTGTACATTATGTCATCTGATCCTCTTTAATAAAAGGAATGCATGACAATTGTATATAAGTATGAGAGAAAATGGACCTGTGAACACCATGAGGGTAATTTGTTCAAGGGCAGCTATGTTAGCTAGGTTTCCTTTAGTAAGAAAATTGATATGAAAATACTTCGAAGATCTTGAGTTCTGGTGATGCAGGAGTGTCAACGATAAAAATTGATTCCAGTTTAAAATGGTTCAAGAGGATATTGTATTTGGAATCATTTTCCATTAAAATGGATAATTCTTAGAAAAGTAAAAAAATCAAGATATCTAAATAAAAATAATGTATTTCTTAGGAGGAGGGAAAGCTGCCTTGGAAGAGATATTTTTCTACAAGGAGGGAAAATGACTTTATTTGTAGAAAAATCGGCTTATTTATGAAGGGTATATTTCTTAGAAAACAAGTAAAGCATGTAAACCTTTTTTTCATATAAGAAGAGATGTAATTATGTGGATGTAGAATCATTGTGGATTCATTTCTTAGATATTCATTCATTTCTTTGAGGTGATTTGCACTTTATTTAATTAATTTTGGAGCGACTGCTATTTTGCTAGTCTGCACAGTCTGCTCTGCCTTGGCTCACTGGCAGCACCTGGCCTTTGCTACCGCAGTTCAGCCATCAGTCTTTCTTAGCTCCCTTCACTTGCAGGTCACTTCTCCTACTGCTGAGCCTTGTAGGTCTCTCAAGTCTGACAATAATATTGTGTCAGAGAGTCAATCTGCACGAACAATGTCAATATATTCACAGCGATCGGTTTTGTTATATAATTATTGAATTCATGGGCTTCCCATTATGTCTACATGGACTGTGCACTCCGTAGACCAGCCATTGACCTTCAGCAATTTTTCACCTGGCACTTCTATCTTTTTATTTTGTGTAGTCATCACATTCTCTGTGGCTTCTACATCCCTGTTGACTGCTGCATTTGCATTGAAGTTGGCTCTGGTATTGACTTTGACAATGTATAATTATAAATTATAATGTAAGTGTTGGAAGTTTTTTATTGAGTGCTGTCGCCACTCAATCCCAACACCAACAATGATGTTTATCTCCCACTAGGCCGACGATGGGTCTTGCTCTTTGTTCTTGAACGCTTCTCGGTCTTGCAGCATTGTCAGGGATTTGATCTGTACCTGTGTGGCTCCTTCCTTACTACAATCTGACTGCCTACCTGCTGCCATACATTGCCGACCACCTTGGCCTGCGGCTTTGCTTCAGCCTTTGCTATCATGGTCTACTAGCGGCCCCAACCCTACAACACAAAAGAAAGATGCTAAAGATAACTGTCCTTTTCAGTTTCACAGTGCATCGTGAAGACTCGTAGAAGGAATACGGTACAGAAAATTGTGGTGAAAGTTCTATTTTAACTAGCGATTGCTAGTTTTATTTTCATGAATGGGAACATAAAAGAGCATGCTCCATATAATCCCATGGTTAAGTAGTTTGTGAAATCTTGAGGCATATTGTCTTTGTCAATTGCTATTCCAAGCACTCCATTCTCTCCACGTACTGGTCCACCATCTGGAAATGTACATTGCAGTGCCCTCGTGACTCATTTACTGGCCTTGACAACCACCACACATGGTTCTTCCCACTGGCTACGTGGCTGTTAACTTGGGTCTGCGCTTATGAGTAGCCTCACCTATCCAGTCGCCCATGCTGTGAGCTCCTTGCTTGCTGGCCATCTCTCTTCCCGGCCTGTGCAGTCCTCAGCCACCTAAGTGATCGCCCTTCAAATAGGTTTTTGTTGGAAATTTGATTTATATTTAAAATTCAAAAGGCTATTTTGCCAACTATATACCATGTATTATAGCACAACATAATGGCATGAACTATTTTACTAAAACTTTACATTGACGAGGTCAAGGGTGCAAACAATCTCTCCACTTTACCTTTTGCAAATCCTTTTGGTCAGCCTAATTTTTTTATTGAGGGGAGGGGGCATTCCCATTCTTACGGGTGTAATTTTTTAGAAAGGGGCAATTTGTTTTTGAAGGAGAGTAATGTAATAAAATTAGGGCACATGCATTATTTTAAAAAGGGTCAATTTTTTTTTCTGAGGGGTATTTACACCTTGGGAATATTTTTTCAAATAAAGGAGACAATATTGTTTTAAAAGGAGGGTCTATTCTTTTACGTGAGGGGTGTTCTCTGGCCATTTCAAAAGCTGCACAAGCTATAAATTATAGGGGCATTGCTCACGGACCTTGCAATGAGTGCTACACCTCAATCCCGTTGGGGCTATTGCCCCCACAACACCACCCCTCTAGCCCTTTTTAAGTTCATGAGAGGGCATTTCTTTGGCATTTTTTTGGAGGCCTATTTCTACTTGGCGGCACTTTTTCATTTTCGATCTTGTTGTTGAAGACTAGAGGGTGAGGCCTAGTTTGACAAGTGGTCAAAACTTTGTTACAAATAAAATCTATTCTTGCTTTTGAGGGGTTTCTTGAGTGTGTTCGAAGGACTTTGTTTTTTTTCTTTATGTAATGGCTTCACTTAAGTACTTAGAAGAGAATAAGAAACTCAAGAAGCAAAATTCTCTTTTTGATTAACTAAAATCTGATATTTTTATGTTAATCTAAGAAGTACATAAGTGAAATAAATGTCTAAACTAAATAAGGAAAGTGACCCAAACAACTAAGAAAGTAGAAATGTAAACCCAAAATGTGTAAGGAGAGTTAGAAAGAACTCTGCTGATTTGACAACATGTTGGACTGTGTCGCAGAGTTGATTGAAGAAATAGGAGGAGGAAACGACTATATCGAGGCCCGAAAAAGTGTAGAATCGAAGCGATCCGAGTGGTGGGGCGGGCTGGGAGAGGATCATGGCGCCCCTGGGTGCCCTAGTTCGAGTTCCGGCGCCTTGTCTCAGGCAGGGAGGTCCAAAATCAGATTTGCGGGGTCATCAGTGATGCAAAGCCCTCTCTGCTTGTCACATGTATGTCATTTGAGTTGCGCCAAATGTTGGTGCTAATCAATGATGAAGAGAAGACCAAAAACCCCAAAACAAACATCAAACCCTAAAAAAGAAAAATGCAAATGAAGGGGCTCTGATGTCTCTCCGCCACAATGGTGGACTTACTAAATGAGTGTTGCACTACATTTCAGACCCAAATGTAGTTCTAGGTGTGTGTGAAAATCGTGCCCTAGGTACTCTTGTGCTAGTCACACTTTGTGAAGTAGCGAGCTATAACTAGATGTAGAAATGTAATAAAATGGTGGATGGAATAGAATAAACTTCCCTCCTATGCAGTGTGATGCAAATGAACCAACCTTGTCCCTTGTGATGGAGCTAGATGGATGCAAATGGAGCCTTGGATGGATGCAACCTTAGGTGGTGATAGTAGTGACTAGTGCTTGGTCCCTCATTATGGTCTCATAACTTTATATTTATATGGTTCTCTTGATCTAATTTCGTAATTAACCCCGAAGAAGTCTACCACCAAAAATACAAAATGCTCAAACGGCTAGAAAGTGCCCAAAAGATGGAGATAAAGTGAGAAAAGGATCAGGGCGCCTTGAATGGTACCAGGGCGCCCGGGGCGCCCTAGTAATAGCTCAGGCGCCCTAGTCAGGGCTAAAATGATGCAAAACGACAAAAATAGACTGGGCATGTATGTGTTGGAGGTCTGCAGTGACGATAGAAAACAAAGTAAAATGGCCAAAAGACGGGGGTTAATTAGTACTTTCTTCACTCAAAAACCATATGAATAGTAGTATGAGACTCGAGACAAAATAATACCCAAAGTGTGTGATTTTATGTTTACATTTACCCCCACTTTATGTTGGTGAGCAGAACACTCGGTAATATAAAGTAGATAGAGATGCGTACCTGATGTCCTTGTAGAGTGATGCAGAAAGCATGCTGATGGACTAGACAAAGCGTGGAGTGACAAAAAGATGGAGTGTGGATACTAAAGATGTAAAAGAGCAATAAGTGATGAGAGTGAACCTAGGGCGGAAACGTGTGTGTAGTTGCCGATGTGTGTGATGTACTTGCATGTTAGTGTGAGGTGTGTGCTTGTCGCAAAATGTTATTGTCGATACCATTTGTTGTTGTTGATTGCTTGCTTCTCATACGGTTGGACCTGCAAGGAGAAGACGATCAAGTAGTCAAATACGCATGTATATATGTCAAAAAGTATGTAAAGATGCATGTATATAGTAAAAACATGTAATGGAATATAGTAAAAACATGTAATGGAAATGAAAAATGTAAAAAGAACATGTGCACCTGATCATGATGAGAGAAAGGGTGTGGAGAGGATATCCTGTACAGTGAGTTTTTTGGGCGATCTCACGCCACCTTGGCTGAAGAGGTGTAGGCAAAAAACTGCATTATTCTCCAACCTGTAACTGCTTCCCTGAAGATGCGTGAAGAGATCTCTATACTGCTTGGTTTTTGGGCAATCCGATGCCACTGGCTGAAGTAGTGTAGAGAGGAAATCTGATGTATCCTCTAACCTGTAACTTGCTCCCCAAAATGCTAAGGACAACCATGTCCTGTAAAAGCCATTGTGTATGAGGTTTGTAGATTGGTCTGAACCCACTCGCTATATAACCCACAATGTTAAGGACGGAAATTGAACTGAACTGTACTGGTGGAAAGCGCTATGTAGAATGTAAAACCCCAAATGATGCCCCCTCTTTGGGGGCACATGCGACGTCGTTGATAGGAGAATGCGGCCCCAAAAGAGGACCAACCGCATAAATTGTGCCCTGCAGGGGAAGGGAATGCGCTTGGTAGAAACCAAGGCACATGCAAACAAGTGGATAGAAACAAGTGTTAGTATGAACAAGCATGCATGTAAAAGACAAGTGTATGCTACGTAAACAATGTGTAAGCTAGAAAGCAAGTAAACAAAGCAAAGCCAATCATAGACCACCAAAGCGGGTTGTAAACATGGGACATCACTCACGATGTCGCAAGACACTCAAGGCCGTAATGACCGCATACAACAAACAAGTGTGCACACCAAACAAAGGGCAAGGCCCGCATACAATAACAAACAAAAACAAGCAAGTACAAACAACAGATAGCCATGGTAAGCAAGTAATCTTGTAAACAAATGCTGCACATGAAGCTCTCGTTAGCATGTTAAAAATATAACTCGGTATGTTAAAAACGTGTATAAACAAGTAATGAAAAGTGCTAAGTACAAAATGAAACAATAGCACCTGGAAGATACGAATGTGGATGCCCCCAACGACCGTTGTAGGAGTGGTAGAAGGCGAGCATCCATGCTGCGTGTAAGAGACCTGTATCTACGATCACAACTAGAAAAAGACGTGAACACGCATGTGTGGATGGTAAAGATAATGACATACAAGAGATCTAACTAGCATGTGTAATAAGTGAACATGAACAAACAAATGCAAACAAGAGTAAAAGCAACCAAGATATGCAACATGCTGTGGATGGATGGAATGGAATGCAAGATGGATGATAGGAGCCACGTGCCCCCCGAGTGAATGGAGTTGTATGCAGTGAGGTTCATTTGGTTTGCCCCCTCAGCAGTCAAGAATGAACCGTAAATGAGAGTGTGTCATTGGGAAATGGTTGAAGTGTGTGTTATGTCTAATGCACTATGATGAGTATGTATGCGTGGTGATGATGATATGTGACCTAGAGATGATGTGTGCATGTGACCCTATAGCCGAAGTGTATATCATGACAAGATGAGCATAGGAGTGATGATTTATCCTAAAGCGTATATCACTACAAGATGAATAGAGGGAGTGGTGATGTAGCCTAAAAGCATATACCACTACAAGATGAAGGAATAGGTGACCATTTAGCCTATAGCGTATGTCACTAACCTAGGAATGTCGCATGATAGAAGGTTGAATGATGAACGTGTAAGTATGATGAGGTCCATTTGATTGGTAAACCCTCGGCAGTTGAGTATGGACCGAGGAACTAAAGTGCGTCATAGGGTAGTGAGTGCAACACGTAGAAGAATATGTAGTATGTGTGATGAGTAGATGACCATATGATGTGTAAGATGTGTAATACGCGATGAATAGTATGCAATGCAATGTGTGTAGATAAACTAGTAATGTAAAGATGCGTGTTATGTAATATGTAGGATGAACAATATATGATGCTAGACTCGTAGATCATAGAGGTATGACACATGTATGATGAAGGCTAATATGATGTATGATGTATAGATGCGCAAATGTTGAAATAATGTAGACTAAATGTAGAATGTAGGAGGTATGACGCACGATGTGTGTAGTACCTACTGTGCAGTGTGTGGGGTTCATGTGTAGTATGCCCTCAACAGTCAAGTGTGAACCGAAGCACAAGAGTGTGTCATCGGGTAATGACGATGCTAAAGTGTAGATAAATATGCCTAGAGATGTGCTTGATGCTATTATGAGTGGGGGATGTGTGAATGCTATGCCCCCAAGTATGTAAGCGATGGAAGTCTAGTCAAAAGACACTAAGTGGATCAATGTAAGGAGTAGTTGCCTTAACAAAAGTGATGGGATGTTGAGGTGATAAAAGAGTATGACCATCAAATGGCTCATCGTCATAATAAGCTTCATCTGGGTCCCAGTCATCGACATAGGTATGGCCTATAATAGATGGCGGAATTACAAGTTTAACTATGGGAGGTGTTTGTTGAGCATTACTTGGTGATATCACAGATACCTTGAATGGAGGAGTTAGACCAAAATTAACAGGAGGTTGCTTAATTTGATTAGGTAACGTTGTAGATGACTTAGTAGGAGGCGGCGATGGAAGGCAAACCTTGAGAGGTGATTGCTTAGTTAGAATGGGTAGAATAGGCGACGTTGACCGACTGGCAAAGAAGGCACATGAGAAGTAGTCGTGTGATGCTCATTAGGTGGAGGAACAAACTTAGGAGCCCATTTGGGTACAATATTTGTAGGTGGGCATGCAATGAGAATGTTGTGCAAATGATGAGATAAAGCCCGATGCTCAAGATGTTTGATTATGCGTTTAAAGTGTAACAATCATTGTCATTATGTCCATTGATTCGATGATAATTGCAATATGGATGCCCTTGATATTTTGCTAACCGATAAGGAGGATAATAATGAGTAGGCGGTAGAGTGATCAATTGAAAATTAAGGAGCTCAGTGAGAATGTCATGTTGCTTAGTATTGCAATCAAGGATGAGAGGCTCTGGTAATGGTATAACTTGAGGCTCACTAATATGAGCACATGTAGCAGTCATAAAATGAGAATGAGATGTAGAAGGAGAACAAATATGAGTCCGTTAAGTGTCCTTAAGATGTTGAATTTCAGTTTTGAGAGATGTAATCGTGGATTCCATAGCCTTAAACTTGTCTTGAAACAAAGAATGTAGAGTTTGAATTGAGTCCAACATGGGTTGATTAGATGGAGGATCACGAAGACTAGGGTCATCAAATAGACGAGCGAATATAGGACTTATTTCATGTGGCGGTGTATTGTCATCAAGATACAAGGAGTCTAGGGATTTTTACAAAACATCCTGGCAATTGGGATATCTTTTAAGTAAATCAGATAAAGAAACTTGAGCAACTTTATGACCCATGATAGAAGAAAGATGAGGATCCTAAGCTTGAAAGACGGCAGGTTCACCGAAATGATTAACTAAAATATGATATTTTTATGTTAATCTAAGAAGTACAACAATGAAAACAATGTCTAAACTAAATAAGGAAAGTGACCCAAGCAACTAAGAAAGTATAAGTGTAAACCCTAAATGTGCAAGGAGAGTTAGAAAAAAGCTCGGTTGATTCAATGAACTTGCTGGACTGTGTGTTGAGAGGTGGGATCAAGAAACAGGAGGAAACGACTATGCCGAGGCCTAGAAAAGTGCATATTTGAGCGATCCGAGGGTGGACCGGGGCGCTGGGAGAGGATCGGGGCGCTGGGGGGCCTAGTCTCGAGTTTTGGGTGCCCTGTGCATGCAGGAGGTCCAAAGCCAAGTGATGCGAAGCCTTCGTTTCACTGTCGCGTGTATGTTCTTTGAGTTGCGCAAGATGTCGTTGCTAATCAATGATGAAGAGAAGACCTGCAAAACCCCAAAACAAGCATCAAACCCCAAAAAAGAAAAATGCAAATAAAGGGGTTGGATTGTCCTTAGCAGCCACAATGGTGGACTTACTGAGTGTTGCACTACATTTCAGACCCAAATGTAGTTCTAGGTGTGTGTGTGAAAGCCGTGCCCTAGTTACTCTTGTGCCAGTCGCACTTTGTGAAGTAGCGAGCTATAACTAGATGTAGAAATGTAATAAAATGATGGATGGAATGGAATAAACTTCCCTCCTATGCAGTGTGATGCGAGTGAATCAAGCTTGTCCTTGTGATGGAGCTACATGGATGCAAATGGAGCCTTGGATGGATGCAACCTTAGGTGGTGATAGTAGTGACTAGTGCTTGGTCCCTCATTATGGTCTCATAACTTTATATTTATATGGTTCTCTTGATCTAATTTCGTAATTAACCTCGAAGAGGTCTACCACCAAAAATACAAAATACTCAAACAGCTAGAAAGTGCTCAAAAGATGGAGATAAAGTGAGAAAAGGATCAAGGCGCCCTGAATGGTACCGGGCGCCAGGGTGCCCCAATACATAGCCGGGCGCCTAGTCGTGGCTAAAATGATGCAAAACGACAAAAATAGACTAGGCATGTATGTATGGAAGGTCGGCAGTGAAGACAGAAAGCGAAGTAAAATGGCCAGAAGACGACGGTTAATTAGTACTTTCTTCACTCAAAAACCATATGAATAGTAGCATGAGACCGGGACTAAATAATACCCAAAGTGTGTGATTTTGTGTCTACACTTTTATGCTTTCTCATTTTTGGCAAGGACACCCCGATATTCTCATTGTAGAATAGTTGCTAGTCTACAACATCATATCGATACATTGGACTTGCATTTTCCCGAGCCTAGTCCACCTACAATCATCACTCTTGCACCTACTAACCTTGATTTGTCAATATTTGAGCCACCTATTATGTCTAATGCTCTTGTTGCACTTTCTCCATATCCCACTTTAGATTCACCTGCTTATTTGCTTGGTTCATTTGAGAAGCATATAACTACCTTTGGTTCTTGCATACTTTGTTCCATGGGTCACCTTGGCAGAGGTATTGTAAACATTCAAAAGACATTACTTCTATCTAGCTTGTGCAATAGATTACTTGCCACAACTTTGGTTATCAAGCACATGTTTCATCTTCTTTGGGATTACTTCATGCTAGTTCAACTGTAATTTTTGTTAGCTCTACTCTTTGTGAGGATATTCTGCAACACGAGTTCTGCTGCACCTTCACTCAGGCACAAGAGTACTGAGATTGCTTCAGTTAGGCATGTTCCTCGCGAAATTCTTATAGATTCATATGTTTCCTTGCATGCATTGTTTGTGCACATGGCACCAAATCACATGTAGGCATCTTCTTGTACCATCCATAATCATGTGGAATGTATTTCAAATTAGTTGTGGTGGCATTGCAAGCATTCTTTGCGTGCCTTCTACTGGTGTAATACTTCCACTTTTCAACTTCTTATTCTGCAAACTGCTCCTATTACCTATTGATGGACCATTGTATTAGTGCAGCTCTATTTGGTAGTTCTCCCTTGTATTAGGAGCAACTCTCATATTACAGATGGCTTGCTTAAACAAATTCATAGAGCTTTGGAGTCCCCAACGTCTATTTGTCTTCATTTGGCGGTGGTTTTGTCACTTGAACACTTCATGGTGGTGCACCCTTTCCACATCAAAACACCTTGTTTCTTGAACACTTGGTCTGATGCACCTCAGCCTCAGAGTATTCCCCTTGGCTCCTTGACCTTGACTTGGTAGTATCAATCTTAAATGATGAGATACTTGTCATCTTTTAACGCTTCCTTAAATCAATACACCATTTTCCAAGCAACCTATTACATGCTTATAGGGACATGACATCTTTTGTCAAGAAAATATGCCCATCAATCCCAACTGTCTATTACATAGACAACTTGATATTGGAATACAGATCAAACATATTCAATAAGTTACAATCACAAAGCCTCTTAAACATATCTCTACAATGAAAGACAATCTCCAACATTGCCCATATTTTATGCTTACATTTTCATTTTGAGCATACATGAAACGAATTTCATCTCTTGGAGCAGAAGAAAGGACAAGATATACGTACTCACCACCTTGCCCCATTTGTTTCCCTGATCGGCTATCTGTTACCAGTGACAATTCATGCTTTAGAAAATCTTGCACCATGATAAAATACCACTTTGGTATCCACTGCTTTAGAACTTGACTCCTTTGATCTCCCTTGCTCTGGGTTTTGTTGCAAGCCTTATTTTATTTTCACATCAAAACGTTTTCTAGATATTCAACAATAGTTACCCATGCAATTGTATTTGTAGACTTACCAACAAACATCTTCTTGTCTACAATTACATTTCTACTAACCACAATTTTCTTCAACCTCAAATGTGCTTGAGCCAACTTATATGTTTGTCTCTTTGCATCTAATTTACTTTTTTCTTCTACTCGAGAATTAATGCAAAAGCAACACAACGGAAAACTACTGAATATGTTTTTACACACATGGTAGTTGGTAGCTCTCTAACTGATCTCAACTGTTCAACTACATTGTAACTACTCCCAACATAATAAAATGACAGAAACACATTCATTGAAGTGTGCATTCTGGTTTCTCTTCATTCTTTCTTTGTTCACATCTTCTAACATTGGTATGAGAGCCATTGGTGCTCGAAGGGGCTCAAAATCTTTGAAAGCTCTTGGAAGGAGCACAAATTGACAGAGATTGTGCGCGTTCAAGGAAGCCTTGAATTAGGGCACGAACTGAAGTTGAAGAGGACATTTAGGGCATGTCAAAAATACAAAAATCATGAATACAGTCTGTGTATTCCTGCTAGTGAAAATTTACCATTGTTGTACGCCAAAATATAGTCAAATTTTGAGGGCATACTCGAGGGCATGCAAGGAGTTAACACACATAAAAAACGCGAGAATCCAGCTGCAATTTGGTGCAACAACTGTTGGCTTGGGCATTTTTGCCTTGTGTTTCTTCCTGTTGTGAGTTTTCTAGGGTATTTTTGCTTGTATTTCTGCTTGCCATGATTTTTCTGGGACAATTTTTGCCTCCTGCTATTTTCAGAGAGGCTGAAATAGCAAAACTCTTGAATAGAAGTGATTAAGCTATTCAAGGGCACATGAAAGCGACTGTAATCTAGTTGCTAGGGCACAATCCAACAAAGAAGAAAGAATTCTGATATTTTTCTATAATTTTCATTTACATCCATAGAGCAATCAATTACATTGATTTTTTTTTGGTGAAAATCAGATTTCAAAATTGTATTTTCCCGTTGCATTTATTTTCCGAGTCAAATCAGGCTCCAAACTGTTTGTTGCATTAATTTCCATGTCATAAGCTAGAAAATAGATTTATTTTCATTTGGATGCATTAATTTGCGGGTTGAACATTAAAATTGGTGTGAAAAATGGCAAACATTCAAAACCTTGTTTTGTTGGATGCACAGAAACAGACAGGTCAAAACTATAACGTTTGGAGTCATAAGATTTTGACAATTGCTGAATATTCTGACTGTGATTAAATAATACTTGGCATGGAAGGAGGGCTGGTTGCATATTTTGCGGATTATGACAAATGTCATAAGGAGGCCTTGTTGCTGCTGAAGTTGTTGGTTTATGATGATTTGATACTAGAGGTATGGATTGCCACTGTGGCTAGTGAGCTATATTCTCATCTGAAAGACATATGCATGACTTCAAAGAAGAGTCAGGTGTTATACTTGAAGAATTTACTGTTTTCAGCAAGGATGCAAGAGGATGGGTCCCTATCAGAACACCTACTTCAGATGAAAGATCTCTAAGACCAACTTACCTCCACTAATAAAATGGTGGATGATGATGCTCTGGTGGCATTGGTTCTGAGCAGTTTGTCGTCCTCTTATGAGTCATTTATGGAAGCCTTACATTTGATGGTTGAAAGTCAGACCTTGAATTTTGATAAAATCAATTCCTATCTGTTACAAGAGGAATGAAGTCAAAACTAGACTCATAAGTCCAGTGGTTGACAAAGAGTGCATTGATTGCTCAATCAAAGGGAAGTGGAAACGACATTCCAGTGCATCTTCCAAATACCAGATAAAATGCCATTACTATCACGAGGTTGGGCATCTCAAAAAGGATTGCCGGAAGCAATAGTATGAAAGATCACGTACAAATAATATTGGTCTCTTACTTGACCATGCTTCCTCAAGAGTCACCTCGTGTAATGCTGCAAAGCTATGTCATGAGGTTCATGCGGATTTAATCCTTGAAGTTCGAAATTCGCCTTATTTTTAGTCTGCGAAAAAATAAAAAATGTTTGATACAGTTCGGCTATAAAATGCAATTCTTCATTGCACTATCCATATAGTTAACGAAAATGGCACTTTCCACTGCTCGGAATACTCCCACAACAAAAGTTTCTTTATTAAACAACACAAAAATCCTTCAGCAGAGACTTGTAAATCACAGTATCCTCTATGTGGTTCCATTTGTATTGCCAAAAAAGTTGTTACTTGTCTCTTCGTGGTTCTAAACCTGTCTGGTGTGGGTGGAGCTGTTGTTGGTGTGGTGCGGGTGGAGCTGTTCGCAACCTCTTGAGGACTCATGAAAACTACTCTCCATTGTTTTCTGTTGTTGAACTCGAGGCATGAAGGATTTAATGGACCCTAGCAATTAATAAATAATAGGTCATACGTGCTTTGGGTTATACATTATATCTTTTTAAAGTTTTGTTTTATTTTTAATAAATAATATGTATTTTTATGTTTATTTTAATTATATAGTTATATTTTAAGATCTAAATTATATATATATATATATATATATATATATATATATATATGTATTAAGTTCTTATATTATTTATTTTATATTTATATATATTTGATATTTTTATAATTTATTGTTCAAATTTAATGTCTATTTTTTTCAAACTTTATGTATTTGCGAACTTTATCCTGCGGTCGAACTCAAACTTGAACCTTGTGACTTAGCTGCAAAGTCAACGTGTACTAGGAACTCAAATAATATTGTTACGAAAGTAAACACCGTTTCATAACCCTCAGCCTTCTCTTGCACATTCTTTTTGCCTGGAGGTATGCTTCCTATATTGTTTTCCTTGGGGATCTCAACCACACATACTTCTTGAACTTAGTTCTGTTCACCTTAGAAAGCGATACTTCTTAAAATGCGAATTTTAAGATGCAATATATTCTTTACAAATTTACATCTTAACTAGGAAAACAACAATAAACACCAACCTCAAAATAATTAGCTCCAAACAATGGCAACATCCCCAAGGATTATTTACATCAACAAGATCTCTCAGTTGCAGTACTTCACAATCTTGACGGTCACATTGTTGAGCGACATTGGTACCTTTCATTAACAGGACCTGCCTAGCTGTCTTACTGGGACTGGTCCTCTCTGTACGCCTGGCATACATCAGACTTGTAGCTCTATCATATTAGGAGCCATATATAGGACTTGCAGATCTATCACGGCTACTAGGTCTACCAAATCCACCTCTTCAAGGAGGACTTGTATGACACCTCTTCGGGCACCATCCTCTTCAATTCAATATGCTAATGCGTAATGTCCCCTTTTTCGAATTAGTTCCAATTGAAGACTTCTTGCCATTTTTCTTCCCGTGGCCAAGAATAAATTGAACAAGGGAAGTCCTTGGGTTTCATTTCCATTTTCTTTCATTGCTATTGATGTTTTTCTTTTGTATTTTCCTCCCTAAGGCAGGTCGGCTGGGTTAGAGAGCTCCCAACATGAAAATAGAAGATAAAGCAAGCTCTTAAGAGGTCGATCTAGGGGTAATTCACCCCTTAGACCTTTGGTGCCACCAAAGGGGTATAAGAGGAGTCACATAGGCTCATTTGGATCATCAATTTTGGCATATACACTTTTATACTTGGTTCTAAGGCTGATTGCTCTAATTCCATTCCACTAAGGGGCGACAATCCATTAGTGTGGCATCCAAGGAGGATGAAACCCTTCCTTGTGGCATATTGGAGAACGGAAACTCTCCAAGTTGGTGGTGGTGAAGGCATTATTGAAGACCATCTTGCTGGTTTGCAACTAGGGCATCAAGGAGGAGTCATTTCAAGGGTTTTTACATTGTTTGGAGCCCCTCTCCTAGGGAGTGACTAGGGTTAGAGTTCATTTGGGTGCCTTCTAGGGCACGAAACTTCATTATTATTTGATATTCAGATTTATCATAATTTATAAGGTTGGGATCTTCTATATTTTGCCATTGTTGGGGTTTGGAGACCTCATTTTTGGTCACTTCTATTGGCCGCACTTCTGCTGTTTATAATTAATTTTCCAGCTGAGTATTTGGTTGAGTTTCATGGTGAAAAGTGCCTTAAAATATTCTTAAAGTGTTTATCTATGTTGTGGATGGTTTCTATGATGATATTTGGTTGAATTTTCACTCTTAGCAAGCTGCTGTCCTAAAAATCAGACTGCTGTTCACTGCTGTTCCTAATTTCAGTTGGCTGATATAAAAATCTGAGTTTACTTCATTTGGGGTTTGTGTGAATTCCTTGTTTGTGTAGTTCAGCCCTAGAAAGGGACATTACACAATGACACAATCACATGTTACAGCTGCAGAAGTGAAAAAGGTACCCCTGCTTACAAATAACTGAAACTTCAATCTCCACTTTGTCTGCTCTAACATTAAGAGGCAAGATTTCCTTTGAATCTGCGGCCACAGCCGGTATTCTTGGAATGCTCACAAACTGCAGGGTGAAAGTGCCTCAGAATGTACCCAGGGCCGTTGAGCTGTAACTTCACGCTGTTCGACATGGTTTACAAGTGTTTCTATGTGAAGACAAGAGGGTTGTAACCGAACCAGCAGAGTACGCCCTTGTTTATGTGGAGTAGCGCATATAGCCATTCTAACACTCTTGTTCATAGCCAGGACTAGCAGACACTCCAAAATAGGATCTGACATGCTGGATAGTCTCCCCACAGCTCATATCCTCATCCTCATGTGAAATAATACTCCCCTTCACTAGATCAGCCCTAGCATCACCTTATGCATCTGACAAAATAATGCGTCCAGAACATCTCGTAACCACAATCTTTGGGCACAATCCTGGATGTAACCTCCTTCGTGAAAACATTTTCTCTGCACAATATACACTCCATAACTGCTCATCTCCACGGGAAAAGTTGTCGTCTTCAGTCAGGCGACCCTCACGATACGTGGCTATGCATTTAGCTAGTAGTCTGAAAGCATGAAGAGGCTCATATGTAGCACCCATTTTCTTTCTTCTAGATACCTTCAATTATTGCAGACCTATGTTTCCACTAAGACCAGTGTACTCACGAGTCACAATATGTGTGTAAGCCCTAGCGCCTAAGTGCTGCATGTTTCAAATGCAAAACAACACTCACTTCTCTAATGCATTACGAGCACACTCAACAACCATTCTATAATCAAATATAATTGTCATTGGATGAAACTTCATTGCTACTAGTGTGTGCCCTAGCTCCCGAGTGCTTCACATTTCAAATGCAAGAAAACACCTGTTTCCCTAATGCATTATGAGCACACTCAACAACCATTCTATAATCAGAGAGTATTGTCATCAGATGAATATTCATTGCTACTACCATACTTAGGACTGCCCCTCTCTGTACGTGTGGCATATATCAGACTTGGAGCTGTAACATATCTGGAGCCATACATGGAACTTGCAGATCTGTCATGACTATCAACGTCTTTTATAACCACCTCTTCAAGGAGGATGTGTACGACGCCTCTTCAAGCACCATCCTTTTCAATTTGATATGCCAAGACACAATCACGAGGTACAGCTGCAAAGATGAAGAGGACATATAACTGAAACTTCAACATTCTCCATTTTATGTCTGCTGTTACATTCAAAAGTGCTCTCCTTTGAACCCACCACCACAACCAGCATTCCTGAAATGTTTGCAAACTGCACTGGGTGAATGCACTGCACAATATACCCAGGGCTGTTGAGCTGTAAATTCACACCATCTGACATGGGATACAAGTGTTTGTATGTGAAGATCAGATGGTTGTAACCAAACCGACAGAGTATGCCCTTGTCTATGTGGAGTAGTGCATATAGCCATTCTGACACTGCCGTTCGTAGCCTGGACTAGCAGACACTCCACAACAGCTTCTGACATGCTGGACATACTCCCCACAGCTCATATCCTCATCCTCTATGAAATAATAATCATCTTCACAAGATCAGCCCTAGCATCAATGCATCCAGAACATCTCATAATCCACAATCTTGGATGTAACCTCCACAAACACATTTTCTCTCAATGTTTTTGGTAAAAATAACAGCTTTTTAAAAGGAAAAATATCAGAGAACTTTTGAAAGATTTTAAAAAAATAGGGGACGTACCCTCCAACTCCCGAAATGTTCGGGACATCACCAAAATTCAGGGATGCATCCCCGTGTAACACTTCGTAGAACCCATCTTCTCGCTTCTACATATCTTCAACTATTGCAGACCTGTGTTTCCACCAAAACCAGTGTACTTACAATAGGTTAGAATATGTAAAATGAAGAAAGAAGACAGAAGGCAAACTGCGCTGTGTAAATGATACAGGCAGAGGTTTATTTATATAAGAGAGAGGTGGTTGTACAGTTACCAACCGAACAACTACATAACTGATTTTACATTCTATATAATGTGTTATATTTTAACACCCCCTCTTAATGACTAAACCGGAAACAAGACAAAGTTTGTCCCGAAATTTTACAAATATCCTAAAGCCCATATGTTTAGTCATTACATTTACAGACTGTGCCATAAGTTGTACTTTAAAATCAGCAGTCCTTAACTGTGATGCAGTTGTCGAATGAAGACGAACCGCAACACAAAAATCTGGTCCCATGAACAAAAGATATGGCAAGTGGTCCACTGGTTCTCTGTTTCGTGATTCATTGACCAGTGATGAATCACCAATGGCTGAGAGTGTCAGCCCCATCTCCAGAGTGCTGAAATCAGAACCTCGAAGATGTGGATTAAAAATCTATTCCAGGCTTGTGTAGCCTGCTGGAGTCTGTACAAAGACTCAATTATCCTGTAATCGAAGTCACCTCGATCACGTCCTTGCACCACCATGTAGTGCTCATCCAACTTTTTCAAGAAGAGGAATGTGACCATCTGTGCAGGAGTTAGAACCAACTCCTCAATAGTAGGAGAAATAACCATCTCCGTCTCAGCAGTGGTCTCCGTCTCAACAGGAGAAATAACCATCTCCGTCTTATCTATTTGCTCATCTATCCCCCTCTGTTGGGAAAGATCCTTCACAACACAATGAGCAAACTGTTCATGCTCTACTATCCTTCGAGCAAGAACCTCTGAGTGAATGGCTGGGCATGCCATCTCACCATGCACCGTCAATGCATCTGGAATAGTGGAGTCTCTGTCCACAACAAATTGTTCTTTTGAATGAGGAAATCCATCCTCCCAAGGCATGTCCGCCTCCCGCACATCCTGAATGGTGGAGCTGTCCTCCACACGTGCATTCATGTTGATCGCAGCCGGATCAACAAGCTGATACTGACCACCCACCCCAATACCAAGGGCAATTATCCGTCTCTGTTTCACATCAGAGACAACACACTTCTTTCCACAGAAATCCACAGAAATATTGGGATTTTCAGTCAATTGTGAATAGATAGAAGATTCTTTTGTAAAGAAGGTACATATCTAACATTCCGTACTAACAATTTATGAGCATTATTCAATATAATGCATATATCTCCTATCCCTTCTCTACTGTGCAGTGATTCTCCATCAGCTAGTACTACGATTCAAAACAAATATTTGCGATAAATGAAACATACCAGATCCATACGACATGAAAAGTGTGCGAGATGCACCGAGTCAATAATCCAAAGAATCGTACCACTATCATTTGAGCATGATGTCGTAAGACAGTAAAGAGCATACTCGTCATCCGAATCCCGTTCTTCTGCAACTGCTGCCACATGTTCCTCATTACATGGCTTTTTGTTCTGCTTCGAAAGATCATACATCCGCTTCCGACAATCCCTCTTGAGGTGCCCAACCTTGTGACAGTAATAACATGTGACCTGATACCGAGTGGAAGATTCACCAGAGTGACGTTTCCACTTTCCCTTTGACTGAGTGACAAAAGCACTCTCTGCATGGTCACAATTAGATTCTGCCTGAAGTTGTCTCCGTTCCTTTTGCAACAGGTAGGAACTCACCTTGTCAAACGTGAGTGTTTGACTTTCAGCCATTAAATGGAGTGCCTCCACAAATGACTCATACGAAGAAGGTAAGTTGTTCAAAACCAGAGCCACCATATCATCGTCGTCCACCTTTTTGTTGATGGAAGATAACTGGTCTCGGAGATCTTTCATCCGAAGTAGGTGCTCAGACAACGATCCACCTTCTTGTAACTTTACGGAAAAGAGCATATTTTTCAGGTATAAAACCCGACTCTTCTCTGACGTCTGATATTTATCCCTCAGACTAGTCCACAACGTGCTTGCCACAGTGGCATTCCGCACTTCCGGTATCAAATCATCCGACACCGATAACTTGAGAAGCAATAACGCTTCCTTATGACGTTTGTCATAATCCTCGAAGTTCGTCGCTGGTCGACTTTCATCACCCTTGATTATTTTATCACAATCACGAAACTCCGCGACCGTTAAAATTTTATGACTCCAAACATTAAAATTAGTGCCCGTTAATTTTTGTGTCTCCGGCAAAGTCAAGTGTGATATATTTGCCATGTTATTATTCCAAAAGAACGGTAATAATAAAATAATAGTTTTCCCACACTTAATAAAATAATACTTAGTCCACCAAGTATTACTTATTCCACCAAGTAATATTAAATGTAAAAAACCTTCGAACTGCCCTTGAACTATATTAATAAATATTATGAAGCATGGATGAATACCTTTGTTCGAAAAATAATATTATTTGTTGCCCTCACGACTTGCTAATGCCTCCACGACTGTTGACGTTTTTGTTTGGTCTGGCCACACAACTCCACGTTTTTTCTTGCATGCAACAAGATTTGCGACTGGATTCGTATCCTTTCTGCCCCACGATTTATGGCACTTACAGCCACAAACTGGATCACGAATTCCTTCAATCGACAACCGTGAACTGGTTTACAGCCACAAACTCCTTCAGATGAATGGGTTTTTGCGACTCTGGGCACGTTACACAGCTAGGGCACATTTTCACATGATTTTCGTGCCTCCTGTCCGCGTCCTGCCCGCGCCGCGATTTTTGGTGAAAAACCCACGATTCCTTCAGTGCCTTCAAACTGCCCTGCGTCGACCTCTCCTCTCGTCGACCTCTCACCGATGCCTTCGCTCTGATACCAATGTTAGAATATGCAAAATGAAGAAAGAAGACAGAAGGCAAACTGCGCTGTGTAAATGATACAGGCAGAGATTTATTTATATAAGAGAGAGGTGGTTGTACAGTTACCAACCGAACAACTACGTAACTGATTTTACATTCTATATAATGTGTTATATTTTAACACAATATAGTGTGTGTGCCCTAGCACCCAAGCATTTCACGTATCAAACGCAAAACAACACCAATTTCTCTAATGCATTACAAGCTCACTAAACAGCAATTCTACAATCAGAGATAATTGTCATCGGATGAATCTTCATTGCTAAAGTTCTGAACAGATAATGCCCCTTAGCATTGTGAATCAAACCATCAGTAGTTTGAAGCCAGACAAAGGAATTGGCACCTTGAAGAGAACCTCTTTTAGTGACATATAACATAAGGAGACATACTTGCTAGTGTCTGCTAATAGCAATTGCACTTTTAACATCGTCTGCTGACGTTGCAAATCATATATTAAGTTTGGCAACAGTTACAACAACCGGATGAACACTCAAATCTGCATACCTCACCTTAACACATCTTTATTGATGCTCACACTTCACACTTCACACTGTAGATATAAAGTGCTTCTCCTTTGTGCCATCCTTGCTGCTATGTCTTTGTACAGTGGAATAACATCTCCTCTGTACAGCATAATAACATCTCCTTGCAAACACTTACTTTATCAGTGCCTCTTACTGTCATATTCTCCTTGTTTTGCTTCAGATCCGCAAAGCCACGCCTCTTCAGAGATAGCTAAGAGGGCCAAAGATTTAGCCATCTTATGCTCGATTCTCTTTGCCATATTTCTGCTTCTGATTGCTATTTTGGACAGGACTTATTTTCACACTTCCATAAATCTCAGTTCACATAACTCTGAAGCCAACAACCTTAAGGAGGCTTTGATACCATATAAGGTTATACCATGGCCGTGTTATATTGCATTTAAATAGCGTGTATATATCTATTTTTAATACATCATGAGTTCCTTCTCATATCACGGGGATAACTGAATCCTCATGTAGACTACTAGTAACAAACTAACAAGAAGCTAATAATATGCTAACAATATACTAGCAATATTTTAAGAGTTTTCTATAGTATTATATATCTGGTAAAGAAGGTGAAGATGGATGTGTTGTAGTAAGTGCAAAGAAATCATTATAGATGAGGTTTATGTTGATTTAGATATTATTGCTGGAGAAATGCAATTGATGCAACAATATATGCAAGTAGAGGGTGGGTATACAAAAACGGATAAGATTAGTGAGAACATGTCGAATATATTTTTGTGGAGAAATTGTAGGCAAGGTTTTACGGTCCTGCAATTTCTTTGGTTATTTCATTGACTTGCCCAATGGGCAGCAGCATAAACTTGCAACATTGGAGAAAATCATCATGGAACAGGTGATTTTCTTTTGCATTTGAGAGGGTCAGCTCCCTCGTATGATAGGGGTATTTGTGGTTTTGGTATTTTTAACCTTTGTCACAGGGTTCGCCGAATTTCTTCCTTGAAATTCGAAATTCGCCGAACTTCATAAAAACCAGTAAAACTCGTCTAAATTCGCCAGAAAATTTGTACAATATGATTTCAGATGAGTTTATTTAAAAGAAAAATACAAAATCATTTAGAAATGATTTCAGATGAGTTTATTAAAAGAAAAACCTAAAATCGCTTTAGAAATGACGGGCAAAACTACATTAGGGCTTTTGCAATCATTTCTTTCCTGTTCGCTGTCACTATAAGCTTCATTTGTGAGTGTTCATAGTTTGCATGGATGCCATATCAATGATGCTGATAGTGGCCATGTAGAGCTCTTTCCATTCCCTAATCGCCACTCAATATTCTGTATCCACGATTGAAACAAAAATAAAAAAGAAATAGGTTAAAGTTTTTAATTAGTATTTTTTTTTCACGATTTAGCTTTAGTATAGGTTTTAGGTTTATTAAAATAGTTTTTTTGTTTTTTCACGATTAGGCTTTAGCATTAAGTTATAGCTTTTTAAAAATAGTTTAGCTTTTTTGTTAGTTTTTCTTTTTTCTTTCCAACTTTAATTTTAAAATATGAACTTTACTTATTAGATTTTTTAAATTAATTGTTATTTTTTAAATTTTAATTTAAAATATTAATATTTGACAAATATTATATATATATATATATATATATATATATATATATATATATAAATAAATAAATAAATAAATAATGACTTTGACAAAAATTACGCTATAAAATTTTAATACTAATGTCTTTAAATATTGTACATTATATTTTAGTTTTTGCATATTCAATTTAGATATTCATGTTTTTATTAATATTTCGTTTAGTATTAGGTTTAGCTTTTAGAATTTAGATATAACCATAAATTAATTAATATTTTGGTTTTTAAATTAGTATTATAAACGGATTTTTAATTAGATTCATTTTGTATTTTTATTTAAAAGATTAAATATTAACAAATTATTTTAAGATTAAATTATATTCTACGAACTTATTCGCGATTTTTTTGCTGAACTTCATCCTTGCCGAACATGAACACAAACCTTGTGACATAGCTTTTAACCATAGTTAGCATACTCTGTGAGTATTCGCCATTTTTCCCCATGTGAGTACTCTCTAGAAAAACTTGCCAGAACTTGCAGCTGAGTTTTTGGCGAATATGTGTGGGTTTTTGGGGAATACTAGTGAGTTTTTAATTAATTAATTTATTATTTTGGAAATTGTAAATTATTGTAATTTGTAACTTGTATAGATATGCAATTTATGATGATAATTTTCAATAACAATCATCATAAATTCAGACTTAAACAACTGACTGTTGTATTTGCATGGAAAACACTTCCCCAACATTTTATAGACTTATTTGATACATTTTGTAACTATACTTTGCATAAAATTTATGTTTTTCAAAGAAATTTAGGTTTTTGCCAAGGATTGCCGAGTATTTACGGAGCCAATTTTTTTGGGTCTGCTGAGTATTTGTCGAATATGAGTATGCAAACTATGCTTTTAACCATAAAGTACAAAGGAAATGAAAGGGGAAGAGAATTGTAGAAAGAAGGAAAGAAGTAGGAGAATATAGAGAAGTGAGAGACCCACAAAGGAATACACACATAACACCACCCGGATAACTTGGAATAGGTTTTAGCAAATGGAAAATTGCTCCCCTCACCTAGAAATGGAAAAATGAGCAGCCAATAGAATGAAGGAAAATGGCTGCTTGAAAGCATAAAATCTCCTTTCGAACAAGGTTGTGTTTTGAAATAAATTCCATCTATGGGTTTTCAACACAAAACCTTGTGAAAGCCAAGGGTTAGCACATAATCAAGAAAATACGGGAATTTAACACAATACTCAATTCATGAACAAAAAAGCACATTTCATTAATGAAAGACATCAAATAACCATAAAGCAATACATCTCACACATTTATATATTCTACATTAACAATTTTTGAAAATGCACATACAACACACAAAGTTGTTGCAAGACCTCTTCTAGGGCTGAGAAAAAGAACCCTTTTACCATGGTTATTACTATTTATAACTTATAGGAGAATGTATCCAATTCTTGAGTGACCTTTCATATTCCTTCTAATTTTACATACACTTTTACTTTTTACAAAAAGCGACTTTTCATATACCCTCCCTTAATCCGTCTAGGATAGTCTACAAGGATCAAACATTTCACATCATTGGATAGCTTGTTAGAAGAGTTTTACAATGCATCGAAGGGGAGCCAAAACAAAATCCGACTGTAAATTATGATCAAAATAAGAAACTTGACGTGATCATGGTCATGGATTCCAAGTAAGAGAAGCCTTAGACCATGTAGCCCACAATTTTCAAAGTTAGCTCTCCTTGAAGCAAGACCCCGACACAACTTGTAAGAAACAATAAAAACTACTTCTATCAATATGAGGAAAAGATTATAGACTTAGGTACAAGCACATAAACCACTTTGCCACAATCTTTTGAAAAATCTTGCATAACTTCCCTTAGAATTTCAATCCTAGGACCTATCCTAGTAAAGCGTAGATAGAGACTTTGCTAATCTTCTATAGGAACCAGAATGGATCCACAGACTATGGAGCTTTATAATGTTATTCAAATGCATAATCTTGCAAATCAGGCCTTCCTTTAAGCTCTGACTCTAATGATGGCCCACTCGACCTCTCTAGATAGGATCTACCTATTCTTGGCTTGATGTAAATGCTTGCACTTTCATTGCTTCTTTACATTTATAAAATCAGGTGGGAGAATAAAAATGCCTTTGCAAGTAAAGATACCCTTGCAAAGATTATTCAATTTGCTTGGATCAATGTTGATCTCATCAACTGATTTGTAGGTAGCCTCTCATGAAATCATCTCCGTCATATCAAACTGTACCAGGTTTCAAGTTAGTTCGTGGGCGAAGAAAACAGATCAAGGCCCACATGTGTTTGCCTAACTGTATCGATGTTGATAGGTGCGCAAAAGAACATGCTCCATGAAGTGCACAAAAGTGAATATCTGTTTGTAGGCGCAAAAGACCAAGGACATGAAAGATGCAAATCTTCATAAAATGCGTGGGTGCACATTTGCGCATGGTTTTTGCGCAAGAGCTCTAGACTGTGCACAAGTTCCAATTCCTTATGCTTGTCTTCCTCTTATTCAAACAACAAAATGTACAAGCTTTGAGCAAAATGTGCAAAATTGTGCAGGCTTTATTTTCTCAACTCTAATTCTTTTTGGTTGATACATGACTGCAAGTGAACACTGATGCTCAACATCAAAACTGCATTTGGCCTTATATCCCAACGTGTCTGGTGCATTTTGAGGTGCTTTTGGCACTACAAAGCTGCAATTTTATTTTACACAAAATCCGTCAAGTTTTTGGCTTTGATTCTTTGAACAAAGTTGATCTTTGCGACGATTCTATTTGTGGAAACCGACCTTTTGGGATATTGAAAATGTGAGGTGGAACAACCGCATTTGATGCACACCTAAGGTGTTGCGGCAATCTGATTTCTCTCTTTGCATTCCTCACCATAATTTATCTCTCGAGGATCAAATATTTTACTTCATTAGATATCTTGTTGAAAGAGCTTTCCAAAGCTTTAAACATGACTTAAAACAAAGTTTGGACGTGAAAGATACAACAAAAGTAAGAAAACCCAAAATTTGCCTTGTATTTTGGCACATTTGGTGTGCTTTCGAGGCTGGAACGTACTCGAGGCACTTCCAACACTGCTTCAAAAATGTGCTTTGGTTTTACACAAAATCTGTTAAGTTTGAGACTATGAACCTTTAGATAAAGTTGATCCTTGTGATGTGGTCTATAGTAGAAACCAAAATTTGGAATATTCGACAAAGTCAAATTTTGGGCGAAACTTTTGGGTTAGTGCTTTGGCCATATGGTTTTGCATTTGATTGCCTTAAACTTCTTTTTGTACTTGGTGAAGCGTGCCTGATCAAACTCCTTGGCACTTACCTCTCAACTCCTAAGTTGTGTATTACACGCTCTCTCCCTTGTTTATTTTGTTTCGGCCTTCCAACACGTCCAGTATGAGGTGCATTTGGGCTTCACTTCGCACTTCGCACTTCGCACTTGATTCTTCCGTCGCGCCTTCCTCGCTTGCATTTCTTCTTGCTTGCACGTTATTCCGTTTGTGCCATCTCTGAAGTCACGCCTAACGCTCTCTCATATTACTTCTCTTACTTGTTGCGCCAAGTGGGATATGATTACTCGAAAAGTTCCACCTTGGCACTTTACTGCACCTTAAGCACTTTATTCCCATGTTTACAACTTCCCTTCCCGATATCAAAATGTGCCTAAAGCATTCCATTGAGAACAGTCACGCCAAGTATGCTTTTGGCTCCTTTGGGAACTTCCTTTGCGATCTTGAACTCGTGCCTATCACGCAAAACATGATTTTACTTCTTTCTTAATCTAAATGTTCTTGTGTTTGAAGGAAGTAATTAATGCATATGTTCCCGTGTTTGAAGGAAATAATTAATGCATATGAAGTAGATAATTGGTTAGATTAGTTAGGTTCATATTGTTCTATGAATGAAGTTTTGATGAAGTGAAAATCAATCTTGCACTGTTGAAAGTCTCTTCACCCACCAACCCATCAAGAAGTGGTGGCAAGCTGATACTTTGCCGGAGGAAGACGAAAATGAAGGAAAGTTTGAATCAACTTGAGACTCATATCTAGAAGCCTTCAAGGATGAAAACTATTTTGAAGATGTTTACGAAGATCGCTACATTCAATAGCAACAACTACAACAAGGACATGACCAATCATTCGAAGCCTAAAACAATGCCTTGCATGACCTTTATGCAAAATTAGGCTCATTTGAGTCAGAGGAGCATAGAGTTCTCAAGTACCATAGTGGCCAATGGTCTATGCCAATGTACAAGGTTGTCTGAAAAGGTCAACTCCCTCAACAAGCCAAATAGTTCACGAGGTACTTAGAAGCCAAGGTTCCACACTTGCTTCCTAGACTTAATGCAATCAAGACTATTGCTTTACAAGGAGGGGCAATTGATCTAGGAGGATCTATCAACAACACTTTCCGCAGTTCCACTAAGCATGTTTTCACAACTCGCGGTTCACGGGGTTCCACTTCAATGGGTTGCGGTACCCCAGACCTTTTCACAGGTTCACTGTACTCACAAGACCATTCATCAATCTCCAACAGACGTTGCGCACACTCCAGCAGTGGCACAATGCAATCTGTGCTCAATGGACTGCAGTATTCAAGAACTTCATTCACAGGTTCATGATACCTCAAAGACAATCTGTCCATCTCTAGCAGATGCTGCGCAAACCCCAACAATGGTGTGATGCATCCATCCATCTCCAACAGACGCTGCATACATTGCAACAGTGGTGGGATGTAATATGTGCAGATTGGTCATGCCACCACTGAATCTTGTGCGAAACCTTTTGTTGAACACACCATTGGCTTTGGCAGGATCCTGCACACTTCCAGGCCAAACTGCAAAGGGCAACTCACACTGTGTGGTATTGTGAGTTGCCGACAACCTACTACTTGCAGCCTGAGTGACACTGCTTAGCATAACTCCATGCCAAGCCACACCGCACCACGCGGCACTTCCCAGGGCCATTGTTATACCAAAGTGTCTCTCTACATGTTGCACATCTTTTAGAAGCCACATAATAGTCTTCAGGTGAATCGTCACACATGGAGTCGGGAATGTCTCAACTTCCATAATGGCTCTTCTGCCTTCATGGCATTGTTATCTATATATGTATACACATCTATAGTTTATATAGCAATCAGAGTAGAAGCCAACCATATATATTTTTCAAGAGTATTACATTTATAAGATGAACATCTTATTAAATATATTTATTGTTCTAGTTCTATTATCTCTCTCTTGATTCTCTGCATATTATCTAAATAGCTTTCGCATGCTATATAACCCATCTGAATTTGCATATAGGGGGTTGTCCATCTGGGTCACCTCTTAGGCCCCAAATTATGTGGAAATTCATATCAACTGCAATAGGAAATTCAAGAATCTTTCCCACAAATATAGGACCACCTATCTTTGCAGAGTGCAAAAACAGGGAGGGCTGAAACTTTCTGGTACTTGGTGAAGAGTTTTGCCAAGTGGCAGTGTGTGTGGCCTAATTTTGAAATAATTATTTTAAGCATATATTCTGGTAGTTTTACTTGCAGATTCTTAATAAGCTATAGTGGAGTAAAGAGAAAGTTCAAAATTGTGTTTCATGGGGACCTTTTAACTGCATAAGGCTCAGATATTTTCTCAGATGAGCCCCCTCTACGAGATTGTTGGGTTAATGTCAACAAATGACTAAAGTAGGTCAATGGGACTTGAGGGCATCAAGTTGCAGTTGTTAATCGAGAGTGCTAAATGAAACAACATCTACTAAAAATAAAGTATTTAAAACTAAAGCAAGGAATCAATAGAACCAAATAGGAGGGGGTGTTTACAAAGCCCAAAGAAAGAGGGCTTAAAAAAAGAAATCTCTTGTTTGTATTAGTAGCAAGAACAAGGGCCATCTTTCTTGTGAATCATAACAAAAAGGCCAACACAGAGTTTGTTGATGTCCTCGAGAAATTTTCCTAGGCTAAGCAGGCCTGGATAAACAAATATGGAGGTATGGTATCATTTCCAATACCTCTCATAACATCCAAGGCCGATGATCTTCTCAATGTAGAGAGAGAATTGGTAATTTTCTTTTGCTTCTCTAGCATGCACTATGAATGGGGCTCGGTGGTTGATCCTCCATGCTAGGTGCAAGAATAGGAAGTTTGAGGTGCTGTGGTGGTTGCTCTTGTAGAGGACTGTTATTTCATAGATTATTACTGTCTGTGCTAGCGATTGTAGTAACCAATTGGCACTTGACACCCCAATATCTGGGTAGGCTGGAATAAGTATTCAATTTAGTGGGCATTTTCTTTTCTTTGTCTTGTCCATTTTTTCCAAAAGAAAATGGAAGCAAAACCCAATGGAAGATGGGCTAGCAACTGGTATTGTATGCCATAGATGCATTTTTCATCCTTTTCATGCCTGGTTTGTGACTGGAACTAAAGAATTGTAGCTGTGAATAGCGTGTATATAATTCACTGTGATATCAACATGTTTTCTGTGAGTTTTGTTTGTGAATTGCGGTTTTGTGAACCGCAGAGGCAAAGCCTGCAATACATGTTGTAAAAGTGAGTTTGAAGATTGCTTGAAGGCAAAGGCCACCCTTTTCTGAGCTGTTGGTATTGTGTGCCCTAGTGGATTTTTTTCTTCTTTTTTACAAATCACAACTGTGTAGAAACTTATGTGCCTGGTTTGCAAATGCGAATAAAATTCTGTTGTGCTTTTCATGTACTACTTTCCTGCAATTGTGCATAGTGATTCGTGGTTGCATCTGCACAACTCTCTCTTTGGGAGGCACACATGGTTATTGAGGGGACGATGGTTCTTGTGGATACGGCTCTTATTGCTGATGCTGAAGTTGAGAAAGAGGGCATAGGTGGGTTTCTGTGGGAGACCTCCACTTCATTGCTGAAAACCCTCTCTCCGGAGACGACCTTAAAATTGCTGCTATTAAAGTATTTCAACAATCTAGGATACAGGGAATTTTAGAGCAAGAAATTAATTTTACAATGCTTTGGTGGCAACGACAACAGGAAATCGCTCGAACCAAAAAGTTCTATTACAAAGAACTCACCAAATAAACGGAAGGACTATTTTGTACAAACTTTATTCAACAGTCCTTCCTTCAAAGCAGTGGTAAGTGAAACCCTTACATATACTTGAAAGAGGGGCTGAGGATAAGAAGGGCTTCCACACCCAACAAAAATTCTGTTAAAGTCAGATTTTGTCATTGATAGGCAAGGGGATCCATCCTTACCTACATCTGTTTTACACCCTCAGCTGGGAGAATTCAATACAGATTTCACCAATGATGCTTAGATTAAGTTGGTTGCTGATTTGTTAAAGAATAAGTCTATCATCCGCAATTTTCTTCGTTGAGTGCCGTTTGAGAAGGACCTGCACAAATGGTATGTAGAGAAGTGGGAGAGGCACGGTTAGAAGGTAGAATCCTCCTGGGTCTTGAGAACAGGATACGTTTCTGTCCTCCTTGGTACGGATGAGGCTGCTCAGGGCGTTTACCAAAATTGTGTATGGATGATCGCTGGAGCTTTAGCTTATGTCCAGCCATGGCATGAGGATTTCAGTCCAGAATCTGCTTCCCAGCATAAGTACCCTATATGGTTGGAATTTCTTTGCCTGTTAGAGCTCTTTTGGGCACGTATAGAAAAGACTGTCCTACTGTTTGGTTGATTACTTGTAGCTGATAAACGAGGTTCATGCTCATGGTGTCCCTATATTTGTCCCTTTTTAATGGCTCTCCTTTCATTCAAAAGGTCTTGTATTTCAACCTTCCTAACTATTGTTCTGCGTGATTTTCTCCTACTCATTTAATTAAAGATTGTCATTCACATGCTCAACAAAATGCTGCTTCACATGTTGTTGTGCATAACAAATCCCTTGAGAGTGATTCTGCCGTACACTCCAAAAATTCTGATGCTTTTCAAGGGTGGCAAACTAAAACAAAAAGGAAGAATAAGCAGGTACCACAATAGGATAAAACTTCAGAGGAGTGAAAATGGATTTCACCAGGGACTCTCCATTGATTGGTGTCCAGAACGCTGGTAGCTCAAGCATGAAATCACAAGGGCTGCTCTTGACTGCACAATATAAGATCGGAGGTAATAACGGGGGTCAACTATAGGGTCCTGCAGTGGTAGCAACAACTATCTAATTGAATACCAAGCCAAACGATGATAAGGTCCTCCTATTACAACTTCAAGCCAACCATCATCGCATGGAACCTTATAGCTGGAGGAGGTTACTCTAAAAATTCTTTTGCTGTCCTCAAGCAGGGACTTGAGATAGACTGTGCATGAAGTTGAAAATAGTGGCCTGGAATTTTGGGGGATTTGGAAGTGGTAGGCAAGCTCTTGTTTGCTCAGTCATGGCCAACCTTCATACAGATGTACTCTTCCTGCAAGAAATAAAGTCATTGGTGAAGAGAATCGATCCAATAAACAAATAAACGAGAAGCTATACTTAACAGAATATTCAAGATAAACAGAGAAATCAAAATGACATACACAAGATTTATCCTGGAAACCCTTTCGAAAAAAACCCAGTGCGATAACTTCTCTCTCTTATTGCATTAACTTAATCGTTTACAATACAATAATGTACTTCCAAGTTCTGCTCTACCCTACTGCATGTCTAACTATATGTAAGATAAGATAAGATAATTTATTAATGTCCAACAAATGACGACAAAAGTAGGTCAATGGGACTGCAGAGTACAAAGCCAAAGGACCCAGCAAGAGGACCCAAACGGGTCGCCCAAAACACAAAGAGAGAATGGAGAAGAGGAGAAGGAAGCAACAAATGCCAAGAAACCAGAAAAGAAGGAGAAGAGGGTGACGATGAGGGGGGGAGCGGAAGAGGGAACAACACCCCCAACACCATCACCTAACAATCGAGGCCGGTTGGAAGTAGCTCACAATGCGCCGATGTCCAGTAGCTGAAACTGTAGAATGCCTGGAAAGCCGATGTCCGAGAATCAGTCAAAGCGGTTTTACAATACAATGGGTGCCAAAACCATGGGCTAATAAAACAACCCATAATGGTTCCCCATAAGTTATGGGTTATAACACCACCCATATACACATATGGATAAAAAATCGCATATCTATACTCTCGGGAAAATATGGATCCCAAAATGTTTTCTTGGGGTCAGCCCCGAACACTGATTGGGGGCTGTTGGCCTTCTAAACCCCAGCCAAGGCCAGCCCCGGACCCCTGCTAATGCTCATGGCATAGGTGTACAATACTCTTGGGTATACAGTATGCAAAATATACAACATATTCTAACAATTGGGTTTTGACTATGAGTGTTGAACAATTGGAATGGAGATTATATGGCTACCTACCACAAGGGCGGTAAAGGAGGGGCTTTGTGTGTAGTTGCTTCTTGGCTTAGTCCACACGTAATTGCCAAAGGCGAGGACCCCATGTTAAAGTGCATTTGGGTAACCATCATGCCCTTTGGCAAAGTGTAGGATTTTTTGTTCGGTGTATGTGTCTAATGGTACACTTGGAAGACTTCAGTTGTTGAAATAGATTTCTCACTCGCTCGCCATTGCTAAATGAGTAGTGAGGGAGACTTTAATATGGTTGATTAGGATGGGGACTGAGTTGGGGGACATGAAATTAATTTTCAGTCAGAGGAATGAGTTTGGATTAATTGGAAAAGGATACTTGGTATTTCTGATATTAATTGGGGACAAAAGGCTCTAGATGCAGCTGGATGGTATTCTTGGTCTAATTGACAGGGGGACAAAAATAGGTTCTAAGCTAGGTTGGATAGGTTCTATGGAAACCTTCAAGCTACCACCTTCTCTTCTTGTGGCAAACATTCGGTTTTTGTAGATGCCTCTATTATCGGATCTTACCATTTGCCAATCTCCACTCAATTAATTGGTGCTGACATGTAGGGAGATTTTTTCATGTATAAGCTCAATGTCTCTCTCCTTGAGTTTGACAATTGCTTAAAGGCTATTGCTCGAATTTGGTCCTTGGTCCCTACTCCTACTAGTGATGAAGGGTGGATTCTTTGGTGGGAAGCAACCATTCTTTGCACTACCAAGTTCCTTCGAGGATGGGGCCAAATGGTTGCTTGGGCACGGAAAGGAAGAGAAATTTGAGGCTTGACTGCAGCTTCAGCGCATTAGACATAGGGTGGAAGTGGACCCTTTCAATGTGGAAAAGTAGTGGATTGCTAGTGAGTTGGAATCTTAATTCAGGAAATTTGAAGAATATAAGGCATGAGGAGCTCAAGTTAGGGGTGTCTTCATTGGCTTGCATAAGGTAACATGCCCACCAAGTTCTATTTCCACTATCTCATATGCAAGCATGCTACCGGCAGGATTCTTGTGATGCGAGACTCCAATGATAATGTATTGGATGACGAGTGATCCGTAATTTGGAGGGATTCCACTCCAAACTTGTTAATACAATTTTTTTGTTTAACGTAAGGTGTTCACAAATTCTATACCGTAGAACACCCTTAAGCATGCTGTAACAAGGTATTTCAGCTCTTGAATGTGACCTTTAAGCATACAACTCCTTATGCAACCCTTCACATGCATTTCCCACATGCTACATACATTGCATACTACCCTTCTCACCCTAAACATGCTACTATTCGATGCATGAATACATTTCATGAATGAGAGGTTCTTTCCTTTTATTGAACAAGTACTATGCTTGTGAATGAGGGTTCTTGAGCTCTCTTAAGTGTTGGACTAGTTGCAGCAATATGAAACATGCAAACAATGAAGCAAACACAAGAAAGAAGAGAGAAACACAAGAGTTTTACCTTGGAGAAACTCAATGTGAGAAAACTCCAGCAAGAGTGAAGCCATGCTTCCTCATCTCCACTATGTTCTGCAGTTTACAAGGTTTATGCCTTCATGGGCTTACAAGGATGCCAATCTCATGGGATCCTAGACTTGTAATGAACTTTGCAATATTTAGTGGGAGGCTCCCCTCATGGAAGAATACTGAACTCAACCATATCAACTGTAATCTCCTTCTCTCGATTTGCCGTCTACGAACAATGAGAATTAATTTTGAACCAAGACTCCAACTTGCTTTGTTTGGCAATGGGAATCCAATTCCAAAATTCCGATGATGTTCCTTGATCATAATTGATGGTGGGAACTACTCGATCACTTCATCACCCGATGATTATTAATAACCATGCGCACTTATATAGGCACATCAATATGCAACCTTTCATATTCATGTGACGATTCGTATTCTCTGCGCAATGACCATCTCTCCATGATGTGTTAGTTTCTACCCGTGGCGCTTTAGCTTCCATTTGCGATGCTTCGTATTCCACTTGAAAACTTCTTCCAAAAGATATCGCTATAGAGATATCTTGATATTTAACTTCATCGTTTTATTCCTCTCAAAAAATACGTGAAATAAAAAAACAAAACTTGATTTGGAGTCCGTAAATGCGAAAAGTTACGACTACTAGAAGATACCCTTGTTTGCTTCGCCAAGATGTTGTCCTAGAGATATCACATCCATCTTTGTCTCGAAATGTTGCTCTGGAGGGATCTCTTCCAAGCCCTCTTTTGTAGTACTTGCTACGACGAGATCTCCTAGTGTCCTTCCATAGTACTCGCTACGTCGAGATCTTCTAGGTGTCCTCCTTCCATAGTACTCACTATGGCGATATCTCATAGGAAATAAGGGATAAAATATGCGGAATAATCCCTCACAGAATCGCAACAGTAGAAACTAATATGCAAAAAATATTACAGATCTCAAATAAAAGTGCAAAATAAAATAACATAACACAAAGAGACAATATTTAACGTGGTTCACCCAATTTGGGCTACATCCACCAAGAATCATTTGCTTAGATTTTATTACAAGCCACCGCTCTCTCAATACAATACCCAGATTTGTTTGGAGCTATGCTCAACAAACTCTACAGAATTCACACCCGAATTCAAAACACATCTGCAATGTTACTATGTTACTACCATATGCATAAAACCATATAAGTAGACAATTGCTTAAGCAGTTTTACAAAACCGTGGGTATCAAAACCATGGGCAAAAATCGTCCCATAAACCTATGGGACAAAATCCCGCCCATATGAGAAAAACATGTTTCTGGTATATCGGGCACGTTTTAAGACCAATTTTTTTTTTCTTGGGGCCGCGCCTTGAACCCCTACTACCGGGGCTGCGCCCGACCTGCTCGGGGCTCGGCCCGGCCCCAAATCCCAGGTGAGGATACATGAAAAGTGTACGATTACTCTTAGTGTACAATCTTCAACACTTTCACACATGAAAACAGTTCCACAACCTAACAATATCTACTCGAGCCCCTCTTACGCAACAATCATTGTGGATGATTTGTAGGATCCAATTTTGAATCAACTAGCTTCAAATATGAGTTATTTTTCAAGGTCATTTTCGAAAAATTTTCACATTTGTGGGAATGGATCCTTTATGTATTATTTACATGGATTTAGTCGAGCAAGTTGTTCTAAAAAGGTAGAAACCTATGGGAAGGTTTTTATCTCTAGAGAATTGGAGGTTGAGGGGCCGAGGCAACAATGAAGGCTATGAAAAATGATAAATTGCCGTGTCCCGATGGTCTTCCAATGGAATTCTATAAGAAATTGTGGCCTCTTGATAGACAAACTTATCTCAAAATGTGTCAGGAGTCCATAAAGCAAGGTTTCATGGGGAAACTCATCGATGGAGGATCGATCAAGCTCATTCCAAAGGCCGCCAAAAGGGGGTGGGTAAGTGGTTGGCGGCTTATTACCCTCCTCAATTTTTGCTATAAAATTTTAGTGAAGACCCTTCTTTAGAAGGATTGTGCCATCGGTGGCACACATGATACGAAAAGAGCAAATTGCCTTTATCAAAGGCAAGTTTATATTGGATAATCTCATCACTTTCGGGGAGGGGATGGAGCGGGCAAAAGAATTTGGGTGAAAGGCTCTTTTCTTGAAGATTGACTTTGATAAGGCCTATGATCGGATAGAGTGGGATATTATTTTTGTGTTGGATATGCCTGGTTTTGGCTTCTTTCCCCAAGCGGTGGCACTCTATTTCACATGCTTTTGTTAGGTTTATTGTGAATGACATCCCCCTTCCACTAATTCAACTAAAGGTCCATGGTATAGGGCTATCCTTTAGCTCCGTATCTCTGTCATTTCTCTCGAATGTTTGTTAGAGGTAGTGAGAGTTTAGGGTCAAATTCTAGGTGTATCTTTACCTAATGGTAGCCAACTCCTCAATGTTCACTTTGCAGATGACGCGGCTCTAATGCAACACTCAATCGAGGGTTCACCGACTTGCTTAGAAACCTTTGTCGAGGCTGTTGGTGTAGTTGTAAGTGAAGAAAAAACATAAGTTTTGATCATTGGGCAAGAGAACCCTCCTCCTTTGGTTGAACCAACAATGGAAACTCATAAAACCAAGCGAGGTTGTCCATTATTTGGGTATTCCGTTTGGTATGCATCTCTCTTTGGCTGTTCAATTGTAGTGGGTACAAGCAAAAATTTGATTTATTGTTTACTAATTTGGAATAAACTTGACCTTCCTCTACTTGGGAAGGTTACAATTGTTGACAAAATTCTAGCAACGGGCATATGTTCTACTCTTCTTGTTTGTTTCCTTCCCAAGGAACATTTAAAACGCTTGAGAGAATTCTTAGAAGTTTTCTCTAGGGCAAGAAAGTTTGGAAAAAGGACTCACCCTTATTGCTTGGGATGTCTGCGCTCTTCTAAGATCTTAAGGGGGTTGGGCATTCCAGATATAAGAGTGCAAGGAATAGCCCTTGCCGGAAAATGAATTGTAAGGGTAGTGGATGGTGATGCCCCTTTGCAGGTCCTCCTCCAACATAGAATTCTTAATGTACGTGTCCATAAAATTAGGGGGCCTTCTTGAGTTTGTGACATCATTGGCAATGCTAGAGCATTTGTAATTGTTGGATGAGTGCCTCTTAAGAGAATTCAGCAGCTTGTCGAGATGCTCATGGCTTTTATCCATTGGCAGTTTGAGGGCCCATGGGATGCTTGGGATTTAGCGGCTCATCCTATTTGGACCTTCAAATCACCACATGGACAAGTTGGACTACAATCACTTTTTACGGACATAAGGTTGACACAAAAGGGTTTGTTCTATTGGGAGACCATTGGAACAATGAGTGACAACATTTGAAGACTTGGAGGGATTTAAATTGGGCTCAACTTTTGGCACCAACAGACAAGAGTGCTTTCTAAGGTCTTTGCGGTGTGATTATGGAAAGTTGTCTTATCAACATGTAGCTTTAGAGTGCAGGCCCATATTGTAGGGATTGAAATTGGAACACTGGGAAAGTAATGCCATTGTTGCACGATTAAATAAGCAATGACGCGTCAATGACCTTGAAGTGAGATGGTCAGAGCAGAGTGTCAAGTTGGAAAACACAAACATCCTTCAAACACGGGTTTTGGGTTGGTTAGTTTTGCATCAAGGTCTAGTAGTTAAAGCACGATTGAGTAAGATTGATTTCACAAATGCTCTTTGTATTGCATTTGGGAAAGGTGAAATGGTTGATCATATTTTTTTGGAAATGTGCACTAGCACAATGTTTCTAGAGATGATTTGCGCTGAATTCATTTTCCAATTTATTGCACCTCTCTCTTTGAAAGGGCCTCTTTTAGGGGATAGTTTGATGCTTAGGGAAAGTTGAAAGGGTTTATGGCCTACTTGTCGGTTGGCAGCAATTAATTTATATTGGTGGATACGATTCCAAGCTATCTTTCAGAAAATACTTCCCTGCTTTAGCAAGTGCAATTCAGAACTTTTCGGATAAGAGTTGGCTCTACTTGTTCAATCTAACTTTGAGTGGTTTCACTAAGAACTCTATTCTTTGCACACTGGGGGCACAAGATCATCAAGTTCCTTCTTTCCTTGCTTATGTAGGGTGATATTCTTTTAGGTAGTAGTGTACCCTTTTGATGTAAACTTTTGCTCATTGAAGTAATATAAGATGCATTTTCTCGGGAAAAACAAAGTATTCAATATTAGTGGTATTGAAAGCTTCACTGTCAATTATTGTTTAAAATCCTTCGCAAGCAAATTTATACATATATATTATGGTATTTTGAATTTGGTTTTTTGAGAAAGTGGACTTATGAAACCCATGAGGTGGAATTAAGTGAAGGATGAGGCATGTGAAAACTTATCCATCATGTCCCTTGAACCCTTTGAATAACCAAGTTTCTTTAAAATCGTGTTAGGGTAAATTTGAATTTTTGGTCTCATTAAGATGTATGTTGTGAATACACTTGAGGATGAGTCCTACCAAAGTTAGGGTTGTGAAAAATATTGGTTGCGTCATTTGAGTCCCCACTAAATGACATTTTTTTAACAAAACATTATGGTATTCCAAATTTTCAGAAAATGGACTGTGAACACCCGGAGGATGAATTGTGCCAAGGATGAGGTATGTAATTGTACAAACTTCATTCATTATGGTGTTTAAGTCTCCTAAATTAAAAAAATGTTTTTCCTTGAATAGTGTCCTTCAAGTCTCCTAAAAATTTTGTTTTTTCTTGAATAGCAAAATTACTTTAACTATACACTAAGGTATTGTAATCTTAATTCCCTTGTGAAAAAAGAACTTATGAGCACTCATTAGGATGGATATTTACTCATGTCAATGTTATCTATTAGAATACTTTGAATTTTATGTTTGCCTTTTTTGTTCTTGGGTTTGGTTTTGTAAGCGGAAAGTGTGTCATATTAAGCCCCAAATTGTTCAATGTCTTATGATTTTGGTAATGAGAAAGTTTGGTTGTTTTTTAAATTGATATCTTAAGATTTTAAGTGAAGGCAAATAAATTAGAATGTTATGAAACATGATGCCCATGGAATGTTACAAAAGGATGAACAAATTTGACTATGTAACATTTTATGCCCTTGGCCTTATTAATTATAAGAACAAAATAATAATTCAACTTGTTGTGTGCGAACCTTTGATATATTGTGTTGTGTATTCCCAATTCAAAATTTGTACTTGAAAAATTGAATGCCAAGAAACTTCTTTTACAATTTGAAAAGGATCTGAGAAAAGTTGGATCCTAGGTAGCCTGGTACGCCCTATAGGGTTTGGGTCTGGGTATGGTACATACAAGGGATGGGTATGCGCCTTGGTATACAGGGGGCATGACAAGTACGGGAATCGATGATCGGGTATGTCGTACCCGGACATACTTAGGTACTGATTCCCATACCTGTCACGTTTACCCCAAAAAATGTTTTTTAACATTTTTTGGTCAAAATAAATTCAAAAGCAACTTTTCAAACCTAAAAACAAACCCTAACCCTAAAATATACCCCCAAACTCTTTTTAAACAACACATTTACCTCACATTACATACTTATCTTTCCTTGCACATTTACTCTCTCATATTCAAATTTTCAATTGCTAAGGGCTGATCCAAGTGCCAAGTAGATTAAGGAGCTTGCAACAAAGAGGTTAGGTGATTCAAGGTAAGTTTGTGTTGTTTTTTTTTAAGCTAGTTTATAGTTAACTTGTTTTCAATTTTTGTTAATATAACATTTCCACATTGTTTTTTTTAAGTTTTTAACATTCTTTCAACCTCTAGCTGTCAACACTAGTTAAATAATTAAATTCTATTCCATTTATAATGTGTTTCTGTTGTTTTTAAATTGTTAACATGAAGTTACAAGGATTATTAGAATGGCTGCAAACTGTAGTTCCGTGGATCAAGGTATAACCATGAAATACAATCCATGTTTGCCCCTTTTGAAGTTTGTTACACCAATTGAACAACTGTCAAGTGGAGGGGGTTATGTTTGGCTTTGCTCAGAGTGCAAACTCCAATTTAAGAGCTCATATAGTCAAGTTAAATTTCATTTGTGGGGTTGCTAGCCATGGAATCAAAGTTTGTGGAGGGGTGGATGGAAAGGGGTTGCCCGATTGAAAAATTCTTGCATACATCAAAGAGCAAGAAGATGTGGATGTGGTAGCTGCCCTAAGATCAAAGCATCCTTTAGCAAAGAAAGGATCGAGATGTAGTAAGCCACCTATGTCTTCACATGCAAATGCCGTGATCCCGTCACACCTATTTTTGTCATCCTCCATGGTTGCAGAGGTAGATGATTTGTCTCTTAATCATAAGAGAACAAAATATTTAGGTCCACTAGAAGTGACATTCAAGAATGAAAGTAGGGACATAGCATATCAAAAATTGCATGTTTCGTTTACACATGTGGCATCCCTTTTAATGTTGTTAGATCCCCATACTGGAAGGATGTAGTGAGAGCAATCAATGATGCCCCTAAAGGGTACAACATTTCAGGGCTATGAAAAGGTGCATACCACCTTATTGGCCAAAGAAAAAACATGTGGAAGATTCATTGCAGCCCATCAAGAGTTCATGGGTCCAAACAAGGGTGTCCATTGTTTCTGATGGATGGAAAGATACGACAAATAGGCCATTGATCAATGTGGTTGTAGTGTGCCCTAAAGGGGCAATGTTTTTGAGGGTGTTGATTGTGAAGGGAAAGGGAAGGATGCCCAATTTATTGCAAACACCCTTTTATATAGTATTTTGAGGCGGTGGGGTCTCAAAACATTGTCCAAGTTATAACGAACAATGCAAAAGATTGAGAGATGTGGGGATGTTGGTTGAGGAAAAGGTATGGGCACATATTTTGGACACCTTGTGTCGTTTATAAGAAAGCACAGGTGAAACATAGGACCTGCAAGATCAATCTAGGAGATAGAACCCACAACAATAAACTTGCAAAAATATTTCAGAGAATAAATAATGTAATATTATTTATTCAATACTCTGAAATAATAGCCAATGCCCCCTAATTCTCTCTCTTAGTCAAGACTAGAAATAGGGAGAACATATAACACCAATAGTTTGTTGTGTGTGAACAAACTATTTGTCATATTACACTAATAGAGAAAACTGAATATATTTAGTTTTCAAATATTACGTGCAAAATATTGTTGAGAGAATCTCAACAATAAAACAAATAAACTACCCTAGGTAAAGATAATTAACCCTAGGTAACAAATAATTTACCCTAGGTAAAACAAATTAACCCTAGGTAAGCTTAAACACACATTATTCCAACACCCTCCCGTAAGCGAAACATAAGGAGTACGATAAAAAACACATATGGGTCCTTGTTACTAGACCTCGATAAGGTGTCCATGTACAAACCAATCAAAAACATGAAAAAGAAAGGAAGGTAGGACTTCATGTGAAATCCCCCAAGTACAACTTCCTTCACCCCAAGCATCTCTCGCAACTGAAGATAACGAGGAGAAGCCAAAGGCTTAGTAAAGATGTTGGCAATCTGCTCAGATGTAGGCACAAACTCTAAAGAAAGAACTCCATCTTGAATAAATTGGCAAATGAAGTGCATTTGAATCTCAATGTGTTTGTGCTGATGTTCAACAAGATTGCATGAGATAGTAATCACACTTTGGTTATCACACCAAAGAATAGTAGGACCCTGTTGGGTGAAGCCAAACTCTCCAAGCAATTGTCGAAGCCAAAGTATCTCTTGACTGGCTTTGACGACACCTCGATACTCTACCTCAGTGGAGGATAATGCAATAGCTGCCGCTTTTTGCATGCCCAAGCAAGCGGACCAAAACCAAGTGTGAATACAAATCCAACATCACGAGTCCAATCAAAGTTAGTATATCCAACAAGCTATGTAGAGACTCTATGGTTTATACAAAATATTGTTGAGAGAATCTCAACAATAAAACAAATATACAACCCCGGTAAAACAAATTAACCCTAGGTAATAAATAATTTACCCTAGGTAGAACAAATTAACCCTACGCAAGCTTAAACACATTATTTCGACACCATTCATTTCCTAAACCTAATGTTACAAAAATTGGGCACCAAAATTGCTTGAATCAAACAAATCTACGAGGAGTTGAGTGAGATCCAAATGTTCATCATCAACCACCACATGTCGTAAGCCATATTTAAGAGCTTCCCAAAGTTGCAATTGTTGAAGTTAATTATCTTGTTTTTATTTTATTTTAATTTTTTAACATTAAAATTTTAAATTAATATTATAAGTATGCAATTTGTAGAATTTTGATTTTTAGCAAAGTGTTCCATGAAGTCTCGGGATGGGGGACAGTCTCGGAAATGGAGGGATCATGGGCCTAGGTTTGGGGACAACAGGGGCAGCGAGATGGTGGCACAAATATATATATATATATATATATATATATAGTACTTGAAAAATTAGTTATAAAAATGTACAAGGAACAACAAATGAAACTTTGAAATACTAAACACATTGCATTGAACACAAAAATGCCAAATATCAATATATTAATATTTATATTCAAAATGATGATTACATTCAAAATTCAAATACAATTGGCCAGTGGCTCAATGCAATGAAGACTTGGCACTTGCTCTAACTCTTGTTGTTACTTGTTGCTAATGTTGTCCCTCTTCCTTGCTAATGCTCTCACTCTTGCTTGCTAATGTTATTGCTCTCACTCTTGCTTGCTAATGCTCCCACTCTTGCTTGCTAATGCTCTCACCCTCTCACTCTTACTTGCTAATGCTTTCACTCTTACTTTGAATTTTTGATTGTGATTTGGAGTAAGGGTGTAATTCTTATTTATAGTTTTTTTTGAAGTGCTTAGGGGGTGTGTGGGGCTCATTGAGTATTAGGGTTAGGGTTGAGGGGCCAAATTTATAAAACAAAATGATTAAAAATAATAAAATTGATTGCCTTATGCCTTCGAGTACAACTAGGAGTCTCGGGCATGGCTAGGAGTCTCTGGGCGGGTCAAGAGACTTTTGGAAATCTTCGGGACATCCCAAGTCCCCAAAATTGGTGGACATCTCAGAAATGTGCCCTCTTTGAGGGAAACGTTTGAGGATGTCCTTGTACAACTATTGGAAGGAGGGTGGGAAGATGCATCCCCAAGTCTTGAGATGTCCCGAGCCTCCAAGTCGTCGATTTTGAAGGGGACACGTCCTTTTGGAACACCAAATTAATGAATGTTTTACTTATTTTTAATTTTATTTGTTTTAATTTTTTTATTAGGTTGTTGAGACTTGATTTGCCTCACACACACTCATCTTGAGATGACTCATGAAGGTGAAAGTGTCATTGAGCCGTATGGTTATCAACATCAATTGGAATACATAGAAGCATGCAAACACTGAGAGGATTGCAAAGGTGAAAGTGTTGGTCCTCAATGCCGGGTGGCAAGATCATGTGGAGTACTTGCTAAAATTTACCAAGCCCATTGGAGTATGCTTAGATTTGTTGTTATGGATCATCTATGTTTGGGTGAGATTTATGGAGTCAATCAATGATTAAGTCGATTAAGTCTATTATAAAGGATAGAGAAAAAGGTCCTACAAAGATTTAAGGAAGTGTAGTCACGTCTCATTGACAGGTGGAAGAAAATAACCTTGTTGCATCTTTTTTTTTTTATTTGACTCTAAAATACGATAGTGCAAAGACATTTCTTTGCCCAAGAGGGTTGCACCATATAGGGATATGGAGGTTAGTGAGGGGTACAAGGCAACCTTGACTAGACTCTTCCTTGATCAGAAATACATGATGCAGTTAGGAAGGAGTTTGTGGATTTCATATTTGGAAGGGATTAGTCCATTCTAGCTCTTTGTGACATGTACAAGATGGACGGATATTCGTGGTGGTACCTCCATGGGCAAGCATACCCCCACCTCCATGGGCAAGAATTCTGTGCCAAGTAAGATTTAATTTTTTAAATTTATAACTTTCTTTAAATTCTTTTCTATGTTTCATTTTAAATTAGTTTTTACTTTTATAATTTATAATTTTAGATTTTACATTGACTTTGTGGCTTGCCTCAATAGGTTGCAAGTTCTTCTTTAACTGAGTGGAATTGGGGTACCTACTCCTTTATCCTTCTCAATTAACTGCAACATGTTTAGAGCAAAAAAAAGAAGGGGATTTTTCTTCTTCGTACATTCCAACCCACACTTTCTAACACACAAGCAAGATGGGTACAAGCAAGGGGAAACAAAGTGTTGGGATGTAGACCTAGAGACTCCAAACTTGGAAGCATCCATTGGTAGATCCGGAGCTAGAGGGTACTTTGCATGGTCAAGCTAGCGGGAGTGGCATTACTACTCCTTGTGGTTCTAATGAACCACATGATGGTTTTGATGATGCTCTCGCTGAATACACTGGAGAGCATTATGATTATGAAAATAATGAATATGCTGATTTGTCTTGATTTTTGTGTATACATTGTAACATTTGCACAATGTACTTATTCTAAGTTTGACCAATGAATATCATGACATTTGGCATTGAATTATCATTATGTTTTGTGGTTATTTAGCTTATTTTGTTTACTCTATGCATATTATATGGTTAATTTGCTTATTTAGCTATATTTTTTAATATATTTTTGTATGGCTGTACCCAAAGCTGTACCCCAGCCCCCAACAATTGCCATATCGGTGACTGGGTTCTCATCCTCATACCTGTAGCCATACCCGTATCAGCTACCTAGGCTGGATCCCTTGAACTATTAAGTAGAATATGTTAATTCTTTAATTTGTACTTGAATGATTGAAATTCCTTTGCAATTTGAAAAAGATTCGAGAAGATGAGCTTGATGCCCTAATTATTAAGCAGAATATGTCAATTATTTGATATAAGCTGGCCACAAATAATATAGGCTACATGCAGGTCATACTCCGTGGGATTTTCTTTTTGCGCGCCAAGATAAAACTTACCGGAATATTTGATTCCATTTATGCAACAGAGAATATTTCATGTATATGTCTTGGTGTCAATTTCATGTACAAAGCTGTACTTGTATATATATAATACAAGAAAATTATAGAAAAACATATCTAATAGCTTTTCAATTGTATAGTAAAACTGTAAGACATTCTAAAGAAGTAAAATTCAATTAACACTACATTTAGGACATTGAATGCTGCACAATGAAATTCAATTTTGACCATTGAAAATTGAATAAAAACTTGGGTGAAACTCTTAAATACAAATGTGAAGTTGTAAATAATAATATCTGATTATTATTGTGTCAATGATCATGAAAATACTGTTAAAAAATGTGTCCCCTAAACACCCTCCCACCTTTTTGTTTTTTTTTTTTATCAATTTTACAATTATGTTTTTTCCTTTTTTTTAAAACAACTTTGAACATGGTAGGATATCAGGACGTCCATAGGACAACCCCAGTAGATTGGGATGTCCGTTGATGGCCCAGGGAAACCAAGATGCCAATAAAATTCTGAAGCATCCCAAGGAGATTATAAACAATTATGCAGAAAAAGGCTCCCTGTCCCTAAGATGCTCAGAATGGCCCGAGAAGGCAGGTGATGCATCCATGTGGAACACTTGTTTAATGCATAGGTGATGGCATCTTTCATGCAAATCATTATGATTTATCTTTGTCATGGGATCTAGTCATATGAAATGGATCCTAAAATGATCGAACATGGTCACGGGTCAGGGTCAAGAGATCTTTAAGTGCTATTTGTAATTTTTTCAAGCATAGTTTGCCTATTCAGTGAGTACTTGCCACATTTCTGCTGGGGTGAATATTCACCCAAATAACTCGCCACCCAAAACTGGTGAATAATCTCCAATACTTGCTGCAAATATTTACCAAAACTAGTCAAGATTAGCCCAAAAAACTTGCCATACGCGGCAGGGACGCAGAAAATAAGTAAAATGCGGATTTTATGCTGAAAAATGTTGCCTTTTGTTTTATAAATGCATCACACTCCCCCACTTGTAATCAATGCTTGGAGGAGCGAGCAATCACAAATGAGTGTGGAGAATAGTAGAGGCAATAGACCCTTTCCCCCAAATCTAAATTATTTTAAATTGTAACTTGCACATATATGCAATTTATGATGATAATTTTCTAGGTAGCCGGTACGGGGTATGGTGCGGGTACGGGTTCCGTACACTGGTACAGCAAATTTTTGGGGGCCCGGGTACGGCAGTACAATATACATATAAAATATTAAAAATATAGCCAAATAAGCAAAAATTCAGCCTTATACATGAATAGAGTAAACAAATTAATAATTAAGTGAAATAGCCAAATAATGTATTAATAATTCAATGCATTTTGTCATGATATTCATTGATTGAACTTCGAACAAGTACATTGTTCAAACTCCAAATGTTACAATGTCCAATTATTAACATAAATAATAACAAATCACATAACTGGACTGGAATTCTGGCTATTACCAGCTCCCTTCAAATCTGGCAGTTCAGATTCCTTTGGGGTTTCTCTTATTATTCCTGCATTAGTCTTACTTGCTAGTGGAGATGCTGCCACTGTGTTTTTTGATCCTACATTACCCAAACGCATCTCAACTGTTGCAGTTTCAGCCATTGTTTTAGGTACTTCTGTGAAGTTTTACCACAGTTGAATCATTTACCTAATCGCATCTATTGACCTTTATTGACCCCCAAAAATAGTTTTTTTTTTTTTTTTTACAAAAAAGTTTAAAATAAAAAACAAAAAAAAATTAAAAAAATTGTTGTTTTTACTGGTGGGTACGCCCTGGGTACGGCTGGGTATGCCCTGGAGTGCGGCCAGGGTACGGCCAGCAGTACCGGGCACGTCCTGGGTACTTCCTGAGAAGTACCCAGACGCACCCGGTACTGCTGGCCGCACTCTGGCCGCACTCCAGGCATACCTTACCACGCACCGGATACGTATTGTACCCGTACCCATGCCCTACAGGGCACGACACGTGCGGCTACCTAGATAATTTTCAATGCAATCATCATAAATTCATAACAATTATCACTGTATTTGTATTCAATTTTCAAATCTAATAGTAAACACTGCCGCAATGTTTTATAGACTCATTTGATAGATTTTGTAGCTATATTTTGAATTAAAAATGTGTTTTTAAAGAAATTTGGAAGTTGCCGAATATTGCTGAACATTTGCCGAGTCTTGCCGAGTCAATTTTTTTGAGTCTACCAAATATTTGCCAAATACGAGTATGTGAACTATGGTTTCAAGGACCAAATTGAAGCATCAATTGGTAAATTATGTGGTGGTAAATAAGAATCAAACATTTGAATATTACAAATATATTTATGAATCCGTTTATTTTAGTGTATATGATCACGCCAAGCATGGTTGTGGTGGGTTCGTATTGTTTTCTCTCTATTTTCCATATATTTTCTTTTCTAAGTATAGGAATGTTCTTTGAATACTTTGTTTTGTCTTTGTACATTTGGAGAATAATTTTTACTTGTAGCTGCAACTGGCTTGCTGTCGCTATCCTCATCTGTATGGTTTAGTTGCTAAATATGACATTTTGCTAATATGTATTTGGATTTTGGCCTTTAATAGTACCTTTCTAATTTGTGCTTTGACCATTTTTGTATTTACTTTTCAAGTTTTCCATATAAGCTATCATTAGTAATTTCAAATCTAATTGTGTCCATTGGGGTAATCTCTCGTTTTATTTATCTTCCAGAAAATAAGTGATCTCGTGTGTCAAGTTGCTCGGTTGAAGGAGGCAATTTCTGGTCGGCGAAAAGTTAGAGTGGTAAAGAGTGGCTCTTCATAGAACGAATCCTCTGATCAGCTATGTCATTGTAGGTACACTTCGGCTCTAATATAGAATGGTTTCTCTCATCATTAATGTGAGGGTGGTACACTTTACACCCAGGCAAATCACCATTTGGGGTGTCGTATTCATGATTTTCACCATGCAAAAGAGTTTCGGACTGATTGTATGCTAGTTAATCTTGGTTTTTAGCTTTGCTAATATATTGTCCAATTAGCATGCTTTGTTTGGTCTAGTGTCAAAGAGGTTGATTTATTTGAAAATGGTTACAGTAATATGTGATTTGATTTTAAAATGTTAAAAAAGAAAAAAGAAAATCCCCTTTTTTGGATGACACATTAAATTGATTTATAGTACAGAGACCCACGTCTTGTTTTTAGCTATACCTTTTTTAGGAAAAGACTAGGGCTTGAAAAAAGACTCTTTAAATAATTCACAATTAATCAACAAGAACTTGGATACTGTTAATGAATTTTTGCTAACAGTTTGACCTTTTGCTAATTTTTATAAAATTCTATTTGATAATGTTTTTAAAGATATTTCCCTGATCAATATATGATGACCCATATAATAGGATGTTGGTTATATAAACAGGCTTCAGAATTTAAAAGGGCCCGGAAATGTCAATATCAACCAATAACATTTTTTCCACCAGAGTAGCTCTTCAAAACAAGTCAATATTGTTGCATAAAAGTTGGAAGTTTATGTAGACTAGTTTTGAAGTTTTTCCAGGAGCATATGAAATACATGCAACCACGATTTATGTTTCTGCTTTTGTTTTAATGGCCTGCCTATGCAGAGATGTTGCATTTAATTCTGCAAAAGTATATATAGAGATTACATGTCTGATCCATAGACAGCTATGCATTTTGAAAATGCAATGGAAAACAATATACCATTTCAACTAATTTAGATTAGAGAGTTAATGTGAGCCAAACTGCCAGTTAATAATTGTTTATGAAGTTGTCTTGGCTGATAAAATAGGAATATTGCTTTGACAAAAATTACAAATTCTATTATAGCAACTGATGGAAGGTGATAGTTTTTGCTCTATGGTTCATGATGGAGCTAGTATTCCAGAAGAATATCACTATCAAGGGTTTGAATTAATTAATATTGTTTCAAATTTCTATATTTCTTCTTCAACATACGAGTTTTTTCTTTTATTTTGTTATGTTGAATGGTCTTTTGGATCTTTTATTATTTGAAACAAGTTGTGTTTGAGTTTTTGGGCACAAGAAACTTTGGATCCTCTGTGGTTGAGTTTATGATCATAGGCAAGAAACTATTGTCCTGTAAAGAGATTTAATTGATGCAAAGGGAACTAGGAGGTCAACATTATGTTACATTTTTCTGATTCTTAGACAAGTAAGAATTATTGCACAAATAAAAGAAATATTGGCCTTTTAAATATGCAATTCAAGTAGACAAAAAACCTATTGAATGAATGATCCGTAGTATGGATATTTCATAACTAATTCACACAAATCTTCTAACTTAACACAACTTGATTGACATGCTTGATGTTATCTTATGATCTATCAAAAGAAAACAATTTATTACTACTTGAATAGAGTTATGTGCTGTAAATTAAAGTGTAGAAAGTTGTAAGCAAGGAGGAGGAAAACTACAAAGAAACATATGAAATAAGAGCAACACAAAAGCTTACTTTCCTTGGATAAACTCAATGCGGACAATTCTTAAGAGCTATGTCTTGCCTTTAATTCTACTCTTATTCAACGTACGAGTAATCTCTTTTATTTTGTTATGATGAACGGTCTTTTGGATCTTTTATTATTTGAAAAAGTTGTATTTGAGTTTTGGGCACAAGAAACTTTGGATTATATATTCTTGAGTTTCTGAGTTTAAGCAATAGCCTACCGCATTGTAAAAATATTTCTTGGGTTGTTTACAGATGCAATTGATGCAGAGGGATCTAGAAGCTCAACATTATGATACATTTTTTTGATTCTTAGACAAGTAACAATTATTGCACAAATTAAAAAAATATTGGCCTTTTTAATAAGCAATTCATGTAGACAAAAACTAATTGATTGAATGATCCGTAATAAGTACGAATATCTTATAACTAATTCACACAAATCTTTTAACATAAGTTGATTGCAATGCCATTATCTTATGCACTATCAAAAGTAAACAATTTATTGCTACTTGAAATAGAGTTATGTGCTGTAAATTCAAATGTAGAAAGTTGTAAGCAAGGAGGAAAACTACAAAGAAAGTGAGTCTTGTAAATTAAAATGTAGAAAGTCGTAAGCAAGGAGGAGGAAAACTACAAAGAAAGTGAGTCTTGTAAATTAAAATGTAGAAAGTTGTAAGCAAGAAGAATAAGGAAAGCTACAAAGAACCATGGGAAATAAGAGCAACACAAATGCTGACCTTCCTTGGACAAACTCAACGTGTGTGAATTTTAAAAGAGGAAGCTTTTGCCTTTACATTCTACTCTCTTTATGTTGGTAAAGATATGTTGTATTTTTGCGACTTTATGGACATCAATCACCAATGCAACATTCCTAAACACTTGTTATGCTCCAAAACTTTTCTCAAAACATTATCTTCTCTTGTTCTCAACTCCTAAGACACTCAACTAAAAGGAAAATTGAGAAAAACTGTTAATACTCATTTTAAATAACTCCATGTGTATTTGTATGTTTATGTTTTACATCACGTCGGGTTGGAGATGAGAAGTGCAAGAAGAAAAATAGAAGCCAAATTGTCGATAGTTGTCACCCACTTGTTTTGCATCTTCATGTGAAACCACCACTTGCACCAATATGCAATTGCCACCTCAACCACCACTAACTATTGGACCACCATTTACGGAAGTCCTACTTTGTTTTTCAATAAACTACTTAAATTGAGTTCGACTTCAAGGTGTATAGAAACCACCAATTATCTTAGCATACCCTTGAAGATTCTATATTTCTCTATTCTTGATTGAATTTATTAGATTCAAAGTCTTTGGAAGTGTTTCAAGCTACATTCTTAGTCATTTTGACTCATTAATGACAATAATGGCTTAGTTAAAAATTTTGTAACTTTTTATAATTCAATTTGGATCAGAACTCCCGAATTAGGAGGCTTTTGGTCCCGTGTTTAAATGCTCATGAGGTGATGAATCTTTTCCCCCAATTGCTACCCTTCGAATACCACTTGCCTTTGCTTGGCGTTTGCCCCTTCAACCTGATTTTTCAATTTGTTTGCACTTATCTCCTTTATGCTCTTTCTTTCTTTTGCAAATCATTGTTGTTCAAGTCCAAATGATGAGTAGTAGGAAAAAGGTCTTCAATCAAAGACATCAATAAACTTCCTCCTTTGCCTAACATAGAATGCTCAAAGAGATGTATTCCATAGAATAAAACTTCATATATGGAGGCATGTCTAATTTGATACTAAGTTTGCCCACTTATTCAAGAGTCTTATATGGACCATGCCTAAATGGTTTTAGCTTTACCTTGGAGTTTTTCTTTCTCGTATAAACACACGTTGTCCCCAACACAAAACTTATACTCAACTCTACATTTATAGTCTTGCTTTGCACTTTTCTTTGAACTCCTTCAATCTCTCCTGCACCTAGAGGTCTATTTGTTTTATTTTTTCAACGATTTTTTTTTAATCTACTTTTCTTGGCCCTTTGTCCATCCCAACACAACATCAAATGGAACAAGAAGCAAGTAATCAAAACATATCACAAAAAAAGATAGATTAGAAGAAAGAATTTCCATGTCATAAGAACATTCAAGACATACCAATTTTTCACCCCAAGTCTTTTGATGTAAATTTCTATTGTACCCTTTCAAAAGTTACACCAATGTCTTATTGACCACCTTGATTTGTGCATTGGTTTGTGGAAGGAAAGCTACGAGATCTCAACTTAGTAACCATCTTCTCTAATAATGTAAATTAATATTCGCCCAAAAATGTTGAATCTCTATTTGAAATCAATTAGTCACCAATTCAACATTCCTAAACCCCCATATATGGGTTGCAACTCACTCAAAGTGCACACTTCTACTACATTCAACTCGTAAGAGACTTAACCTAGAAGAAGATTAAGAAAGAACTGCTAATAATCCTATTTAATTACTTTTCATGATATATTTGATGATTTTACATCATGATAGGATGAAGAATAAGCTTAAAAGATAAAAAAGAAGCAACACTGCTTTTTTTTAGCCGTCATCTATTTGTTAGCAACACAAGACCAACCGCCACCAACTTTTGGGCAAGCATAACCTACATTAACAGTATTTCTGCAATTGATAATTTTGTACTATGTTTTGCTTAGTTTTTCAAGAAACTAAATATGAATTTGACTCCAAAGTGTGTGGATGACCTCGTAACCACCTACAATCTTTATAGACCCTTGAACATTTTGTATTGCTTTGTTCATGATTGTGAGTTATCGATTAGAAGTGTTAGGAAGTGTTTCAATTTAAATTCCTAGTCATTTTGAGTACTTCATGAGAATAGTGGTTTGCTTAACATTTTTATAATCCAATACGGATCACACCTCCCCAATTTAGATGTATATTTGGTTTGTAAAATCTTAAAGGTTCATAAGGTGGTGGAAATTTTTCCCATCTAGTTTGTTCAAATGCCACTTGCCTTTGTTAAGCAATTGTCCCTTCAACCCACATTGTCAACTTTACCGCACTTCTCTCCTTGACACTCTTTTCTTCGCAAAACATCTTTGTCCAACTCTTTTCCAGAATTAGGAGTAACATATTCAACGGAAGACAACTATAGTATAGAAGGCTCAAAGAAACTCAAGTTTTCAATATTCTAATAGAATACATCCACATATATGAAAGCATGTCTAATTTGACACATTTCTACCCACTTGTTCAAGAACCTCAAATGGACCATACCTAAACGGTTTTAACTTTACCTTGTAGTTTCTCTTTGATTAAGTACAACCATACCTTGTGACTAACACAACTTAAAGTCTATGTTGATCTCTTGCACTGGAGGTGTATTTGTCTTATCTTTTCAATAAAAGTTTCAAATTTGTGGATTTTTGAAATTGCCTTTTTGGCTTTGTTTACCCTAGCATAACGTCAAATGGACTAAAGGCACAACCAACCCAAAAATGTCTTAAAAGTAAATATATTATTAGAAGAATGAATTTCTCTATCATAAGAATATTGAATATATACCAAATTTTCATCCTAAGACTTAGGATGCTTTATATTTACCCTTTCAAAAGTTGCATCAATGTCCTATCGACCACCTCAAATTTCCCATTGGTTTGTATATGAAAAACTATGGATCTCTTCAACTTAGTGGGCCATCTTCTCTCATAATGTAATCTAAAATTCAGTCCAAAAATTGAATCTGCATCTCGTGATGATAGAACTCGGGGAATCAAAATGAATTCAAACATTAGCGAAAAATAGTTCAGTTGCATCATTAGTAAACCCATCTTGCCTTGTTTGTGAATAATTTGTGCTCTTTTTAAAATAAAAAGTATTATATCAATATTTCATCTAGAAAATTAAAAAATAGTGACATCATTGCCCTTCATAATTTTCTTAGATGGAACAAGGATTCATAAAAATACCTCCTTCAAAATCCATACAAATACTTTCAAAACGTCTTTAAGGAATTGGAGGTGGGATATATAAACTCAACTTTCAATTTCATGGCTTGCTTGTGTTACATAACACATCCTCTTTTGGATTTTGTAACATTAGTTTGCATGTTTGACCAATGAACATACCTTTGCAATTGCAAGATAATCTATCACAACAAAATAACTGAATTTGTAAGTATGGGATTTCCTCATTATCCAAATTCGTCCCTTGAGGCACGCAAAGCTTACCAAACTTGTAGAGCAAATTGTCTTGAAGATACAAGTGCTCTTTAAACTCAAAATTTGCACTTTTTGCTCGCTTCACCGCTCAAGTATCTCTAAAACATGTGCATCATGTTTATATTCTTCACCACATGCCTCATGTATAAAAGACTCGAGCCAAGTTACAATTCTGAGCCGAGTTACAATTCCTTTAGCTGAAATTTAAAGAGTTTTAGAAAACATATCAACCAACTTATTGGCCATACCTCTTTATATTTAATAATGAAATGGAGCCGTTGCAAGAAACATGTCTATTTATAATTTCGTTCTTGTTGCAAATATGACTAAGCTTTACAAATATTGGAGTAATTTATGATCTTTGTAACCAAAGATTTATTTTTCCATATCATAATGGTTTCTTAACCACTTGAACAAGAGCATACACCTCTCTATCATATATACAAAATCACTTTTTGAAACAACTCTAAATGAAAACGATCATGCTTACCTCTTTATAATAGGACAATCCCCATAGTGTAATCACTTGCATCCTTTTCCATCTCAAACGGTAGTTGCAAATTAGGTGAAGCAAAAACAATAGATCACTTATCATTTGCTTCAACTCAACAAATTCATTTTGCTAATTTCTACGTGGAGTGTCACTAATGCAGAGAAAGAATACACATACAATCATTTATTGAATTACACTTACAAAGCCAAAAAATTTGGGTCACTTAAAAATAGTTTCCACTTTTCCCAAATCATTTATAACTCTCCATCTCCAAGCACATCCCAAATAGACAAGTGATTTTTGTGCAAACCTACATTTATTCTCATTAAGCATCCACTTATTCCACTTCAAAAGTTGCAAAACATGTTTCAAATCAATTAGATGCTCATTAATAGTGTTTTTAAAAACCAATATATCATCCAAGTAAATAACTTAAAGAGTGTATGAATGGTTTTAATGCCTAATTTATTAGTCTCATAAACATAAGAGAAGCATTAAAAACCTAAACAAAAGTATAAGCCACTTGTACACAACTTATTTTCTATTGAACTTAGTTTTCCATACATCCACCTTAATTCTGAATTGATGATAGCCGTATTTCAAATTTTACTTTGTAAAACAAACAACATGTTGAAGTTGGTCCAACAGATCATCGATATATGGAAGATGGTACATGTTCTTGATGGTTATTCTATTTTTTTTGAAGAAAGGGTAAAAGTTGGGATTTTGAAAGGATCCTCATCCTTGTACAAAAAGATCCAACAAGAGGATTCCCAAAAGATGACCAAAAAAAAAACTACTGCATATTACGAATCTCATTGAGAATAATTGTTGCTTCCATATCAGCCTCAAAGTTATACCTAGCAGAGTTTACCACAATGTCAATGGAGATTTTAATCTCCTCACAAACATTATGAATTATATCCTTTAGAATATTAGTATAATCCTTCCAATTTTTGATGATAGTAAACACTCTGAATTTTCCGGAGAATATGGTTAACATAGAGTGTAAGGATCTTCATCTTTTGCAACATGGTCAAATTCAGGTGGTTGCGAGCAAGGCGGGGGCAAAGTGATAACAAGCGACAAATTACCCACATCATTCAGTTATTCGAGTCATCAAAGTCCGAGAGACCATAAGCAACTACTAACTCAACAAGGGAATTTGGCACCATCTTCGGAAGAATGGGAGTAGAAGCATCCACAAAGGCCAAATCTGCAACAGAGGCTGAAAAAACATCAACCAAAGACGGGAACATAGAGTAGGCGGAGACCGAATAGGATCAGGGGGGGCTTGCGGAGCAACACAAGAAAAATGAGGAGATGAAATAGGAGAAGCATACAACCGTGCAAGAAGAGACAAAATGGGGAATAAGGAGGTGAAAGAATCTCAAGAGAATCATTAGAGATGTCTTGAATGAAATGCCGAAGGTGAAGAGACTTCATGAAAACAAAGTCCGAGGGACAAGAGGAAAGAGAAGAAACACTAAGGGACATAAAGGGAGCATATGTAGGAGAGGAAAGGGGGACAATTTACATTTACCCTTGTGAGATAGGACCGTATAATAAGCAAAGAGTCAGGGTAGGGACGGCTTTAGTGAACAACATTTAAATTAGACTGGTGAAGGATAGGGCCCAAGCCCTTCCTAGCAAGAACAATAGAGTCAACCAAGAATTGAAAAGAAAGTGGGAGAAATTTACCTTTCTTTTGTGCCGGAAGTGGGCCAGGAGGAAAAGGTGAACACCATGAATCACCTTGTATCGGCCATCGATAATAAAGAAGTGCATGATACAATGCATCACCTTGTTCCAAGGATGCTTAAGAGCATTTCTCTCAAAGCTAGATTGATACTTTTGAATTTCTTTAGAGTCTTCCATGTAGGAAACAATTTCATCAGCAAGTGACTACTTAACATAAGTAGCCCCACTATTCGGAAGGCCTCGTTGCTTCGAGATGTTGTTGTTGCCGAGATGAAAAAATAGATCACCCACTCTAACATTTCCCTCGTCCCAAGACGTAAGAATGCAACTGGAAATAATAAGGGAGTGGCCACACAAGGATTCCAAGAAGACCGAGACCCCACCCGTGACCAGGATGTCCCAGATTTCCTTGTCCTCTTTAACGTCATGATAGTTTGCAGGTTCAATGCGCACAATTTTCCCACCCATGATCAAAAAACCATAGGAAGAGAGAATGTCGTCGTGAAAAATAATAACCCAAAGATGGTTTAAAATGCCATGATTATTAAATTCTCACACATCCCATACACGAAGGTGAGATAGTAGAATCTGCCTAGGTGCATGCTAATGTGTGATGAATTAAAACAATCAACATCCCAATCGATAGTTGCCTCGTGTGGAGATATGGAGGATCCGGGATGACAAAGTAATGATTTTTGGAGCGGATGCAACCACTTTAGCAAAGGAAACTATTATGAGAACATATACAATAGGGGTTGTGGGGTAGCATCCAAAACTAGTAAAGCGAGAGAGGGCATTTTTAAAGGACGAAGCCCTAGAAGAAGTTGCATCACATTAGCCCTTAAGGGGTTATCTTGCTTCCAAGGCTGCATCAATTTTAATAAGAGTGGAGAGATCTTCCGGGAAGAAATCATGCTAGGAAGTATAGCCAATACCATCAACACCTTTGTTAGCAAGAGCATCTGCAAGAGCATTCCCTTCCCGATAAACATGTTGGTAAGAAACTTGGCAATAAATCTTCTTGAATAGCTTTGGCATCCCGAACAATACTGCAGATATAGTCAAGGAGAGGGAGCTGGTATCTTTCATGATTTTGATGAGATTTAGGGAATCAATTTCAATAATGATTTTATTGGTCCCGAGATTTCTAGCCATTTCCGCTCCTTTGAGAATAGCCAAAGATTCTGCTTTGTGGTTGTTTCAAACCTAGATTTGAGGTAAAAACCACTACAAGATTTCCTTTGTTGTCCCTATCCTTGTAGGGAGACCCTTTGTTACTACCGGTAGTGTCCTGCCAAGTCATGTTTGTGAATAAATTCTTCATTCTTGAGGGTTTTCCTATACAAAGAACAAGACAGAGAGGTAGAATTGGCCATGCCTTGAGGCGGGTAATAGACAAATATTTTGTTGGCTTTCTTCAATACTTATAGAGAAAGATTTTGCATCTCTTCCCCACTCTACTCTCTATTGAGAACACCTTCTTGAGATAGAAATAGGGAGAGTTGAACTCCTTACAAAAAGGCTTCTTTCCCTTCTATGTTACCCTCCTTTTCTTCAAGTATGACCCCCTTGTGGTGGGGGGACTAGGAGTCTCTTGCCCTCCTCCCAAAGGCATACCAAGGTACACGTAGTGCAAGTCTTAAGAATGTGAGTCTCACTACCGGTATGCGTAATGCGAGTCTCACTTTCCAAGATATCGGTCCTACCTATCTATCCCTTATGTCAAGGTGCCCCATCCCCTGAGGGCCTGTCACCAACAATAGGGTCAACCTCTTAGTCAATGACAAGGTCGGCCTACCGAATGATAGGGTCGGCCTATCGGTCAACGATAGGGTTGGCCTACCGGTCAATGATAGGGTCGACCTACCAAAGAAAGGTGCCCCCACCCACTCGGAGGGCCTAGATTTGAGGAAAAAGCCACTATGAGATTACCTTCGTTTTCCATCATAATACTGCCACAATCCGAGGATCCATCAACATTTAACTTCCACCATCCAAAAGGTGGAGCTTTCCAAATGAGAAACAACTCGACAATATCTCTAACTACCGTAGGATAGGCTAGAGAAGAGATCTTTTAGCCAATTAACACTAACAAGAAGGTCTATCTTAGAGATGCCTTTTCTACGCAAGGAAGAGTTGAGATCCTCCTTAAGCATCCTAACAATGGAGGTAATGACTTCACCCTCATTTTTGGGAAGAGTCGTTGAAGATGCACATGTTTCGTTCCTTCCAGATACCCCAAACCATGTGGGTAAGAAGAGCTTTCTAGGCCAAAGATAGGCCTTTGTTCTGGAAGGGAGAAAACCATTGGTCAAAAATTTCTTTTATAGATCCCGGGAAGGTCCAGAGCATCCCAAAAGAGCTTAAGATATAAGACCAAATTTTAGAAGAGAAAGGACATTGCACAAAGAGATGGAAAGAGTCTTCGATATTATTTAAATATAGGCTATATCTTGGGGTGGAGTAACCTCTTCATTGTAGGTTCGAACCTATCGAATAACATCCTTCCAAACAATCCAAGCGAACAAGCTGATTTTGGGAATAATATGAGCCAACCGGAAGTGTTTGAGGGGTAATCCATCCCTAATAACAATAAGGAGTTGTATGCCGAGCTAACAAAGAAAAGACTAGAAAAATTCCAAGGCCGATCACAGTGTCAGAGGAAGGATATAAGCCAATGTGCAACGAAGAGAGGAGACGTTCCAAAGAGTCAATCAACATGGCTTGATTATTGTCGCCCTTACCATTTGGGGAGTAACCATCTGGGCGGATAGGAGTTTTTGTCGATGTAGCTAGCAACCGACAAACCCATAGGAGGAATCAAGTGAGGCTTGATAGGGTTCCAGATAGGGTCCTTGGAGAGTGGCTGATCCAAGATCCACCAATCATCCCGAAATAAATTTTATTACCATCACATAGGTTCCATTTGGCACCTTTGCGTATAAGGTCATTCTTATTGATGATAGATTTCCGATTGCTAATCCAAGAGGGAGGGGGTTTGCAGATAGAAAATGGTATCAAGACTCAAGTATTTATCTCTTAAAAGAATTGCCCAAGGATCCACAGATCCCAAATGGCAATGTCCCAACCAAGTTTAGCTAACAAGGCTCTATTCCTATCGCAAAGTCATAGCTACATTGAGAGCTCTAATAAGGGAGTCTGCCATTAAGATGAATAAGAAGGGGGAAAAAGTATCTCCTTGTCTGAGCCCTCTCTTGGTTGGGAAGTAGCCTTCAAGATAACCATTGACTAAAATAGAGAAATGGGGGTGGAAATAAAACAATGTACCCACTTTATCCATTTTTCACAAAAGCCAAATTTCCTCAAAACTTTGATAAGGAAGCTCCAACTAACTCTATCAAAGGCTTTCTGCATATAAAGTTTGAGCACATAACCCGTAGATTTGGTGAGGTGAGTAGAATGGATAGCTTCATGGACAATGATGATGCCTCCTTGAATCAACCAACCTTGGATGAAGCCATATTGTTGAGCAGACACCATCTTGGAGATAAAGGGTTTTAATCTATTGACCATCATTTTGGTAATGATTTTGTAAGAAGTGTTACACAAACTTATAGGTCTAAAATTAGTCAATCTTTTTGCCTCAACAGACTTGGGGGTGAGGGTGACAAAGGTGGAGTTCCATTCTTTGAGGAGGACATCATTATTTGAAATTCCGTGACAACCAAAAGAAGATATTAGACAAAAATATCCCATCAATTTGAAAAAAGGTGGTTGGAAACTTGTTAGGACCTGGAGATTTCTCCCCATTCATATCAAAAGTATCTTTTTCATCTCCTCCATCTCAAAAGTGTGGGTAAATGTGCCATTGATCTCCTCAGGGACATCCTTTGGAATGAAATCTAGCATTTCATCCATTTCACCGAGGAGCCAACCTCCACAGAACCCAAAAGGGTGCTATAGAAAAGTGTGACCTCATCAATAATTTCCTTTTCCTTATTGGTGACTGTCCCATTAGCTTGGATCAACTCAATTATCTTATTTATAGTTTTGTGTTTTTGGGAAGTTAAGTGGAAAAACTTTGTATTCCTATCTCCCTCTTTTAGCCAAAGGGCTCTTGATCTTTTCCGAAGGTAGTCTCTTCCTCCTAATTGTGTTATGGAGATTTTCCAGAGAATTTAATTCCATTGAGTGTAATTCGGGAAGTCTACCCTTTTCTTCAATCTCTTTAGCTACCACCGAAAGCTCCGAGGAGATGCAATTTTTCCTTTTTCTAATATAGCCAAACGTTACCACCTTAAACCACAGGAAGAGCGATGGATTATAAGAAAGAAGCTCACCTTCTTCCAAAATAAGGGGAAGGGGGAGAAAGGATTATATGGGGAGAGGAAAGACGCCGAGGCTCACTTGGGGCAACATGTACAAGATCTAATCTAAGGGGGAGAGGAGAGGGGATTCATCTAAAGATAGGGATTGGAAGTGCAGACCTCTGGAGAGATCTTAAGGACGACCTTGCCTTGTCTCAGTAAGAGAAACATTGAAGGAGAACCTTTTAGGAAGTGAGCCGGGTTTAGGATGAGGATTAGAGGGACAAGCCAAAAATGATGACCCATGCCTTTGCGAGTGGAGCACATTTGGGGAACATATTCATATTCAAAAGGCTGAACCCAGATCCCAAAATTTGAAATCAATTCAATGGAGGAGGGGAGAGGTTTACTTACATCCGCGATAACAAATAATATGGTATGAATTAGATGAGATCTAGCTTTTGTCATTAGATCAACTATTATCGGCTTATCCAGAGATTCAACAATACCTACAATCATTAGTTTCTCCAAAATCTCTAAAGGGAGGCCAAGCAGACGCACCCATATCGAAGCTTCATTCATTATTTTAGTGAAAGCATTGAATATTTTGGTCCATTTACAAAGATAAAAGCTCCTGTGGCCAAAAACTAGGGACCGTTGAGGAGAGTACATGAGAAATCCTCTTTCAGAAAAAAAGAGAAAAGGATGAAGCCATTAGAAGGGCAACAATCAAAAGAGAACCACAAGGGGCCCATTTATTGCGTGCCCATTTTTGATATTTTATAAAGGGGGATGCGACCTAGACAATTTGACGATCAAGAAAAGATCTCTGCTTTTGCAATAGAAGCATCTATGCCCGATTGGATAATAGCCAGAGACAACTTGTCATCCTTTAGATTAGGTTTCGAGAGATAGTGAGAGCCCAATAATAGAGGTTGGGAGGGGATAAAAACAACCACAACTTTCCAAGGATCCAAATGGGAGGGGGAATTCACAATAGTACCATCATCCTCAAGATAAGGGCCCGGGAGATCATCCATCATGGAGGTGAGCCCGCACACGAGATTAAAAAGAACCTATAGAAAACGTGCCGTGGCTACTCCACATACTTAGAAGCATTCACAACTATGACTTTTCAAATTATAGTTCATGGTTATTCTATTCAAGGCCATATAATCAATACATATTCTCCATGAACCATCTATTTTAGACACAATAATAATACGAGAACCATATTACACCTAGGTCTAATAAAGATTGTAATTTTTCCTTACCTCATTTACTTTCATTAATGATTTTCGATATAGACCAATGTTGGGAAGAAGACAATTTGACAACAACTCGAATATTGTGCTTGATTGCCCTTTTCAATGGCATATTCGTGGATTTTAGAAATAATATTTGAAGCAACAAACCTTTCATTTTCTTATTCTCTTTGTTAGAAAAAAACTTAGGAGAAGTCAGTATATTCAACTATTTCATTCATTTCCCAATATATCAAAAGAACTAGAGTAGATTTCCCACTAACATTAATCAATTTATTTGACTGAGTGACACTTAGCAAGGAGATTCTTGACTTACATTCATATGCTTTGATGATGTATATTTCCCCATCCTTGACCAAATAATATTTATCGGTATATGCACTTTATTTTGCTTAAATATGTTTTCTTTAACATGATTTATCGACATATTAATCTCTTTGAATGTCTATGCTACACCCTTAACTTATAGCAAGTGTTGGGATATGTGTGATTTAATTACGGCTAGCATAGCCTTTTACTTAGTCAAATCATAATTCTTTATCTTTATATGGGTAAATAAGGTTGGAATAAGGAGTAAGCATAAAGTAATTATGCTATATATAGGAATTATGGGTTGATATTTGAGGATCATAGTGCATATTATGTCCTTATTCTAAGGTTGTGGAGGTTTCCTCTTGAAAAACTTGTCTTAGCCACATATTTCCAATATTATCCTATGCTCTCAATCGATTGTGTGAATTTTTTCTATTACGATCATAATTACGACTCATGAGTATTGTTATGCTATTTACATTCCTTTCAATATTCATTGCTAATTATTTTTTAATCTATCTAGGTAATTTCATTACAAGTGGTATCAAAGGTTCAATTTGGGCAAGGTTTTTGCAGCACATTTTTTGGGGTCTAGCTTAGCCTTTATTATGAGGGTTGAACACTTGAAAAAACATAATCCATGATCCGAATGAATCATTTTTTCTCATCAATGTAGTATTTCTTGAGGATATTTTTACAAAGCATTATGGAATCTTTTCACACCCTTGCACAACATAAAAGTCATTCGATTATCTTGATGAGATGATCACAAAAGTATAAACTATGAGTAACCTTGGTTTTTTTGGGTTTTTTTTTCCAGATTTTTAGACTTTTTGATTTTTTCCTGTTTGCAACATGATAGTTGTAAACAAGGAAATTCATAGACATAGAAGATAAATAAATAAATAGTAGATATTACCTTCACTATAGATTTCTTGCAAACCTTGATATAAGACCGTAGAAGCTTTAAGCTTGTTTGATCTTGTTATAGTTTGGATTGTGGGTGCTCTGTATGTTATTCTCCAATTGCGATTGCGAGATGCTACGAAAAGCTTTTTCACAAGGATGTAGATGTCAAATTGGTAGAAGTTGGATGCAATTTTCTCAAAGCTCCAAGGATAGATTTACAAAGGAAATGGCTTGATTTTATAGCTGAGGGTAGAGCCATGAATGATTTGAAATTGACTAAGCTCTAGGTTAATGGTTGAATCACCTGGGTTAGCAAGTAGAATTGACAATGGCAACACTGAACTTTACAGGGCAATAGACATTTGCAATAATGAAGTTACATCCAAAAAGTTGGTTGTACGCACACTTTTAGAGCCCCTTCTTTTCTAGGAATCTAGAAGTGGAGTTCAAGTGGGATAGGGAAGTGTAGTTGAATTGTAGTTGATTGGAATATGTGGAATTAAATAACTAAATTTAATTAATATTTTATTGTGAGGAGATAATTAACCATTTAAATAAATACATTTTTAATTATATTAGCTAGAAGGTATTATGAATTAAATTAATTTAATTATTATTTAATTGTGAGAAGATGATTAACTATTTATTTAATTAAATGCTTAATTATATTAGGTAAGAGGGTGTAGGAATTAATTTAATCGATTCCAAAGGCATGATGAAATTAAATTATTTAATTTCAAAGGAATTGTGATGGAATAATTAATCATTTATTTAATTAAATGTTTAATTATATTAGGTAAGAGGGTGTAGGAATTAATTTAATTAATTCCAAATGCGTGATGAAATTAAATTATTTAATTCCAAAGGGATTGTGATGGAATAATTAACCATTTATTTAATTAAATGTTTAATTATATTAGCTTAGAATGTAAGAATTAATATAGTTAATTCCAAATGCATGATATAATTAATTTAATTAATTCTAAAAGGGTGTATTTAAATGGTGGAATTAATTTAATTAATTCCAAATGGGTGTACTGCGGAAACAAGATAGAATTAATTTAATTAATTATAATTGGATAGAAGCGGGATATAAATATGTATGTATTTTTAGGGTGTCTACATTTGCCCCTCTTTAAAATGCTATTACGAAGCAATAATGTTTTAAAGATAATAAACACATGCATATCAACTAGTAAAAAGTGGTAAAGCATTTGGATGCCTCAACTAGTAGGATAGTAGAGGAATGCCCCTCAAGTGGGTGGATGATGCAACAAGGCGGTGGACGACCACTTAATAGGAAAAAGACAAGGAAGTTGAGCAATGAGGATGGGAGGAATTTTTCTTATAGCATGATCGACATTTTTGGAGAGTGTGAATATAAGAGCAACCTTTATTTTACTATTGCACAATAGAGTTGTCACCATGATTATGAAAGAATCAAGATGGTTAACCCAAATGTGTATAAACAAACACACACACACAACAAAGAAAAGAGAAAAAGGAAAACAAGCCCAATATGAAAAGAGTAGGTGCAAGCATCAGGGTTATAAAGGAACCAAGATGTTATCACACTACTTGCAATTGGTCTAAGAAGTAAACATCAACAATGCAACACAACGTCGAAAAAGAAGACAATCAACTATGCCCCTAATGCGTGCCACAATGATGATTATGTAGATGCAAATGCTCCCAAGGTGGGATAGGATCGGAGATGCGAAGAGCGGAGTAAAGGTAATCCTCATGACAACTCGATTGGATCCATTGTACAAATGATTTGAAAGAAATTTTCCCGAGCAAAGTTATATCATGAAGGAAAAAACAATTTTGTTTGTGATAAGCCAAGTAAGATTGGAAGATGATCACTAGGGTAATAGATAAAGGTACGACTTTACCAAGATTGTGTTGAAATGTTGTAAAGATTCACTTCAAGGGTTTTCCAATTGTAGGATTTCGATGAGAAGTGAATGTTTGAAAATTTTGTAATTTTGTAATTTTTTTGAATTTTTAAAATATTAGATTTTTAGATTTTTTTGAGTTTTTGAAAAATTTGAAATAAAAATGCAAAGAAATGTAAACAAATTTGAATACACAACAAAAAAGGAAAACACTTCATGGATTATTTAATAAGCTAGGAGGAAAACAAAACATTGCAAGCGGTCAAAAAGACAAAACAAGTATTGCAAACAAACCCAATATGAACATGAATGAATGACACCAAAGTTATATGTGAACTAAGATGCCAAGATTTTTCTTGCAATTGGTCTATAAACAAATAAACAACAAAATAACAAACTGAAAGAAGAAGAAAACATTGTCACAATGTTGAAAAACCACAACAATACAACACAATTTGCTATAACAAAATCTAATGACACTTCGAATGTGTTCCACATTAAAGAACTAGACAACTATGAAGGCCAATGAGAGTGATAGCTTAGAACACGAGAGGATTGGATTGGGCAAGAGTGAAGTGATGCTTAGATACTCCAAACAACTCTTGTTGGATCCCATTGAAGTTTGATTTGTATTGGATTAAATTATGAAATCCGTGTGTGCCCCAAAAAAGTTATATTGCGAAAGGGGGAATTGATTGCTTTCATGAGTATAGATATACACCATGGGCAAGAAAAGTGATGAGAAATGATGATATGGAATGATCATGTGTCAACCATTTCTTTAAAAGTTGGTAAAAAATTTTACGAATGTTTTGATTTTGATAGTTTTATATATATTTTTATTTTTGGAACAATTTTATATTTGAATATTTTTATTGTTTGAAACATATTTGAATGTTTTTGTATTTTTGAAAACATATTTAAATGTTTTTGTGTTTCTAAAACATATTTGAATTTTTTGAACATTTTAAAAATGTTTTTGTATTTTTGACTCGGTAAAAGGGGTTGCACAACTTGAACACAAGTGCAAAAATTAGAAGCATTCCATTCCATTGGAAAAAATGTAGATGATATAATGATAGGATTTCTCACTCCACTCATGACTCCATGCAACTAGGAATATGCGAGGGCTCATCACCAGCGACCAAGAAGGACATGAAAACAAGGTGAATAATGATATGAAGGTGAAGATATTGGATGCTAAGACACAAGGTGTAACAATGATCCATGTAAGAAGAATGTAACTCATCTTTAGTCAAGATTATTTGACTGATTCCAAGATGATTCCACTTTATAGGTTTTGACTAGACTTAGATCCGTAGATGGTCTACTAATTGACAAACGGTTGAAGGAATTTTGTCTCTCTTTAACATGAGCAACTAAATTAATTTTTGGGATGTTTTTGATTAAGAAATTTTGATTTAGATTTGATAAATATTTTATTTGTTGATTGAATTTGTGAAGGACCCCATACATGTTGCCCCATGTCACTAGTAAAAGACTAGGGCTCAACAATGAAGACAAAATGTAGGTGAGTAAGGGTACCTGCCCCTATTCCCAGTCTCATGCAACTAGTGAGAAGTATGGGCTCATCACCAAAGACTGTGAAGGATGAAAGGTGCAATGATTGATTTTTTTTTTTTTTTACATTTTTAGATTGATTTGGATTTTTTTTTGATAATGTGCTTGTTGGGAAGGAACATTCTACCCCCAAGTCTTAGCCTCATGCGACTAGTAGGATGTAAGGGTTCAACACCGTAGACTAAAATGGACGATCAAAAGGTCCAGGTAAAGAATTTTAGTGCTTTCTGTTAAAGATAGATTAATTGTAAAGGGATATTTTCCATTAGTAAGCTTTGAGACAAACCATAGGTAAAAAGATCTGAAATGGTAGAAACCATAACAAAGATAAGACACATAATGACCATTAGAAACAATGTTAACCTATGTCTGATAGGTGAAGAATGAGAAGATATTATAATGGTATGATTAAGATATCCACCAATAGATGGAATGCTTAACGTTATTTGCACTTGCTTTTCCACTTTTGATTTACAAACATTGCTTTAAGCAAAGGTTTGATACATAATTTTATTTTCTTTTTATGCTTTTGAATTTTCATGAATTTGGACGTAAGAGATATTACGAATGGAATCATCGGAGAGAGGTCCATTTTTATTAAAGTGAATGGTTTTGACTTATGAGACTTGGGTGGATGAAATCCAAGTCAAAGGAGTAACTTGAAAGAGTTTCAACATATCCATGATTGTGGTAGTCTTGATTTATGAGACTTGGGTGGATGAGGTCCAAGTCAAAGAAGAGAATCAAAAGATTCAATGAGTCCCGAATTACGACACTTGGGCGGGTGCGATCCAATTCAAAGGAGAGAATCCTAAGATTCAAGGAGTCCTGATTTATGAGATTTTGGAGGACAAGGTCCAAGTCAAAGGATGTGTGATTGGATAGATCTTCGATGCCATCGAAAGAACCATATGATGTTAGAAGAATATTTTTGATGTGGGAAATATGTTGAGATTCATATTCATCCATGAGTGGAAGAATGTGAGGAAAGAAGGATTGATCTCTAGATGTATATCCAAGGTTCCTTGTAGGCCGTAGAGAGAAAATATTCAATGTTGCTCCTTTGAGGTTATGAATTAGTTGGATCGATGAAATATTGGCAATTAAAGCTTGAAAAGGTTGTGTAAGGATATTCTTGGGTATACGCAACTCATGGAGTGTACACATGTAGATGTCTTGACATGTAAGGGTCATCATTGATGATATGCCTGCAAGATTGGTCATTTGAAGGTTGTGGACACAAGAGTATGTGTTGGTTCAAGTGTCCAAGCTTGTTACGTGTTGTGTTTCTACAATAATACTAGGATGTCGGCATAAGATCTAGAAGTGGAAGAATAGAATCAAGCTCAATGATGCTTGATGATGGAACCTCTTCTGTAGAGTCTACATTTGTATCAAGGGTCGAAAGGGAGTCTTGAAGAAATTTCAAGCTCTCATTTGATGTTAGAAGATTTTTGTGTGAAACAAGTTTAATGTCTGTTTGGGATGACGAAAGAAAACTTGGAGAAGAAATGGATTGGTTTTGATTGAGAGATACTTGACTTTCATCATCGTGATCTCATTGAGTGTTATTATGTACAAAGGTTTGGGAAACATTCAAATCTTCATGAGAAGGTATGGTAGTTGATGTGTCATCATTTGTGATGGCTTTATCAATATTTACAAAAATGACTCATTGTAAAGTAAGTCTTGGATGTAATTATTAAATCACACACATTTATCTGTGGAATGGCCATCAATGCGATGAAAATCACAATATGTATTGGGTTTGTACCAATATGGATTTGGTTCCCCTTTAAGAAATGGCATTGTGATTGGATATCTTATCATTCTAGCCTCTTTTAGTTGATGAAAGACACTAGAGAGACTTTCTCCGAGGGGTGTAAATTATTGTTTAACTTTACACGGAGTGGTGTCTTCGCTAGGTTGTATGATTGGATTTTTGATTGATTTTTCATGTATGTTGTGCACTTTTCGATTATCCGTGACACCATCATTGATGAAATTGTGGTTGGGTTGACATACCAAGATTTATCATGATGAGTGCTAGTGTGGTTATGATTGTGATGATTGTGCCCATTATCTTTAGAATGAGGCTTGATTAAGCCTTTAACAATGGGATTTTGCTCTTGAGTCAAAGTGACTTTGGAATCAAAATTGAAAGAGAAATGTTTGATGAAATTCTCCGAGAGGTTGGCGAAGGTGGTGATAGATCCCTTTGGAAGGTGTAAGAACCAGTCCAAAGATTGTCCTCCTAGAATTCTAGGAAAAAGCACAAGAGAAAGTTATCGTTATATGTCACTTCGTGGCATGCTATGTAAAATTATTTGATATGATTTCTAGGATCAAATTTTCCCTTGTATTTAGAAAATTGGGGCATCTCAAATATTTTGGAAAGGGTGTGCGTAAGATGTCCATACCAAAATGGTAAGGACACAATTCATCAAAGTTGAATTGTTTGTGTTGTTTTTACATACCCAAAATGGTGTCCTTCATCATTTTCCATTCCCGAGAAAATGATGAATTGTGTGAATCCACCATTGTAATGAAAAATGGGGAGAGTGAAGAATGGTGTGATGAATAACTCAACCCTTAGCAAAGTGAATGCTAAGATGGAAGAGGGGAAAATATTGATGAACTCATCCTATAACAAATTGAATGCTATAATGGAAGATGGGAAGAAACGATTGAAAAGTATGCGACCCTTAGCAACGTGAATGCTAAGATGGAAGTGAGATTGAAAATAATTGGTTGGTTCAACCCTTAACAACGTGAATGCTAAGATGGATGAAGAGGAAAGGTTTTGTCAGATCCGATCCTTAGCAATGTGAATGTTAAGGTGGATGAAGAGAAGAAACTTGGAAAGGAAATTCCAATTATGAAACTCTTAGCAAAAGAAATGCTAAGATGGGAGAATTATTGTATAAGCTAAATGATGTGTTCAAACCTTTAACAAAGTGAATGCATAAAGGGGATGAAAATTTGACAATGTTAGTGTGCTCAAATATTAACAAAATGGGTGTTAAGAGAGGAGACTAGAAAGATGGCGAGAGTGTTTGACCCTTAACAATATGAGTGCTAAGAGAGGAGACTAAATAATGAAAGGATGATACTAAAATAATGACAAAGTGAATGTCAAAATAGAGAGGTGAAAATATGATGATGGAAAGCTTGAATCTCGACAAAGTGAATGTGAGAGATGAAGGGAAAGTGATTGGTTAAGGATCTCAAGGTAGAGAAAAGTGAATGCTCTAAAAGAGAAGAGTGAAGAAGATATTTGAGATGGAAAAAATTCAACAAGTGATGTGAAGACACAAGATGATGAATGCTTAATGTTCAACAATGTGATGTTAAAATTAAGGCTTAGAAAGATGAAGGGCCAAAGTGACCAGAAAGGTGCTTGAATGTGTTAACGCGCGTGCATCACGATGTCAATGCTTAGATGAATAAGGATGAAAGTGCTCAAGTTCAGATATGGGTGTCTGAGACTTAAGACTTAGACTCATGTATAGAGGTGAAAATGAGACAAAAGGATCCAAATAAGGAGTATTTGGAAACTACGAAGAGGTACGAACGTGAAAGATGAATCTAAACAAGGAGTGTTTGGAAAATGTGGAAAGACACGAATGTGAAAGATGAAAATGAGAGTGTGGAACACTACTACAAAAAGAAAAGAGAGAAAAGAGAATGTGAAAATAAAAGTTTTATTTATAGATGTTTTGGCCTCTACCTTAGATTGGCTTGGACAATGTTTGGCTTCCTAGGTGGCTCTCTCAACTAGGTGTTAGTAGTATAACCGAGCAAGCATGGTGTTATTGCTAGTCTGTCGGCTTTACTTTACCCCCTTTGAAACCTTGAGAAAATATCTTGCTCATAATGAATCACACTAGGGTCGCCACTAAGGATATCCATGACTCTAATCTCATAGGTTTTACTAGTCAATTGGGATGGGGGTACCGTTTCATCAGCCAGTTCCCTCAATGTGTTGACTACTTTGGGGTTCCTATGGTAATCCTCACAATGTGTTTTATGGCTTATGCCAAAATACTTCCCACATTATGCGCAGACAAGGTTTAACTCTTATCCGAACTCAGTAAATACAATGTGTAAAACAATTCATTTCATCTTTTTATCGGTAACTCCTGCACACAAGAATGAGTAGTTTGAAGCTCACGATCAAAGGAAACTTGTAGTTAGTAGTTTTAAGTGTTTTATCCACCTTCTTGAGAGTGGGTCTTACAAGCAAAGATTAGAATGTTCTCCTGAGGTAGGTAAAGGCCAAGACGATAGAAGCAAGTTCACACTTTTGATTTCCAAGATCGCTTAAAAAGTGTGAGGAAAGAGCATACACGTAAAACAAGATTTGATTAAAAAAGAAATAAAATTTAATTCCCAAAACAAATAAGAAACTATCATGGTTCTGATATCCAATATCACTTTGAAAGTATGAGGAAAGAGCATACGCGTGAGGTTGTTATGTTTAATTTTTTAAAAAAATTACTACATTTTTTTAATGAGAAGTGTTAGGAGAAATGAAACAATAATTTTATTATAAGTTCAAATAAGATTTTTTTCATTGCATAAAAATTCTTGAGACCTTTCGTACAAAAAAATGGAGTCATTTCGAGTTCGGGAGCAAAATTTATGGCTTCCAAAAGATGGGTTACACTAGTGGTCTCAGTGAAAAATTTGAATGTGAGAAAAACTGTCTGACAATTAGTTTTTAGCTTCACATGTCCCACCAAAGGCGTGCCATAATGTAAATAAGGAAATTCACATACATAGAAGATACAAAAATAAATAGCAGATATGACCTTCACTATGGATTTCTTGCAAACCTCAAGATAAGACCGTAGAAGCTTTAAGCTTGTTTGATCTTTTTATAGTTTGGATTGTGGATGCTCGTATGTTATTCTCCAAATGTAGTTGTAGATGTTACGAGTGAATTTTTCACAAGGATGCAAATGTCAAATTGGTAGCAGTTAGATGCAATTTTCTCAAAGCTCCAGGGATGGATTTCCAAAGGAAATGACTCGATGTTATAGCTGAGGGTAGAGCCATGAAAGGAGGATTTAACATTGACTAAGCTCCATGTTAATGGTTAAATCACTCGGGTTAGCAAGTAGACTTGGCAATGATAGTTGTAGCTTTATAAGGGCAATAGACATTTGGAATAGCAGAAGTTACATCCGGAAAGTTGGTTTAGACGCACACTTTTAGAACACCCTCATTTCTAGGAATCTAGAAGTGGAGTTCAAATGGGATAGGGAAGTGTAGTGATCGAATGTGTGGAATTAAATAACTAAATCTAATTAGTATTTATTTGTGAGGAGATAATTAATCATTTAAATAAACAAATGTTTAATTATATTAGCTATAAGGTATTATGAATTAATTTAATTAATTCCAAGAGCATGGTAGAATTAAATTAATTAAATTAGGATTTAATTGTGAGGAGATAATTAACCATTTATTTAATTAAATGCTTAACTATATTAGCTAAGAGGGTATAAGAATTAATATAATTAATTTCAAAGACACGATGGAATTAAATTATTTAATTCCAAAGGGATTTTGATGGAATAATTAACCATTTATTTAATTAAATGTTTAATTATATTAGCTAGGAGGGTGTATGAATTAATATAATTGATTCCAAAGGCATGATAGAATCAAATTAATTAATGCTAAGATTTGGGAATATGACTTAGGAAATAGAATTAATTTAATTAATTTTAATTGGATAGAAATATGTATGTATTTTTAGGGTGTCTACAATAGTCATTTGATTCATTTTAGTGAGATGAATGCAATTGTACAAGCCTCTGTAACCCTATTTTGACCCCCATATTGACCCCAAACATTGGACCCTAAACCTTGAACCACAAAACCTTACTCCCGAAACTTGAACCTTATACCATGAAACCTAAACCTTAAACCATAAAGTTTGTGCATGGTAGTTCCAAAAATTAGAGGCCAATGTAAAGGACCATTTACTTTAGGAAGAATGCCTAATAAGGAAGGGACGAAGTTTGATGATTTTGATACATGGATTTTAATGAAGCAAACCAATTCCTTGTAGGTGTAAGGAATACATTCAGACATGACTAAAAAAGAAGAAATGGACGATGTTAAAGGATACTTGAGAACAATGAAAGAATATTTATATAACATCAATGAATAATTGATGAAGATCATGATGTCATCATAGACTAATCTACTCGAACCCCCATTGTTCACCAATTTTAAGCTTTTCCACATGATTCTCCTAGCCAAAAAAATCCAAGTCCAAATGTGATAGAGCTTCAAACCACACGTTCCTCTAATTTGGGTCCCTAGAACATGCAACCAAAAGTGGAAATGCACAAGTTTGATGGGAATTTTGTCACCTAGACTAATAAAATGAAGAATATATTTGATATACATTAAAATCCATGTGCATAAAAAGTGGTAATGATGTGCCTACATTTGGAATTAGTAATTCATTTCATATCAATGGTTATGTGCTTAAAAGAAGAATGATTTTACTATCAATTGGTTAGTGTTCATTGATCAATTGGAAATATGTTGTCATATCAATGTGTCATAGAATTATTTTATCCAATTAGAAAAATTACAATAAATAAGACCTTTTAAGGATTATTTTGAAAATTTGCACAAGCTATCCTTGTGATTGGAGAACATCATAGAGGAAAACCTAAATGTATTATATTTGAATGGGCGAAGGATAACATCTGAATCGAGGTTCATATGTTTAATCAAAGTTTGTTATAAAAGTCCATTGTATTTAAATGAAATGATGGCTATCGTCCATGCAATTAAACAATGAAGACCATATTTGATAGCTAGTCACTTTAAGGTGAAGATAAATGATGATAGTCTAAAATACTTCTTGGAAAAAGGTTGTCATTTGAATAAAAATAAAAAATGGGTCACAAAAATGTTGGGATATGAATTTGAAATCATCTATAAGAAAGGAAAGGATAATGTAGTGGTTAATGCACTATCTATGAGGGATGAATCCACAAAGACATTGTTGTAAGCCATGTCCACATTGCGGCAGTGCATTGGGTGGAGAAGGCAAGATGAGAATGAGAGAACATTTGACATAGATACATATGTTCTCATTCAAAAGCTCCAAGAATATTTGAGCGTATTAGAAAATTTGAATGGGAAGGGAGTGTCTTATGGTACAAAAATTGACTGTACTTGTGTAAGAAGCCATTTTTAATAATAAGGTTCTTGCGCATCTCAAGAATGAGAAACTTTTGATTTTTTAAGCCTTATTTTAAAATCAAACAAGATCTCTTTTGTGAAGGAATCAAGGAGAAGTCCATAATATTTTTGGCCGAATGTTGTGTTTGAAAACAAGGGGGTACAATTAAGACTTCGAGTCTTTTGGTACCCTATCTATTCCTAGCTAGAGATAGGAGGAGGCTTCTATGTATTTTCATAACAGGGTTTTCGAGGTCTAAAAGGGAAATTTTCATCGCAAAGTGGTCATGGATAAGCTCACAAAATATGCCCATTTTGTGCCTCGTCACATCCATTTTTAGAAAGTACAAGTAACATCGATTTTATGAATATAGTTCATAAGTTACCTTATTGAGTTATCACTATGTAAAGTGTGATTTAGGTCAAATTTGTACCATAAATTGTATTTTTTCATGTTTTCTAGATGCAAAATTTTAAAAAATTGCGCATTTTTTTGTGGTGTAAATCTAGCCTAAAAACACACTATACAATTTTATAGATTCATTTTAGAGTCGGGGTTGTGTCACAAAAACTTCAATTTTCAAGGCAAATATGACATGAATAGATTAAAAAAATCAAAAATAAATATAGTACAATTATTTGTAATTTCAAATAATTATATTGCATTTTAAAAATATTTGTAAATATATATTAATATATAACTTATTAATTCTTTTGTAAAATACATCAAATTAGAATTTAACATATATTTATTATATTATTTGCATTTTTGTTATTTTATGTTTTAGATAAATTATTATAATTAAAAAATTTAAATTAAATGTTAAAGTTGAACAATAAAGAGACAATATTTAAACTGTTAAAATGTATATACAATAATTTATAATCGTCAATACATTTTCAAAGGGATAAATAAAATGTTTGCTCCCTTTCAAATTATAAAAATAATAGAATATCTATATGAAATGAACACAAGAAAATCTACAAAGCTGCACAAAAAAACAAAACATTACATTAATAAAAACACATGGTGTAATATTTATAGATATTAGACAACAAAGTTACAAACTATTTACAACACTTAAACAACATTACAATGAGTGTCAAAAATTACCCAAAATAGAATGAGGGGAATTGCAAGTACAAAGTCCTATTCAAACTTAACAGATGACACAACATCCTTAGAAAAGTATGACACTATACATTGACGTCTGTCAACACAATAAACATATGTGCTTTATTGAGTGTAATGATGAATTAAACTATACTAAATTAGATAATAAAATATATATATATATATTATTCTAATTAGATAATCTCCCCCAATTCAACATGATCGCAAGTGAACAAGTGAGAGGTTCTCTGAATGCCTCCAAATTTTTGTGTGTAAGAGATTTTGTGAAAAAAATTTGCACACTACTCTTTTTTAAGAAAAATGGAGATGTATGATGTGTTGATCAACACATTTGTGTATGTAATGAATTTGTAATTCAATGTTTTTTGTGGACTCATGAAATATTGGATTACAAATAAGTTTGATTCTACCTCTATTGTCATAGTGCAAGATGGTAGGCTTCTCTATGTAACACACAAACCTTTAAAAATGTGACATAGGCATATCGCTTTGTAGACAAATCTTGTTATAACACGATATTATAATTTAGTAGAAGAATGAGAAACAACATTCTATTTCTTGTTCTCCCATGATTTTAGACTATAACCTAAAGATGAGACATATCCAAATGTGGACATCTTGTTATCAATATTTCTAGCATGGTTTGAATCCGTATATAATATAAAAAAGAATCGGTCTTTATTTTTGTAATGTAGGCCAAATTCAATTATTCCTTTAATATAAATCAAAATCCACCTTACTATTTTATAGTGATTTTATTTTTGAATCTTACTTGAATCAAGAGAGAAAGATCACTACATGAGAATTCCAATCATTTGATAGAAATTTTCATTCACTGAGGTGATAGATATAATTAAGACAACTAAAGCCTTACCTCCATACACGTAGTGATAGGTTTACAATCCATCTTACTTGAATTTCTCAAGAATTGTATAGGCATACTTCATTTAACTTAAGAAAATGTAACTATATTTGTTCCATATTTATAGAAAAGACAACAATGGAGAAACTTGAGATTTATCATGTTATCATATCAATTTTTTTTCTCATTTTTCAAAAATTCTTGGCATGCATTTCCTACTCATGATTTTTGCAATGGTTAAAAGCCCGAATTCATATACTTTCTTTATGATGATATTAAATGCATGCCTTTTTATTTTGTCTCATCTTGATTTGTTACCTTGTAGACTACCTTTAATTTGTATGGAGTTCCATCTTTCTTACAAAAGCGCATCTCACACTTTGGCAGTTCTGTAGTGCAATAAAAGTCTACATCACACAATTTTTGAGTTCTTGTTGCAATTTTTCAAGAATTCCTAAGTTGACTTTGTTCCAAATCTTCATATTAGGCATTTTGTTCCACACAATCATCATGAGGTTTCCCATGCACTCAAGTGATTCCAAAATATGTAGTTTTTTCCTCAAAACTCATAAATTGGTACTTTCCCCAAAACCTCTCCTAATGCCGCTTTATACACTTTTTTTCTTCTAAAAATCCATTGGAGGGGTGCTTAAGTCATAAAAAAGTACCCAAGGTGATTTTATAGGATGCTTGGGGTATTAAAGTGTTCAAAAAAGATTTTAAAAAGTCGGTTTCCATCACTTAAGTGTTCCTAAAGTGCACTTCATGTGTGCCTTGGATAATTTTGTTCCAAAATCACACCATAAGTGCACCTGGGTATTAACATGTTGCCAATAGAGTCATAAAATGCACCTAAGGTATAATTTGTTCTAAAAGCGCACTAATGTGTTCCCAAAACCTCTCAAAACTTTTCCTATAAGATGAAACTTTGGAACCAATAATGTTGTGACCATAACTTTCACATATGAACTCTGATTTGAGTGTCATTTGAAGAATTGGAAATATCTTGTATCAAATATTGATGTTGTGCCTATTTAAAAACATAACACATTGTATACATGTTTCATGAGAATCATTTCTCAAGTGTTGTTTTTTGCCTTCATTTTAAGATCTTGTTTTTCTCATAGTTAGAGTTATACTTATTAAATATTGATAAAAATTTTCTGTAGCATATTCACCATGGCTCTACAAATTTTAAATGTATTCATGATTATTTTACCATTGGTTATGGTAAATTTTATCATATAAACTTCAGAAAAATTAAAGCAAGAATGGTTAGTGGAAAGTGAACTTCTATTAGAGAAAGATTCCACCATAATGAATTGTATCAAGAGGAGGGATTGACCATTTCAATATAACATACCAAATTTTCCTCACATGTGTTGATGATTTTGGATGCTTCATAATCATGGATGTATTCACAGAGAAACACTCTCATCTTAAGGGAGAATAATGTATCTCAAACTATTGTGGAATTCACATTATATGTGTTGAAGGTGAAAGTGGTTGATTGAATCAAACAAGGAACTTCCATTGCTGGAACTCATCATTCTAATTATATTCTTCATTTGAGTTGAATATATCTCTCCATTAGGAAAAGTTCTTTCCATCACTTAAGTGACATTTCTATTTTTGCGTTGGAAAACATTATGTTTGTAAAACTTAAGTAGCTCAAATATAAAGTCACTTTAATTTATAACTTAAGTGAAAATGAAAAGGTAAAAGTTATACTCTTACCAGGAATGTGGTCACAATGTGGTTATGGGATACAAGTATAAATAGGGGTGGAATTTCCATTGTAAGGGTTCGGTTCTCACTTTTCTCTCTAAACTCGAGGAGAGTTTGCTACACTTCAATGTGCATACTATTTTCAGTTTTCATGAATACTTGAATGCAATATTCATGCATTTATCTTTTCCTATGATGTTAATGCTCCTCAATCATAAAACTCCTCCTTACTATTTTATCATCAAATGATGTTATTAATATTTATTTTCTACCTTGTATGTGATGTTATGATATTCTAAATTTATGCTGAAATCCTAGGTACATTGGCTTTGTCTTTGGATATCTATATGGTTCAAGGTGAGTTGAGAATTTTTACTTATTATATTTTGCATCCACTATTGTATTTTACCCTTCATGTGTGTGAGAGAGGATTTTATGTTGTGTTTATGTTTGAGATATCTCAACAGCTTCTCAAAGTCTATTTTTCGGTAGATTTCTCACTTCCTCTAACCCAATCCTTTCTCCTTCTCATTTTTGCTTCCTTTGTGATTTTTGGTTAAAAAAACAAAAATACAAAAACCCCCATCATATGAGGGAATTTTCCTCTCAAATATAGAGAAACATCACCTTGTTGATAGATGATCTTCCCTAAGTGTCACAAATTTTATACGCCCTATCAACCATATAAGTTCGATAACGACATAAAATATTGCCAACATGCCATTGTAGATCAAGAATTTCGCGCTTGTTACTCGTCCAAGTTAATGCACCAAACTAAACACAAAAACCCCGAAAACCTCAATGAAATTGATACCTGATGTAGATGTAGACGGATGAGGAAGCCGATGTAGATAAGATGGGCGCACACGAGCAATTCGCACAATAGATCCGAATAACTCCGTAAACACCGATGCTTGTGACGTAAAAGACCACGTTAAAAGATATTTTAGTGGACTGCCCGAGAAGCGGGTCCGAGAAGCGATAAGCTTCCTCGGCGGATGTCAGTCCACGTTTTCAATTAAGAAAAGAAGCATACATGATAAAAGATGTAAATAAAGACTAGATTTTCTCGATTGCAAAGAATAAGACAGAATCTAAACAAAGCAGATGTAAAAGTACGTAAAAACAGGAACTATGAAATAAATGCTTTGGATTTGTGTTACCTGTATCCTTTTACCTATCTGCCGAGATAAATCGGCGTCGCCGACCGGTAGAATCGCTGCCGATCGAGACTAGTCGGCATTGATTGAGGGGATCGGCGCCGATCGGATAAGATCGGCGTCGATCGAGACAGATCGGTCAATCGGGATCATGCGACAAGATTCGGGAATTGGAAGGTGAATGTGGTCTGCTGGATGTGCCGAAGTTGGCGAGACACTGGAACAGGTCACCAGATGATAGATGGTGGTGTACGATGCTGATGTGACAGGGACAGAGTAACGGTGCTCTTCTCAGGGATTGATTCGACAGATCTGCCCTAATTTGATACAATTGATGCTAAGAAGATCTCTCTTTCTCTCAACCTGTATCTTTCGCTCTCTGCGCTTTTTCGCTCGTTCGTAATCTCTTCTTCACTCTCTTCGCTCTCTTCGGTCTCTTCGTCCCTAGAACTGAGTTCTGGACTTGCTTTTATAATCGGCGCCGCTCCTAGAAAATCGGCGCCGACCATATGGGTCGGCGCCGATCGCGGAAAAGACTCCCGAGATGGCCAAATTGATTGATTCGAGAAAGATAAGACTTATCCCGACTACGGGAAAATATCCCGCTTATGGAAGATTAAAAATAGATGCGATACATAGATAGAATAAATTTGGGGTGGATAAGTGATTAAGATGCATGGGAAGAAGCGTAATTAAATATTTAATATTTAATCACTCATGGGCAAGATATGATGGGATGAATTAAATTTAGAGTAAGTGATTAAATCACAAATTGGATAATATCCCAAGGGGATAGATGGTGACGAAAACGCGTGCCCCGGTTACCTAAGCGAGTAAACGAATGAGAGGGACACTAAATTGGGTAACCAAATTTAAGTGTCTACAGCCATATCAAATGATTTTTTAATGTTTTCCTTGGTGGCATCAATCATACTCACTTAACTTCCAATGATTACTAGATCATTGACATAGACTATAACTCTCACCAACTCCCCCTTAATTTTTGAGGTAGAGATTGAGATCATAGGGATTCCTCTTGAATCCATTTTGAATGAGATGCTCATCAATCTTGATGTACCATTGTTGGGGTTCCTATTTTAAACCATATATGAATTTATTAGTCTACAAAATTTTGTTTCCTGATTTAGTGTGAATTTTTTTCTTGCGAGTCATGTAGACTTCTTCTTCAATATTTCTATTGAGAAAGGAACTTTTAACATCCATTTGATGGAATTTCCATTCAAATTGTATTGCTAGATAAAACATCATCTTGAATATTTTGATCTTAGCCGTGGGAGAATTTCTTTCCTCACAATCGTGCCTTCCTTTTGTGTATAGCCCTTTGGAACTAGTCTTGACTTGTTCTTTTAAAAATTTCCATATGCCCCGTACTTGGTTTTTAAAACCCATTTCATCTGATTGGATTCTTTCCAAGTGGAAGTCCTAAAAGTTTCCATGTATTGTTCTTTATCAAGGAATTCTATTCGACCTCCATTGATTCTTTCCAAGGTTTTAACGACGGTGCTTCTTAAACCTTAACCATTCGTTGCTTTTGAAAATTCTACTCATTAGGGCCATGCTGACTTCTTCTCTTTCTTTGCTAAAAGTCCTTAGTCTAGGAGTAGATGTGTTTTAAGAACTATCTAATTTAGTATCTTTATTCAAATTTGTACACCACTTTAGCGTACATTGAGATATGGGTTGTGGTGTTTGATTACCACCAATCCCATTATTACTTGTGACCATTTTTTCATCACCTATACATATCACATGCCTATTCCTTGAGGTTTTTGCTTATGACTCCATGGAGAATGACATTGAACCACTTCTTTTATAAAAATAATCTCTCTTCTTATGTAGATATTTCTTGTTTTTGGATCGATAAGACTATATCCCATTGAGTCTTCATCTTATCCAAGAAAAATTTAAGGCATGGACTTTTGTCTAACTTTGTTCTTTTTTGTTTGGTAACTAGCATGTGTGATTTACTTCTGTAGACATCTAAAATGTCGACATGCTTAATTACGATTAATTTGTCCCGCAACATCATCTAAATCCATATAATAATTAATCATAAGATTAATTATTATTAATTTCATCATTTATTTAATCCCTTTATTCTAATTTATTTCGTCATCCCATTTCATCATTTATCCCATTATCCATTATTTTATCCATTTTATCCTATATAATAATTAATCACAAGATTAATTATTATTATCCCCTTTTCTAATCTCATTTTATCATTTTAGGAATTTAATATTCCTACACCCACCTACCAACCTACCCTACACATCCCTACACCTAGCCTTTCCATGTAACCTCACCCCTAATCATCATTTATTAACCTAATCTAATCCTAATCTAATCACATCCTCACCTCTAAATCTAGAGGCTTCTAAATCTAGAAGCCTCTCTAACCTTCTCCTTCCATTGAATTTTTAATTCAATGGAAGCTTCTTCCCTCCATAGAATTTGAATTCAAATTCTAGAATTCTCCATTCTAGAGAATTCTAATCCTCACATGAATCCTCCACCCTTGATTTCAATCCAACTTGGCTCAATCTTAGCCATTGAATCCTCCACCCACAAGCTATAAATCAAGCTTCCATCCTCCATGATAGCCAATCTTAAGAATTCATGGGAAAAATTTGATATTTTGTTCATCAATCATCCATTTTATATTCAATCAATCCCTTATTCATCTATAATCAAATTTATCCTTCATCAAGAAATCATCCAAGCCAATCAATCAAAATTGAGGTGCTACCCAAGTGTCTCCAAAATACGAAGCAAGCAATCCAACTCAATCAACAATCAATTATCCAACATCAAGAGCACATACAACCAATCAAAGGAGGAGCGTTATGATCATGTAGGTAATTGTAGGTATTTGCATTCTCTCTCTTTTCCATATATTTCTCTATCAGAGGTAGATTAATAAGCTATGCTAGGATTAAGATTGATTTGGTTTGATAATCATCTTATGTTTTCATACTAACACAACTTTTTGTATACACTTCCAAAACCCGATGATGCTTAATTGAAGGTTTCTTCCATGAGCATGCATCCTATGGAGTCAGTTGTTAAGTGGACATGTTAGTGATCTAGTCAATCAATTGGGGTTAGCACAAGGTTGTGCATGGTAATATATAAGATCTAAGCATACATGTAATAAAAGTGGATATTCTACCAGAATAAATATACAAAACAAGAGATATAAATAAACACCAGATTTAACGTGGTTCACCTAGTGTGGGCTACATCCACCAAGAAACCATCCAATCTATTATCCAAAGTTTTCAGAAGATATACAATGAAGATTTACAATTTTCCATACCTCTCACGATGTACAATACTTTTTTTTCTCAAGCTTCTCCTTCTCCGAGAATTCTCTCTCTCGTAATTATTTTCACAATAATCATTAATCCTTACAATCCTTACTTCTAAACCCTAGATTTCATGCTTATATAGGCATATACAAACTTAGGGAACTTAGCCATGAAATTGCAATCAATAGATCTGCTTTAATACTAAATTTAGATATAATTCCCATGAGTTAAATAAAACACTCACGTACGGTAACCGACACTTTGATTAGCCCTAATGTTGGTTCCTACTTGCCTAATCGATGTTGTTCATAGGTGATCGATGTTGGTCATAGGCGACCAATATCGGTCCCTTCATAACCGATGTCGATTCATGTGTTTTCCAAAGAAGTTTAATATAACATGCTAAATCAAGTAATTAAGCTCCACAACTCAACAATCTCCCACTTGGAGATAAATTACTACACTATACCTGTACAACGTCATTCTTGGATCCTTTCCTTATATTTATTTCTTCCTCTTAAAGTCTCAAAATCAAAGACTAACAGAAGTGGAGTGTAGCTCCAACTTCTCTTTTTCCAATGGATTCGTTAGCATATCTCATGGGGTTTTCAATTGTATGAATCTTCTCCGGTTTCAGTTATCCATCCTCTAATACTTGCCATATGAAGTGATATCTCAACCGGATGTGTTTTGTTTTAGAATGAAACATTGAGTTCTTTGCCAAATGAATTACACTCTGACTGTTATTAAACAATTTACAATCATCTTGTTCCTTTCCCAACTCTTCCATGAACCTACTCATCCATATCATCTCTTTGCTAGCCTCTGTAGCTGTAACATACTCGCCTCTTAGTAGATGAAGCCACAACCTGACCTTCGTAATATTAAATCCAACTAAATGGCGTGCCACCTACTATGAAAATATATCTAGTAGTGCTCCTTCTACCATTCGATCTCCATCCATATCTCGAATCAACATAGCCACATAAAGAAATATCCGAACCTCCATAACATAACTACATGCTAGATGTCCCTCTCAAATACTTGAGTATCCATTGACTGCTTTCCAATGCTCTTTACCTAGATTGGCCATAAATCTACTCACAACTCTCACTACATGTGTAATGTCTGGTTTGGTACAAACCATAACATACATGAGACTCCCAACTACTGAAGCATATGGTACTCGTGTCATGTATTTGACCTCCTCATGTGATGAAGGACATTGATCTTTGCTTAATTTGAAGTGTCCAACCATAGGTGTACTTACAGGTTTTGAATTCTACATTTTAAACCTTTTTAACACCTTATAGATATAATCCTCCTGAGACAAATATAATTTCTTGTTCTTCCTATCTATGTGTATTTGCATGCCAAGGATTATTTTTGTAGCTCCTAAATCCTTCATAGCAAATGTGTGAGATATTTCCCTTAAGCTCACCAATGTCCTGCATACTAGATCCTATGCAATAAGCATATCATCCACATACAATAACAAAATAATATAGATCCCATTTTCAAGCTTCTTGAAATAAACACAATGGTCAGATTCACATCTCAAGTAACCATGTTCATGCATGAAACTATCAAACCTCATGTACCATTGCCTTAGATCTTTCTTGAACCCATATAGGCTCTTTTTCAACTTTGCACACTAATTTCTCCTTACCCCGACTTCATACCCAAGCGACTAGTGCATAGAAATCTCTTCATCCAAATCACCATGAAGGAAAGCCATCTTCACATCTAGTTGCTCTAAATGCAAATCATGTACACCAACTATACTCAATACAATACGCATGGAAGTCATTTTAACAACAAAAGAAATTATTTCACCAAAGTCAATACCTAATTTATGTGCAAATCCTCTTACTACAAGCCTTACCTTATACCTTTTCTATCCACCCTCTTCTTTCTTGATAATGTAAACCTATTTGTTCTATAATGTCCTCTTACCTCCTGGATACTCAACCAAATCCAAGTCTAGTTTTGTTCTAAGGAGTCTATCTCCTCATCCATGCCATGCTCCCAATGAATGTGGGTCTCAACTGCATTGCTTCTTCAAAACTTTCGGTTCACCATTATCATCAATAATAAATAAGATAAAGAAGGTGTAAATATTTCTAGAGGTTTACTTACCCTTTGTGATCTTCTCACAGAAGTTTGGGTACTAAAGGCTCATTCGGACCTCATAGACATTTGTTTCTAATTCTGATAGTGACCGACATCGGTCACCTATAACCGACACCGGTTCTACTAACCGATGCCGGTTTGGCTCTTCTATAACGGATACCGGTTCAACTGACCGATGTTGGTCAGGGGTAACCGACATTCAAGTCTTGTGTAACCCTGTAGGTATGAATTTTAAATCCAAGAGTTCATTTTCATTCAGAAATTTCTCAACCGGTTCGTCCTTGGGTACCAAAATTTGATCCCTGTACATTCTCTTTTCATTCCATTCAATGTCACGACTCCTAATAATTTTAGAATTCTCTAAATCCTCAAAACAAAATCTGAAATTACCAGATCCATAACCAATGAAAGTGCATCTCTTGGATTTTACATCTAACTTTTTCTATTTTCCTTATCAATATGCACAAAAGCTTCTGAACCAAAAAATTTAAGAAAAGAAAGATTTACCTCTTTTCTGGTCTAAGATTCCTTTGGTATTCCTCCATCTAGTGAACTTGAAGGGCCACAATTAATCAAATAAACTGTTGTATCAATTGCTTCTACCCAAAAATGCAAGGGTAATCCAACATGTATCCTCATACTTCTAGCATGTTCCATGATTGTCCTGTTCATTATTTCTACAACACCATTCTCTTGTGGTGTTCTTGGAACCATCATTTATCTACGTATTCCATTCACTGAACAATAATCATTGAAAGCCTTGCTACAATATTCACCACCATTTTTAGATATAAGAAACTTTAACTTTGAATTTGATTCATTCTCAACAAGGGATTTCCATCTTTTAAAAGTCTCAAAAACATCATATTTATGTTTAATACAATAAACCCATACCTTTCTTGTAGCATCATCAATGAAAGTAACATAATACTGGGATCCTCCATGAGAAGCTACATGGGATGGTCCCCACACATTTGAGTGTACAAGCTCCAATTTCTGCTCCTTCTTAGTTGCCCCAACTTTGAGAAATCTCACTCTCTTTTACTTTCCAAAGATAAAATACTCACAAAAATTAAGATCTAAATATTTCAAATATGATAACTTACCCTTACCCTTTAAGATCTGCATTTATTTTTGACTCATATGGCCCAAACGATTATGCCAAATGCATGCATCCGAATCAAAGTAGATAAAACAAAAAAAGAATCAATAATGCAAGTAGATAAATATAGTGTTCCTATCTTCTTTCCTCTTTCCACAACAAAGGCACCCTTGGTGACTTTCCAAGAGTTTGTTGTGAATGTAACCATGTGACCAAATTCACCTAGTTGCCTTACGAAATAAGATTCCTCTCGAGGCTTGACACATGCCTCGCATCTTTCAATACCCATGTATTTTCATTATGTAATTTTATATGAACTTCCTCTTTACTAGTAATACTAAAAGGTTCATCATCACCCAAATAAACATGCCAAAAATTACCTTAGACATAATTTCAAAATAACCCTTATTAGGGGTTGCATGGGAAAGAAGCTCCTAAATCTAAAACCCATGATTTTATTCTATTATCCAAAGAAAAAAAAAGAGGATCTTACATTATCTTTGCTGCAATATTTTCCTCTTTATTTGCCTCTTTACCTTTTTTTGGGTGTTGGTTCTCTTTATCCTTTGACCAACAATATTTCTTTGCATGTCCTTTCTTTCCACAATCCCAACAGTAATTCTCTTACATCTGGATTTAGATTGGCCATTCCTTGACTTTGATTTCCTAATTTTCTTACTCTTGGATCTCTCCTTCTGTCTACCTCTGCTTTCTACATTCAAAACATTCCCAGATGATGATTCCTCTGTACTTTTCTGTGAATTTCTTCATTCAAGATTATACTAACCACATCATCAAAATTCAAAATATTATTAGCAGATGTTGTATTACTAAAAACCATTACCAAGTTATCCCAACTATCAGGAAAAGAACATAAGAATAAGAGTGCTTTCACTTCATCATCAAACATAATATCAACCGATTTTAACTGATTTACAATAGATCAGAAAAATTCAAATGACTAGATGCAGATCCACCTTCATACATCTTAGAACTAAATAGTTTCTTCATCAAATAAAATTTATTTGAAGCACTAGGTTTTTCATATAAATTATCAAGAGATTTCATTAACTCTATTGTAGATGTCACTTCTATAATATTAGAAGCCACAAATGGTGCCATGCTCAATCTTATAGATCCCAAATCCTTTCTGTCAAGAATCTTCCATTCCTCATTATTCATCTTCGTAGATTTAGAATTTTCATCCAACAGTAAGTACAAATCTCTTTGGTACATATAATCCTCAATCTGCATCTTCCATAATTGATAATTTTGGCCATCAAAATTCTCTACCTTGTATTTGTTTTCTTCTCGCCATTACTATAGCTCCCAATAAATCGAAAAACCCTTTGTGAGTAAATCACAACACACAAAACCCTTAAACAAAGCCATGATAACAATTGTTGGCGTTAGCACAAGGTTGTACGGATAATATATCGATCTAAGTATACATGTAATAAAAATGGATATTCTACCGGAAGAAATATACAAAACAAAATATATAAATCAATACCGCATTTAACGTGGTTCACCTAGTGTGGGATACATCCACCAAGAAACAAGTAAATCTATTATCCATATCTTTCAGAAGATATACAATGAATATTTACAATCTTCCACACCTCTCACAACATACAATACTTTATTTCTCTCAAGTTTCTCTTTCTTCTCCAAGAATTATCTCTCTCACAATTATTTTCACAATAATCATTAATCCTTACAATCCTTACTTCTAAATCCGCTTTCATGCTTATATAAGCATATACAAAATTAGGGCACTTAGCCATGTAATTACAATCAATAGATCTGCTTTAATACTAAATTTAGATCTAATTCCCATGAGTTAAATAAAACCCTTATGCACAGGTAACCGATGCCGGTTAGCCCTACCAATGATGGTTCCTACTTGCCTAACCGATGCTAGTCATAGGTGACTAATGTTCATCCCTTCATAACCTCTGCCGGTTACTATGTTTTCCAACAAGTTTAATATAACATTCTAAACTGAAGTAATTGAGTTGTACAACTCAACATCAACTTGTAGAATGTTGTTTTTTTATTGCTTCTACCCAACATGTTCTTTCCAAACCCACATCCTCAATCATAAAATGCACCATTTTGATGATAGTGTGCTTTACCTTTTTGAAACACTATTGTATTGTGGACTATAGGGTGTATTCATTTGTCGGTGAACTCTATGTTCCTTCAAATAATTAGAGAATGCATTGATAGAAAATTACCTCCTTGATATGAGTGGAGTGCCTTAATTTTTGACCAATTTGATTTTCAAGATGAGTCTTGATCTATTTGAGTGATTGAAAGGATTGATCATGTTAGTGCTTGTTTTGATCTTTCCTTCTATCCCAAATTTATTCTCAAAATTTTTTAGTGTTTAATTTGTTTGAGTTGAAAAAAAACGTATGCTTGAAGAATGGAATCATGTTTGAATACAAATGAATTTCTATCTTTAGGTTGTCGATCCTCTTTTTTGGTCAAGGAATATGATAATCATGTCATCCCTTAGAAATCCACGTGAAATAATTAATGATTGAATGTGTTTAGCCATGTAAATCCTTCTTGCTAATCATCCCTTAGACCTTTAATGTAAATTTCATATTTTCCTCTGCCACCAAAAGATACATGGCATATTTCCATTGGTTGTGTTACATCAAACTTGGTTTGCAAAATTACAAAATTTACATAATAAATACAAATTGCAAACCTAGCCCCACAACCCGAAAAAAATATTATAGGGAATATTCAACTTAAAAAGCAAGATGCAAAGAAAGCTCTACTTGGTGAAAGGAACACATGTTTAGATATGGATGGAGTGGGGAAGTGAATTATTGGTGCAATTTTGCACCAAAGACCCAATATAATGTAAAGTGTGATCATGCCTCTAAATCCCGATGGATATTCCCATGAATATTCAAGTCGAATAATGCAAAAAGAGAAGTTAAACCCTCTCCCAAAAAGGAATACATCTCGAGTGTGATTAGAGCGGGAATCGGGTCAATAATACATTTTTTCAACAATAAGGTGATGGAATGAAAAATGCAACGAATCCTCCGAGGCCCTCCAGGACATGTGTCGTGTTCTCAACAAAATTCAAGAGGCGGGTAATTGGGCCAATGTCAAAAATTTACACTCATTCAAAAGGAAATGTAAATGTGTAAAAAGACTCCCTAATCATGTGATGTACCAGTTTAAGCCACGTGGAAAATCTACATTCAAACAGAGGAAGTAAGTTAGACGGCTAAGATGTAATACATTTATGGCTGCCGCCATTAGCATTTTTGCACGAATGAAAGCATATTTTTAGATGTTTTCAAACCTTTTGAGTCGTTTCTATTACATATGAAGATCTAGGTGCCCTAGCTATGATAATTCACAAAGAAGTAAAGAAAAATTGACTGAGAGGTGTTGATATTGAGCTAGAGAATTCAGAATTAAAGGAGTAGGGGAGAATTGCACAACACTTGCACAAAAATGGGTAAGGCTTGTATTGCGTTCATGTTTTTATTATTTGATTTACAATTTGTAAGAAATTAAAGGGTGAAATTAGGGTATAGAGAATGAAGCCACTACAGTCGTGGATTTCATGTCACTTCCAATATCATCAAATGAGTTTGATAAAATCATAGACACAAATTTGGTAAATGCTAATTTGGATGATTTCTTGCAAAGGTTCAATAGTCCAGATAAAAGTGAATACATGACAACAATTGAGGCCAACAATATTGCCTTAGCCACTAATTTTCCCCCTCGGTAGATTCCCAGCTAGTGAGGATTTTTGCTATGAATTATGATCCGAGAAAAAGGAGGTTTTAGATGGAAGTGGTGACGGAGTTCTGACTCTAACACCCAAAGCCTTTAGGGTAATGCTAAGGTTACCAAAAATTGCAACACCAGTAACCATAAACATTGAATCAACTCTTAAGGATTTCGAGACCAAAAAGAAGGATTATGCTAGGGTCATAAATATTGAATGGTTGTTGACAGATAAAAAAGTTACTACTAGACTCCCTAAAAGATTGGTTAGGTCACAATTTGTGGAGGAAGTAGAAGACATAATTGTGTTACTAAGTAGAATGGCTGGCCTAGACACGACTAATGAATTCAAAGAGTGGATGTGCCCATACATCCGGGTCATTTTGGAAAATAAGGGAAGTATTTTTTGGGCAACACTCATAGCTAAATCAATTCACGGAAATTTTTGACATTGTCCATAAAAATCAACATGGGTATCAATGATGACCTTGAATTTTATATAATGTCATACCTAATATACAATATTGCAGATTACAAGCATTTCCCTGGCCTCCCACCACATGCACATTTCAAATAATGTAAGGTTCATGAGATTTATCTCCGATTACACTTGAATAATTGGAAAGGAAATGTGAGATTAGTAAATGATGCATTCTTTGTACCTGCGATATGTTTATTCAAACTTGAGTGGGAGAAATATAGAATATCTAAAGAGACTAAGAATACAATATTGGAATATGGCTATTTCTTTATCTAATGTAGATCTTTCACGTATATTAGAGCCAATGGATTCGATGGGTAGCCATGTAAATTTCCTAGATATCTAGATGATAAGATGGCCTTGTGTGAGCTTTCAAGAAAATTAACACCAAGTACACAAACTGATTGTAAGAAAACATAAAACAAATATTAAATTCCCCATCAGGATTGGGAGATACTCATGCCCCTCCATTGCAAAGGATAGATTAATGGAGGAGGAGATGGAAAGATTTGGCATGGAAAAATTTGAATCAAGGTCCAATTATGACATCGATGGGTTGTTAGCACTACCTTGGGAAGTTCATTTGAACATGAACCTCACTTTGAAGATTACTAGATGAAATGTAGAGATGAGGAAGAGGTTAGACTTAGAGACTTCTCAAGAATGACTCTTAGACAAATTATTGACTTCAAATTATTGACTTTGTAGATCAAACAATATTTATTGACTTGGTTGAATGGAATGTGAAAAGTTAGTATGAAATATTTCCAATGTAATGAAAAACACAAAAAAGTATGGAATTTTCCATAGGGAATTTGGGTTTGGGAATTTTAAAGGAGTATCTTCCCCTTTTGAGAGAAGGAGTAGATAAGATAGATCCCTTGGGAGGAAAGGTCCTTAGCTTCCCATGAAGATGCCTACTACATGACATCATTGATGAGTGGACTACCTGCCAGTGAAACTGGGACTTCTATGTCTATGCTTTGAAGCAAAAGATAGAGGAAATTATTTTGAAGTCCATGCAGAATGCCCCTATCACTTTTTCAGTACCAATACAAGCTAAGGGAATGGGTATGACTAAAACAGAACCCCCACAACAATATTGATAGGGGAATCTAGTTCAACCAAGAAGATGAGGGGGTATTTGTTAGATGTGGACCCAACACCTTTAGTAAAAGTGCAAAAGGAAGGGGAGGCCTGAAATCAAATGTTTTGAGAGAACTGCAAATGAGATAAAGTAATATTTCCTTTGGAGAGAGATGTGGGTGGATCATAGAGGAGGTAGCCACCATGTAAGAAAGTAAAAAATAAGAGAGCCTGAGGTGATTGATCCTCCTGCTCTAACTGAGGAACAAAATAGAATAGTTACTTCCTTAGCTCATCAAGTAACACCATCACAAGATCAAAGAACACTTCAAGTGGATCCATTGGTACAACCAAAGTCTTCAGCTTCAGTCTTTTTCCAGGGGGGAATAATGGTAGATTTGATTCAAGAACAGGTGACTCATGGTACACCCTTGTCTAACCATCCAAGTAGTTTGGTGATAAAAAAGGGGCCAGAAGAATTAGGTGCAACACAATTTGAAGGTATGGATTTGTCTCATTCTAGTTAGCCACATGAACATATAAGAAATCCAGTTGAAATGATGGACACAAATGTATTGGGGAGGTGCTTATACCTAACCTTTTGATGTGTCAGTTGAGAAATATACAATAGAAGGTATAAGTGTTCCTCAATTGGATGAAAAAATGAAGGAAGTTTCCTAATTACTAACTATTGAAATGAAAATTCTTAATACAAGAGAGTACCTTATTAAAAGCTCAAAAATTCAGAACAAATGAATCAAGGATTCAAGGAATTACAAGTGGAGTACTTGTGGACAACATTGTTTCAACTGAGGAGTACCCTCAAAAGGAAGCAATAATTATTAAGGGAAATGAGCCACCTTAGACTACAAACATTACTAAGGAAGTGGTGGTGGAGACCAAAAATATGCCAAAAAAAAGTGGAGATCAAGATAAATAGGAAGTGCATAATAATGATAAAGATAAAAAACCAGTTACTGATCTCAACCCACAAAACAACATGAAGAAGAAATGATGAAGCAAAGGGTTGTTAGTATACCATCTCACGAAAGTATCTCTATTGAACATCAACCTCTGAAGGAGAGGCAAATAATGCTAAAAAGGAATAATTTTCAAAGTAGAAATTCCAACCAAAGAAACCCCAAAAGAGACTACAAAAGTGATTACTACTCCAGATGAGGATAAAGACAAGGGAAAGGCACCAATTGATAGTATGACCTAAGAAACAACTAGCCAATCCCAAACTCAAGGTCAAAAAGAGGAGCATATGGAAATAATAACAATGCAGGATGAATCTAAAGATCCAACATTGGGGGTGGATAAGGTACAACAAGAAATACCATTAGTACAAGATCCCCAAGAAACATCTAAACAATTGATAGTTTTTTTGAGGTATCCCAACCTACATTACAAGAAGCAAAAGTGGGAAATACTCTCACAACTAGATGGTTGGGAGGACTGATTTCAGAGGTAGAAGAGGAAGTTATGCCAAAAAAAGGTCATAGACATCACAACTATAGCTTTCCCAAGCCCAAAAAGGCCAAAAAAAGGGAAAGAATCATCACTAAGACCCATGTGGACCAATATGGATTTAGAACCTTGGAGATTACAACCCCCCACCAAGGAAAGTCAAGGGATGACATTACAACAAGTGATTATGATATCAGGCACATCCCATTGGGGAAACCTTCCAGGGAAATACTAAAGCAAGAGGTTACAGTGGTGGTCGAAGGTTTTCTGCACAAGGTTGATGAAGATAAAATATCAAAAAAGCAATTGAAAGAATAGATAAAAACACTATCTTCATGCTTGCAAAAATTTGTAGGGCCATCAGAGGAAGGTCATGAGTTGGCCAACACTGTTACTCCTAAAATTTTAGACAAAGTAGAAAAGAAAGTGAGAAAGCTGAATCAAATGGATAAATGGGTGGAGGATCTATCTCAAAAAGGGAGAAAAATCATTGAGAAAGCAACAAAAATGTATGCAAAGCTGACCAATATGCTCAATGATGTGAATGATTTAAAAGAACAATGTGAAAATGAATTATACTATTGGGAGGGGATCCTCCCAAGCTTTGACACCATAAATCAGCTTGATGAAGAAACACTTGAAAAGGAAGGAATAATGTTACCTAAAGAAAAAGGGATGCAATATGTAATGGAGGACTTAGCTAAAATAAGGGTGGAAGTTATAAACCAAGTTAAAGAAAAAGTGGAGATAGAGAGAGAATGGATAGGAAAATATATTAACATTATAGATAACATACTAGAAGAAGTGGTATTTGATAAAGGAAAGTCCACTTATGGAGACTAGGAGGTTGATGTCCTGAGCCAATCTTTCAACCAATACATCAAGGAGGAACACTATTCTTATGAGGTTATCAAAAGGCTCATCACTATGGAGAACAAGATTGTTGAACTAGCTAAGAAGTTGAAAGAATATAAACACAGATGGACCAATGTGTAGGGGTGATGAACATGCATAATTTGATATTAAAACACCATGCAGGACCTGATGAAGAAGAGGTGATCCAATTGTTCCAAATATTTGATGTTTATAGGGACAAAAACCAAAAAAGAAGAAAAGATGAGATGAAGAGATAAGATGAAAAGATGAAGATGATATATTGAGTAGTAAAAATCTTAGGCTTGTTTTTCCTAAAATTTCTCATCTTTTCATTATTAATACTCTTGTTTTATAAAAGTTGAACATTACTTAAATTGTTAATTTCAAGCATGAATGTAAAATATTGTTGATACAATACAAGTAGACCTTTTGTTTTTTAATAGAATTCTAAATCTATTAACAAGCATATGAATTAATGTAACAATTTGAATTTTTGTATTGATGAAAAAATGCAAATGGGGTTCTATAGGGGCCCTAGCCCATGGAAAATTTCACATACATTCTTATGATATTACATACCAAAAGAAACTAAGAAAAATTCCTAATCTTCTACTACCACAAAATCCTCTCTGAAAGAAGGAATTTCTTTAAAAGCTATTCTTTCTAGGAAAAAATCCTCTTTCCAATCTGATGTCTCACAAACTAAATGTCCCCTGCTAAATTATGAGACATTCCAAAGACATAAGATCATCAATATTTATCCTAAGACCATCCAAAAAACCTATTGATTTGGATCTCTTTTCTCATGAGAAGAAACGGATCTCGAGATCTAGACCACCTTTAGGAAAATGCCTTTTTCCCTATGATTTTTGAAGGTGAAGGTGGAGTGGAAATGTTTGTTGTTTCTAGAAGTGCAACTACAACTGGTTCTCTGAGTTGGCTGAATTGTAGATTTGGAACTAGATTCACCCTTATTTTCTTCATAATAGATGGTGATGTCCAGAGGTTGAGAGGGTGGAATTGTTTTGGGATTTTTTTCCAAAGAAACACACATTTTTCCAATTCATTCATCTGTGAAAAAGAGTAGGATAATATCTATTGAAATACCTCCTTCACCAATCTCATAATATTATGAAGGAATATCCTTCATAGTTAACTCTTCATTATAGATGAAATGACATGCATTGTCAGTTACACCTTTCATAGATGGCCTTGGTCTTGAACCAAAATTGTTTCACTACCTCGGGAGTTTTCTTGTGCTCCTAACTTAAAAGGTGAAAATACATCATTTGGAAGGTGGAGAACACATGATTGATTCGATCAATCCTTCATATCAAAGGCACAAAAATAGCTTGGGATTTCAATTTCCCACTATAGTCTTCAAGATCTATAATCCCAAATAACATTCTCACGAATGCTTCATCTAGGCCTGATAAATCAAAAATTGAGTGCAAGTCTTCAGAAGATATGTCTTTCAAGCTAGATGCTAATGATGTTCCCACCATATTGCTGAAAAATATCACCAAGCCTCTTTTACACTTAGGAGAAGGGATATGTGAATTTGTAATGGAAAAGTGATGTGAATTTATAGAAAATGATAAAGTCAAGTTAAGTTGTGTAAATCATGGTGAGGTGACTGATCGATGAGATTGTTTGTGATACCCACACGAAGGAAATAAACTTGAAAGAGACTAATCATTAAAAAAATGGAGTGATTTTCCTTGATGGACTTGATCCATGTGAAACACTCAGCTCGAAAAGATATGTTAATGAATGTGTGTTCTCGAGGTGGATTCTCAAAAGGAGGAAATGATTAAACATCAAATCAAAATATTCAGGGCATTAAAAATCATTTAAAAAAGGATCTCTGACTTACCCAAAAAATAAAATGATTAAAAAATGATACCAAAAGATGACATGACATCCTAGTCATCATGGGAGAATGAAAAAATACAAATCATTTGTAAATCCTCCACATGGCACCACGAAAGAAAATATTTTCAAAGGAATAATAAGCAAATCAGACTGTGTGCTAAAGGAAGAATATTCTTTTAAAGATTCTTAGTTTTTGGGGAAAAAATTTAAGTAAGAGAAGAGAAAGAGAGAGAGAGAGAGAATTGTATATATATGAGAGGAATGTTCTCATATCAAAAGGGGGTTAAATTTTTCTAAATTCTTAGAGAAAACAGAGAAAAACCGATTGTACTTTTCTTGAGAAACTTGAATCAAACCAAGAGACCTAGTGAGTTATTTTATTTTGTCCAAACCTTCTCATGCCAAGATGATTGTAAGTGTATAGTCATTGGAAAGCATTGAGGCCATAGGATTTATGGTCCCTTGCTGAGAAATTTAAATTTCTTGAAATTAATTGTGTGTTATCTCCTGAGCAATGTTATCTTTGTTCTTAAGGTAGAATACTTTGAATCAACCACTTGCCTTCCTGTTGCAATATTATGTTAATGGTCCTTTGAATTACACTAAATCTTGTCTTAATTAGTGGCATTTTGGCAACTACAATTGCATTATAGATAGAGCTTTCTTTTTGTGGTGTGATAAATAGTTTTAAATTCATATTGCCTTTGTTTAGTTGAGAAGATTTTAGTAATATTTTGAGTGTATCTTGAGCGTAGTTGAACAAGATATGTTAATGTTTTGTTGAGAGTTTAACATGAGATTTTTTTTAAGTTCTCAAAGGTTGTGTGAAATATTGCACTCTTGGGCTTCCATGAGTGCATACCTTCTAGTTAAAGGGACTATTGTTAGTTGTGTGATGTGTTTTTCTTTCCTTGGGGTAATTTCAAAAATTTGTAAGGTTTTCTTGTGATATTTGTATAATCAAATTTATCCTTCTTTAATCTCCCATTCATACACAAAAATTATGACCTACAACTGTTAAATCCATTTGAATTACCCATGTTTTCCTTGCTTATAAACATTTGTCAAGGGAATTTTCCATTTCTATCCTCCCTTTCCATAAATATGTAGAAGCAAGCTAAGATCCACACTATCTAGAGTAACTTGAGTCCTATTTTGAAAGACATCTGCATTATTTAGTGTGACAACTTGTGAGAGTTAAATAATGCTTGCATTGACCATGTCTATTCAAGACTATCCTTCATATTTCCAAGAAAGAGCTTAGAGACTACAATATCATCCACCTTTCTCATTATACTATAGGTTACAAAATGGGTCCTCTCACCCTAGTTAAAGGTAGAACCTAAAGTAGTAGGGAAGTTCATCCCCTTTTGTGAGTGCAATCTAATCTCTCCCAAGTCAAGTCCCAAAGAGTTTGTCAAATATGTCCCTGGCTACAAATGACTAAATATTTAGTTTATCTTCTCTAAGCATCCAACTTTAGATTGTAAATGTTGCTTGGCTCACAAGGTGGTGCAAATTTGGGTACCAACACTCTCTTGGAACCATTTTCGGGACTATTTTCATAAATACAAAGATATATCAACCTCTGGTAACATTTATATGAAGTATGTTTAGATGCAAATATATGATCTAGACTTGATCCTTTTATTGAAAATTTGCTAAAAATGAGCTTAATCAAAATTCATTTGCTCGATATTTTCCTATTTTAAGGAATTTTCCATTAAATTTGACTTGGCTAGGGTAAATATTGATAAAGGATAATGAATATTTTCCAAGATTTGATGAAATTGATTGTGAAGATTCAGTTGGAAAGTTGTTTGAATGATTTACACATCTAAGGTGCAAGACCTTAGTGGTGACTCCATCTTTCTCAAAAATTAGGTAAATACCAATACCTTGAACTTCAATTATTGTAATCTATCATCAAGATCTGTAAAGATAGAAGGAAGAAGGTCCTTCTTCAAGACAAATCCTACTAGAAGATTATTTCCAGAGTTGGAAGGAAAAATCCAACAAAAAAAAGTCTTGGAAAGCCTTAAGTGATCAAAGATCAAGAATAAAAAGGTTGTCTCATACTCTTGAAAGTGATCAACCTTTGGTAGAAGATTATTCTAGTACTTTAGATCATTTTGGTTCTAGATCAAGTAGTTCCCTACACAAATTTGTATACTCCAACTCGGAGGGTCCTTCATTTTCAAGTGATCAAGGGTATTCCTCATTTCCCTCCTTTATTGATTAGAAATAATAGAGTATTTTGTGAGATTGATAATCATTAAAGGATCATTACTTTGAATATCATACTCCATTTCCTCAAAGACCTCATGTCCCTACCATTTTAATCCTCCTATTGGAACACCTCCTCAAAATAATATGGCTCAACCTCCACCTAGACCTCCTTTTGTTGTGAATGTGTACAATCCTATAGATTTTTGGAGGTATGGTGGGTTATCCTAATGCAGTCCCACATGAGGTAAGAAATAGATGCCTAAATTTCAAGGTAATAATGCCATTAGTGGTGACCAACACCTCAAGATATTTTCTAATACCATGGAAGATTTTGAGATTGAGTATGAAGATGTATATGTAAAGTTGTTTATACATACTCTAGAAGAAGATGCCCGAGATTGGTACAAGTCACTACCAGATAACTCTATTGATTCATGGACAAAGATGAAAAATGCATTTAAATCACAATATGGTGATAAAACTGATCCCTAGGTTCCTCTCACTAAATTTGAGAACATAAAAAAGAATCCTAATGAAATTGTCCAGATTTTAACACCATATTTAATAAGACTTTGACCAGACTGCCTGTAATATTGAGGCCAAGTGATGAATCATGTCCTAATTAAATATTCTAATGCCTTTGACAAAAATCAACATATTACTTAAGGATAAAAATCCTAGGACCTTGAGACAAGCATTTTCTATGGTTTTCCAAATAGAGAATAATATAAAGGTAGATGGAAAGCCTTCTAAGAGGGAGGGTGTCAAATTAGTCAATCTTGAAAGCCTCAGGCAAGTAAGGGAGTAGATCTGGAAGAGGTGGTTAAAAATTCTAGCAGGGGCAGTTAAGGAAATTTCTTACAAAATTGCTAGAGAAGAGAAAGGGATAGGTCAAATTCTCAGGGCTCAACACCAACCTCAAGGGAAGAATAGATTTGGAAATCATCCTAGAGGTGATCATAGAACTGATGATAGAGGAAAAGGACCCATGGGGTCAGGAAATAAGAAACAACACCAAGGGAAAACAAGTTGGTTCCTGATCCATTGACTACTAGAGTATCTATGGTAGAGGAGGATCATGTTATTGAATGGTGTGATAAGTGCTTTCTACCACATTCCCCATGTGATCTCAATGAAGAAAGTGAAGAAGTTAGTGATGATGATGCCACCTTTGGTGATGTATGCATGATGGAATGCTTTGATGATCCACAACAAGGAGCTACTTCTACTAAATTGTTGAGTGCCAGACTATGGAATGTTTTTGGGATTGCATACACTCGGGTATCTTCTATCCCTTCTACTAGTAGTCTTGATGTTGATATGGTTCATGCCTTTGAGTTACCTAACCATGAATTTTGAATATTTAAGGGCATTAATGATAAAAAAATATGATGGTGGTATTCCTTTTGAGGAGGATAGGAAGATCCTAATGAATGTAGTAGTGGCTAAAAAAGAATATAATCTGAGAAATAGGATGGTCAAAGGACTAGGGCCACAACCCAAACCAAAAACTCCTCTCCTCACCAATATCCCCAAGGTTTCCCAAAGAAATATTTACCAAACAAAGGCCTAATTATTTCTAACAAATTTGATTCCCCTACCTTTCTCAAGTTAAAAAACCTCATACCACCAGAAAAAGAAATCACCCTACCTCCTAGTGCAGTCTTACCTAAGTATACCCCTTGTGATATGGCTCAAATTTTGAGTCAAATTAAGGTTACTATGCCAATTGTTGAGTTGCTCAGAATTCTTGAGCATAAAGAAGAACATTTGAATACTTAGGAATCAAGGAGGAGTTGGTGGCCATAAGTAAGGAGGTTAACAATGTGGATCTTCCACCTGTTATTGTAGAATTAGAAGTGCCCCAAGAAATGGAAAGTCTAGGAGAATCACCTGAGATATATTTAGGCACTTCTTTGGTAGAATCTCAACTTGATGTGGATCCATTTTTTACTACTTTGATCATCAAAGATAGACTTGTCCACAACTATATGTTTGATTCAGAGCTTCATGTAATGTAATGCCTCTTGAAGTTATGAATGAATTAGACATCAAAGTGACAAATTTTTGGAAAATTCCATGCCATATATTTCAAGAGAAGTTCCAGTGATAGGATATGTAAAAGGTTTAGTAGTGCAATTGGCAACTTATCTTGGTAAATACTTGACTATGAATGTGGTCATTGTTGATTTCCTACTAAATGGGGTATGTTGTTATCTAGAAAATGGGCTACAAGTGTTGGAGGAAGTGTGCAAATGGACATGTCTTATGCCACCATACCTATGGAAGGAAATTTGGTGAAATTGTACGAAGAAAAGAAAATGCTACACTTGATTGAGGACCCAAACAATGCCTCCTATGAAGTGTTGTTTGTTGATGTGGATGCTGATAATTTTGTTGGATATGCAGACTTTGAAGACCATAACATAAATGAGAGTCCATGCTTGGAACAAGTTTGTGCCCCTTGGACTATGATGTTTGATGGAGCATGCTCCAATATGGGTAATGGGGCTGGTGTGGTGCTTATATCCCCAAACAAAGAAACATTCAATTTTTCATTCAAGTTAAAATTTGAATGCACCAATAATATTGTAGAATATGAAGCACTGCTCCTAGGCTTGAGAATTGCATGGAGGTATGGAATAAAGGATATAATTGTTAAAGGGGATTATGAGTTAGTGGTAAAAAAGTTAGAAAAATATATGCAACAAAAAACCAAAAAATGAATTAGTAATATAAGCATGCAATGTGGGACTTCATTGAGATGTTTGAATCTTTTAATATCTTATACCATGATAGGGCTCAAATGCTACAACTGATAAATTGGTAGTGTTGCATCTTGGTTTGAAATTTTATCTATTTCTCCTTATTGTAATTATGATGTAGAAGTGTTGTCAAGACCCTCAGTGCCTGATAATGTAAAGCATTGAAAGTGTTTGATGATGATGCCCAAGTGTAGAGGTTCTTGTAAAATGAAGGATAATTTAAAAATCAATGCATGGATTGGGAGCCAATGGTTTCAATATGTGATGGAAAAGAAACCTATTTGGAAAATACATAATTCAATTGAAAACCAACACAATTCCTAGGGGGTTGGTTGCTTTGGAATCTAATTTTGATAATGCATATAGGGTGGTCCATAGGCATATCTCTATGCTTCAAGGATGTTGAGGAGTATAATTTGGGAACCAAGGAGAATCCCAGAAGGTGTGGATAGGTGTAATCTAAGAAAAGAAGAGAAGCAATCTTATGTAAAATTGCTAACAAAGTATCAAGATTTCTTAGCATGGTCCTATTCAAAAATTGAAGGCTTATAGAGAGATTTTTTCCAACATGAAATACCCTTAGAACCTAACACTAAGCCATTTAGGAAAAAGCATAAGAGGCCTATTAATCCTCTTCTCTCACTTAAAATGCAAGAAGAATTGATAAAATTGAGGGATGGAGGAATAATACAACCCATAAGATACTCTTCATGGGTGGCCAATCTTATACCAGTAAAAAGAAAAATGGAGATATAAGGATTTGTGTGGATTTTAGAAATATGAATAAGGCCTCAATCAAAGACAATTATCCATTTCCTAATATGGATAACATGTTGCAGCTGGTTACATGATCTGAATTGCTCTCAACTTTGGATGGTTTCTCAGGATATAATCAAGTAGTGGTGAAAAATCGAAAGGATTAAAATTACTTTCACCACCCCATGGGGAACATATGTATATGTGAGAATGCCATTTGGTTTGATGAATGTTGGGGATACTTTCCAAAGAGCCATGGATGTTGCTTTTTTAGGTTACATTAATGATTTTATTGTTGTGTATCAAGATGATGTAACTATGTTTTCTAGGAAGAGAAGTGACCACCTGAGCCATGTGGAGAAATGTTGGTAAGATGTAGAGAGTATGGGATCTCATTAAATCCCAAGAAATGTCACTTTGGTGTTCAAAAGGAAAAATTACTAGGGCATATAGTATCTAAAGAAGGGGTCATGATAGATCTTGAAAGAGTAGAATCCATTGAAAAGTTCCCATACCCATGTCAAAAAAGGGTATCCAATATTTCTTTGGGAAAATCAATTTCATTAGGAGGTTTATTTCAAACTTTTCTGAAATAACCATCCCTATTACTAGCATGCTAAAGAAAGACCAGGTTATCAAATGGGAAGATGAGGTTGTCCAAGATTTTAATGGGATCAAGGAAGCATTGAAGAATGCCCCTATTTTAGCTAGCCCAAATTATAAGAAAGTGTTCCAAATTTTTTCCTTTTCCTCTGAGAACACAATTGCTTTTGTATTGTTGCAGAAGGATGATGAAGGGAATGAGAGACCTATTTCCTTTTCAGAAAAGCTTTGCAAGGAGCTGAATTAAAATACACCATCATGGAAAAACAAGATTTTGCACTTGTTTGAGAAACTAAATTTTCAGGCCATATATATTGAGTTCAAATATTATAGCTTATGTCCCTCATACAATGGTAAAGGACATCTTGTCTGAGATGGAAATATCCAAAAAAGGTGTTGATGGGTAAAAAAATTGCAAGAGTATGACATGGACATATAGACTACCAAATTGGTTAGGGGTTTGGGCCTTGCAAAATTAATGGCAAAAAGTAACTTACAAGTGATGGAGATCAATGAAGTTGAAGAAGGAAATGTGGATATCCAAGACAAGATGATTAATTCCACATGGTATAAGGATGTAATATTTTACCTCAATAATTTGGAGTGTCCAGGGAATTTAGATAAAAATCGAGAGGAAACTTAAATTGGCTTCTCAAAAATATGTTATAATTGACTATGGGTTGGCTTGGAAGAACCCAAAAGGAATCCTATTGAGGTGCATCATAGAAGAAGAAGCTCCCAAGATTATTGCAAAATTTCATGGGGGAGTATGTGGAGGTCACTTTTTTGAAGAGTGACTACTCATAAGATTTTGAGAGCAGGTTACTAGTGGCCCACACTATTTAAAGATGCAGCTTTGTTAGTCAGAAGGTGTGAGAGTTGTCAAATATTCTCTAGGAGGTTGAAGGCCTCAGTGATTTACCTTTGCAACTAGTATCAGTGGAACCCCTTTCAAGCAATGGGGGATGGAATTTATTGGGGAAATTTCAAACTCTTCAAGTGTAGGACACAAGTGGATATTAGTGGCTATTGAATATTTCACTAAATGGGTTGAAGTTATTCCTACCAAGAAAATAACTCACACAAGTAGTCATGGACTTTCATTAAAAATAATATAATTTATAGATTTGGGGTTCCTATAAAATAGTTGTTGATAATGCTATGAGCTTTAGGCTAAACCATTAGTAACTATGTGCAAGAATATGGAATCAACTTGAACATATGCATCAAATTAAAATCCTCAAGGGAATGGTCAAGCTGAGTCAAGTAATAATTTTTTTCTCAAAATACTTAGGAGGACATTAAAGTTAATAAAAGAAAATGGGGTGAACAACTTAAATTTTCCTTATGGAAGATCGAGTTACTACTAAAAGAGCTACTGGAAAAGTCCTTTGAGTTGGTCTATGGAATCCAAGCTCTTTTTCCCTTACATATGCAATTGTCTTCCTATAAATTCATGTAAAAACTTGGGGATGAAGGGGAAGTGAACCCTTATGAAGCAAGGATGAATCAAATCCTAGAATTAGATGAAGAAAGAAGAGAATCCCACGAAGACACCTTAAATTTAGGGAAAGGCTCAAGAAAATATTTTGATAAAAAGGTGACTCCTAGAACCTTCAATGTTGGGGATTTTTTTGTTATGGGATAACAAGCATGAGGACAAAGGAAAACATGGAAAATTTGATGCCTTATGGATGGGTCCCTACTCCATTGATATAAAATTGGGAAACACACCTTTCTTGAAGACTTGAAGGGAGACTTATTAGAATTTCCTATCAATCAACAAGCACCTCAAACACTTTCTTGATTAAACATGCACATCAAGTATGAACTTTTGTATAGTGTACAATTTTTGTTTTTTTTTTTTTTTTTTTTTTTTTTTTTCCTGGTCTACAAGTGACCAGTTACCCTTGGTATCTCAATGTAGTTTTGTGAAGTACCTTTTCTTGTTAGACCTTGTGCATATTTTTGAATGACTTTGTTTCCCAATGGATTAAGGAACTTGTCTATGTGGTGTTTTATTCTTTTGGTTCTTGTGGCACCCATAGGGGATGCCCATCCTCTAGTCAGAGCCAATGTTAGTGCTCATTTTGATCTTTCCCTTTTATCCCGAAGTGTGCCTTCAAAATTTTCCTTGAGTATTTTTTCAATGTTAAAAACACATATGCTTGAATAATGAAATCATGTTGAATACAAATGAAATCCCATGTTTAGGTTGTGAATCCTCTTTTTTGGTCAAGGAATGTGATAATCATGTCATCCCTGAGAAATTCCTGTGAAAAAATTGATGATTGAATGTTTTTAACCATGTAAATCCTTCCTACATATCGTCCCTTAGACCTTCAATGAAAATTTCATATTTTCCTTCCACCACCCAAAGATACATGGCATGATATTTTTCCATTGGTTGTGTACAACAAACTTGGTTTACAAAATTACACAATTCACATAATAACTGCAAATGCAAACCTAGCCTCAAAACCGATGAATATTCCAGGAATATTTGAGTTAAAAATAATGCAAAGTGTGAAAGAAAGTTCTACTTCCCAAAAAGGAATACATGTGTTAAATATTATTGGAGTGGGGAAATGGGTTATCGGTGTACCATTTTCACACCAAAGACCCATATAAGTGCAAAAATGTGATCATGCCTCCAAATCTCGATGAATATTCCCATGAATATTCGAGTCAAATAATGTTTTCCCCCCCTTTATTGAAAAACGGAATAGCGTCAGCGGTGTGATTATAGCGGAATCATCAACTTGCATTTTCACACCCAGCTGAGAAAAATTAAAAATGCAAATAAGTCCTATGACTCCATCACTCTTAAGATTGAGACATGTCATGTTCTCAACAAAATTCAAGAGGTGGGGTTTTGGGTCAAATTTGCAAACTTGCACTCATTTGAAAGGTAGTGAAAAATGTGCAAAAAGACTCCCTAATCCCACAAAGCACCAAATCAAGCCACATGGATGGTCTACATTCAAACAGAAGGAAGCAAGTTGATGGCTAAGATGTAATGCATTTATGGCTGCCACCATTAATGCATTTTTGCAATGAATCAAAGCATATTTTTATAAGTTTTCAAAAATTTTAATTGTTACCATTGCATACAAATATTTGGGTGCCTAGCTATGAGAATTCACAAAGGAGTAAAGAAAATTCAACTGAGAGGTGTCGATATTGAGCTAGAGAATTCGAAATCAAAGGAGCATGGGAGAATTGCACAACACTTGCACAAAAAATGGGTAAGGCTTGTATTCCATTCGTGTTTTTATTGTTTGACTTAATTTGCAAGAAATTAAAGGGTGAAATTAGGGTATAGAAAATGAAGCCACTACAGTCAAGATTTCACGTCACCTCTAGTATCACCAGTGATTTGGACAAAATCACATACACAAATTTGGTAAATGCTGATTTGGATGATTTCTTGTAAAGGCTCAATAGTCCAAATAAAAGTGAATTCATGATAACAATTGAGGCCAATAATATTTCCCTAGCCATTGCTATCCCTCCTCAGTACATTGTCTCGAGCTAGTGAGGATTTGTGCTATGAATTATGATCCGGAAAAAAGGGAGGTCTTGGATGGAAGTGGTGACGGAGTTCGACTCTAACACCCAAATCCTTTAGGAAATGCTAAGGTTACCAAAAATCACAACACCAGTAACCATAAGCATTGAATCAACTCTTAGGAATTTCAGACCAAAAATAAGGACTATGTTAGGGTCATAAATACTGAATGGTTGTTGATGGACAAAAAAAGTTACCACTAAACTCCCTAAAATATTGGTTAGGTCACAATTTGTGGAGGAAGTAGAAGACATAATTGTGTTACTAAGAAGAATTTCTAGGCCTAGACATTGATAATGAATTCAAAGAGTGGATGTGCCCATACATCTGGTCATTTTGGAAAATAAGGGAAGTATTTTTGGGAAACACTCATAGTTGAATCAATTCACGCACAACTTTTTACATTGGCCACAAAAATCAACATGGGTGTCACTGATGATCTTGAATTCTATATGATGTCATACCTAATATACAATATTGTAGGTCATAAATTTCCCTGGCCTCCCACCACAGGGACAATTTTCAAATAATGTAAAGTTCATGAGGTTTATCCCTAGTTACACTTGAGTAATTGGAAAGGAAATGTGAGATTAGTAAATGATGCATTTTTTGCACTGTGATATGTTTATTCAAACCTAAGTGGGAGTAGTATAGAATATCTGAAGAGGCTAAAGAATGCAATATTGGAATATGGTTGTTTCTTTATCCAATATATATTTTTCACTTATATTAGAGCCAATGGATTCGATGGGAAACCATGCAAACTACCTAGATATCTAGATGATAAGATGGCCTTGTGTGAGCTTTCAAGGAAATTAACACCAATACACAAACTGATTGCATGAAATCATAAAAAATATTAAATTCCCCATCAATATTTGGAGATACTCATGCCCCTCCATTGTAAAGGATAGATTAAATGGAGGATGAGATGGAAAGATTTAGCATGGAAAAATTTGAATCAAGGTCCAATTATGACATCGATGGGTTGTTAACATTTCCTTGGGAAGTTCATTTGAACATGAACCTCACTTTGAAGATTACTAGATGAACTGTAGAGATGAGGAAGAGGTTAGACTTAAATACTTCAAAATAATGACTCTTAGACAAATTATTGACTTCAAAATTGTTGTAGTGCCTCAGGGAATTGTAGATGATCGACAAATAGCAATTCAATACTATATTGAAATTTTTTTTAGGGGTCGGCTTCGCCTACCCTTGAAACTATCCCCTATATAATCCTATATTATTCACTAGGTAGAACACTACTAGATCACTCATACCACTTGGGGCATATGTATTATCAAGTATAGTAAATGCAGCGGGGAGGGACGAGGCTACAGATGCGTGACAAGAGGGTGGAGGCTGCAGATGAGTGACATAGAGTTTATTGACGTGTAATATGGAGAGTTTGTTGACGTGTGACATGGAGAGTTTGTTGACATCCGACAGGAGTGTGGAGGAAGTAGACGCATGATAGAGAGTTTGTTGGCACGTGACACAAAGATTTTGTTGTCATACGACCAGAGGGTAGAGGCTGCAGACGTGTGACAGAGATTTACTATCGCACATCAACAAGGTGGTTGATGCACATCAACAAACCTCACTGACGCACATCAACGACCTTGTTGACGTGTGTCAATGAGCCTCGCCCGATGTGCATCAACCACCTTATTGACGCGCGATAGTAAATCTCCTGTCGCACGTTTGTAACCTTCTATCACACCTCTTAAAAATTAGGAGAAAATTTTGTTGCCAAACCCCCAAAAATTTGCCTTCCCACAAAACCGGTTCTGAGGATATTCACTAGGTATTTTCCACCTCCGATTTCTAAGAGGTCTCTTAAAATGAACCTTGACAACAAGATTGAAGGAAAACCAATTTCTCCTATAGAATGGAATGTGAAAGAGTCAGATAGTCCTTATGAAATAATTTCCAATGTAATGGGATGGACCTTGACTTGGTTGAAGGGAAAAGGTATGGATTTGTCCATACAAAACACAAAATTATTGAATGAGTTCAGGGATTTGGGGATTTTAAAGGAGGATCTTCCCATTTTGAGAGAAGGACAAAATAAGATAAATCCCTTGGGAGGAAAGGCTCCTTAGTTTCCCATGAAGATACCTACTACATGCATCATTTATGAGTGGACTACTACTGCTAGTGAAACTAGGACTTCTATGTCTTCTTTGAAGCAAAAGATAGAGGAAATGCTTTTGGGGTCCATACAGAATGCCCCTATCACTTTTTAGTACCAATATAAGCTAAAGAAATGAGTGTAGATCAAAAATTTCCACGCTTGTTACATGTCCAAGTTAATGTACCAAACTAAACACAAAAACCTTGAAAAACTCAAATGAAATCAATACCTGATAGATAAGACAAGATCCAAAGATGTAGATGGAAAAGAAAGCCGATGTAGACAAGATGGGTGCACACGAGAAATCCTGCAAAGTAGATCCGAGAAACCTACGAGACACAGATACTTGACAGAAAAAGACAACGTTAAAAGATATTTGGGTGGGTATCGAAAATTGGGTCTAGGAACGATAAGCTCCTCTCGGCGAGATGTCACCCACATTTTCAATTAAAGAAAGAAGCATACATGATAAAAGATGTAAGCAAATGTCTAGATTTTCTGATTAAAAATGACAGACAAAATGTAAACAACAAACAGAAAGCAACAAAAAATAGGAAACTATGAAAACAATGCTAGATTTGTGTTACCTAAGTTCTTTTACTGTTTACGAGTGATCGGTGTCGATTGGGTGAATCAACGTCAATTGGGTGAATCACTTTGATTAGGCTCAATCGGCGTCGACTGGGCTCTGGTCGGCATCGACTGGGGGAAAATTGTAGGAAGCTTGAGGAATGGACAATGAAGGCTGGATCGTCAATGTCTATTGGAGCTACAGGAGTTGTAGGGATACTGACAAAGCTCCACCTTAGCTAGATGTAGGAATAGAGTCACCAAGAGATCGATGAAGCCTCACGATGTCGATGTTGTGGGAGTAGAGTAATGGTACTCCTCTCAGGGATTGATCTGGACAGAATTCACTCTCACTTGATAGACTATGCTCAGGCTTGATGCTCAAAACTCTCTGTCATTCTCTTTGTCTAACCAGAACTAAATTTTGGCCCTGTATTTATAATCGGTGCAGACAGAGGTACAATTGGCGCCATTCCAAAAAATTGGCGTCGAACGAGTACCAGTCGGCACTGATCAGGGAACATAATCCCAAAATGGACAAAAATGATGATTTGGAAAGATGAAAGTGTATCCTTCTGACCCAAATACGGAAATATCCCATTACGGTTTGGGGGAGGAGAAATAGGGGGGATAGATGGATAGAATTGATATGGGAGGTTAGGAATTGATATGGGGTAGATAAGTGGTTAAGATACATGTAAAAAGTATAATTAAATAGTTAATATTTAATTATCCATGGATAAAACACAATGGGGTATAATAAACTTAGGATAGATGTTTAAATCAAATATTTAAATAATACCCTAAGGGAGAAGTGGTGATATAAAGGTGCCCTAGGTTACATGAGAGGATAAACGAACCCAGGGGACACTAAATTGGGTAACCAATTTTAGGTGTCTACATTTTGCCCCTTTTTATCGAGTAACTTGTGATAAGTAATGCCATGAGACAAAAACAAGGAGTTGGAAGAAATGAAGAACAATGATGACGTGATCCCCCTCAAACTAGGGATGGGGTGGTCCCAAAAGGGGCAACCAATCCCGAGTTTGAAAAAAGGTAGATGAGAAAGAAGGATGCCCCAGCTAGATGTCTGGAGTAGATTCGATCATTGATGACACACGTAAAAAACAAAAAAGGTAGCGAACTAAGGAACTCACATTGGTAGGGCAGACTAGATGGTCTCTGTATGAGATGACGTTAGTGGTTACTGAACAACCGTGAGTGGAAGGAGGGCTACAAAAATAAGAAAGCAACTAAAGAATGACACATTGGTAGGGACAACCCGGATGGTCCGTGAATCGATGACGTTAATGCCTACTGACTGTTATCTACGAGATGCCACAAATGTGAGTGACCCATGTGTAGGGAACAAACTTGAAATGTGATAATATCGAAAATATGTGCCAAAAGGCAACACCCAGGTGATAATAATGATCAGATAAACAAGCCAAGCATCAACACTTTGGCAAAAAAGATGAGGAGACCTTCCGTTGGAAGAATGTGATGTGAGAAGGCAATAATGTAACCAATTGGTGACGATTGGCCTCAATCGGCGTCGACCAAGAAAAATCGACATTGACTAAACCAATCGGCGCCAACCAGAAAAATCGGTGCCAACCATACATAACCATATAAGTATGGGAAAGGGAAACGTTAACGATTTATTTACACCATGACGATTGATTTAGAAAGAGTCAAAAATTGATTTTGAGCAACATGGAAGCCTCTGGGAGCAGTCAGAAGTGGAAGAGGACACGACCTGGGGTAAGTGGATCTACCGAGCCTTGTGTATATGTTTATCATCAAATAGCATACTAGGATGCTAGTTTTTAGAAAAAATGGGATAAGTGGGAGGCCAGAGTGTTTTGGACACTCGGCCTCCCAATCGGCATCGATTGGAAAAATTGACGCCAATTAGGTTCAATCAGCACCGATTGGAATTTCGATCGACGTCAACTAAGTTAGATCGACGTCGATTGAACTCAATCGGCACCGATTGGGTTGATTAGATGTAGAAAGTAGAGAAATGTGTTTTTGATGCTTCGATTTGAATAAATGAGAAGCTAACACCATTCTTGATGTCATGGATGCAGGCACGAGAGGCTTTACATATGTGGGATGCTATTCCGAACTTCTGGAGACTATTCTTCCTGATGTGACAGAGACACCGATTGGTGTCACCTGGAGCTAGCCGGGCTCGGGGGCTTCCGTTACTACCGATGGGTGCCTCGAGATGTAGAGTTGATGCGAGCATTGATACGATGATGGGACAATAGGACATGCACATTCTGGTTCAGGACAGGTGAGATGACCATCACCCATGAGGATATCTATAGGATCCTCAGCTGCGATTATTGGGGACTGATAGAGACCACTCCACGAGAGCAGCAACAGAGGGCCCTGGGACGATTGTATGGAGATAGGGCAGATGATTCAGAGATAGTGTCCGGGGCGGTGAGGATAGCCTCACATTATAGATAGGATGATGCCGGAGTAGACGGATAGCACTGATTTAAATGGTGATCTCCTATTTTGCTCTACCAGATTTAGGAGGTGGGAGATTTCCACTGCTTTTACTAGATCGTATACGTGACATCCTGAGTTCAGCAGTGTTTGCATTTGCAGATGCCTTAGTAGCACAGATATATCATGAGCTGTGGATGTACACCGTAGACAGACAGGTATTGATGTTAGCTTTGTGCTCCATTGCTGGGCATATGAGCATATAGCAGTGATTAGGCCATCAGGGCTTCCATGGATGCCAGTAGCAGAGGGGGCCCTCGATTATGGATTTCGGCGATGGCGGGAAGACATGGCCCCGGGAGATATAGGGAGATCTGTAGAGTGGTATACTGAGTGATTCAGGACTCTGACACCAGAGTAGGTTATATGGAGACCATATCGGGTCTACGACATGGGCAGTTAAGATGCTCACCTGGTGGAGCTGAGATGGAGCAGGGTGGTTAGGGGCCGCATGCCGGATATCTGGGAGCATGTCCCATTTATACGGGTGCTAAGGCAGTTTGGTTTAGTACAGAGACGGTCCCGACCACATATATGCCATATAGGCGGGATAGTAGAGAGACCGACCTGCCAATTTTGATCCCGACAGATCCACTGAGGGAGGCCCCACCTCCCACAGATAGTGATGATGACGTAGGAGTGGATGATGGCTACGTGGCATGGTACTCCATAGAGCTACCATGACACCTCCCAGCATCCATAGATGCAGATGAGGAGGACATAATTGCAGTCTTTGGAGAGACTAGAGGGAGAGCATGCTTTGCCCTGACACATGCACACTAGGCTGCCCTCAAGGAGATTAGAGCTCTGACAGAGGAGAGGGATGCACTAATATTGGAGAGATACCACACATTAGGAGTGGGATACAGTGATATAGTAGAGAGATCACTACCATAGGCACAGAGAGGCCCTCAGGGCCAAATACGGTGATACAGGCACCACTTCAGAGTCTGGGGCATAGGGTGTAGCAGCGGAGAGGCCACCACTAGCAACAATAACGTCATTATGAGCACCCGGTATGGTGAGTCTGAGCACCTATCAGGCTCTCCTTGCTGAGGTGAGATACTATGAGGATGCCTTGGCACAACATGCCCCGATGTGCCTCATTACGGTGCAAGGAAATCAACGACATCAGCTGGCTGGTGGTGCATCGGAGGGTGTGAGCACCAGGAGAGATCGAGATGGCGGGGGCCCCAGCAGCAAGTGCTTCTAGCTCTGTAGGAGGTGGCCAAGAGAGACAACCTGGACTAGAGGAGGGTGGAGGAGATAGTGTCTTCCACCTGTCTGACTTCACCATATAGATATGTTATTCTTGTATCGATATACTGATGTAGCCTCGATTTGAAGGAATTTTGATGTATGATATAGATGGCTTGATTGGAAGCCATCCATTCTTTTGTCTAGACATTCATGTATATATATTCATCATTTTGTGTTATGTGATTGTACTTATGCATTTAATTTTGATAGATAGGGATGGATGTTATGGATAGATGTTATGCAATTTTGATGGATATAGATACATGTTTATAGAGGATAGATGAATAGATGTGATGTGATCTGATGTGATTTGATAGATTGAAAAAATAAACATGTTTTAAGATGTTAATTTAATTAAATGAGATAGATAGATGGATTCACATGTGTTTTTAATACATGCTTTTTGATGATATTTAGATGAGATTGATGAGATGAGCATAGATGATAGACTTTGACTGAGTAAATTAACATGTTAAATGTCAACTTAACTAGATGAACAACAAATAAACATGGGAAATGTCTATTTAGAATAAAGAAAGAGATGCAATGTGCTTAAAAAGGCACTACACCTAGATAGAAAAAGAATGATAAGTTAGACTCCTCACTGACCATAAATAGAGACCTCGACGGAAAACTCGAAAAACGATGCACACAAGGCCATAGATGAGGTTAAAATAAACCTGACACTAGTTAGTCGCAAACCAGATCTAGGAGGTAGATAAGGATGAGAGATAAGTATACATCTCGTCAGAACACATGAAGGATTAAATACGTGCCCATGTGGGGAAAACAGGATCTCCATATGATCGAAAAGGTCTCATATCACAGCTTCATGATTTGTTTCTTTTGATAAAAGAGAAAACTGATCGATGCGGGAAGTTTGCTAGATATAGAAAGATTGATCGATACGGGAAGTCTTTCAGAGATGCTAAAAAGTGAACAAACTGGCCAATAAAGGAAGTTTGTTACTGCAAAGGCTGAAAATGCCATAAAACAAATAGCCGTCCTTCAAGGGAGCGGTCTGTATTTTGATTTTGATGGTAGCCATCCTTTGAGGGAATGGTCTACACTTTTTGATTGGTAAGGCATGAATAGCTGTCCTTCGAGGATCTAGTCTATATTTTTAGGAATTAGGATAGCATCTCTCTCTCTCTTTTTTTAAAGCTATGGCGAAGCTGATTTTAGACTAGATAAACCAGATAGAGGGGAAGGAAATGTATACAAGCACTTATTTATGCCCCAAAGTTGTTTTGATCAAGATGAACACCTAGGGCGGATGAAGTAGTGATTAAGGAATTCCTACCATGAGAAGGAACAAATCCGTAAGGAAAATGCCATGAGTAGAGCCGCGGTACTCATATTCAAGGTATAATAGACATAACGTGGAGAACCACATAGTTCCGAATCACTACGAAATGCATGACTGGTTGCAGATGGATGAAAAATCTGTTGTGCGACTAAAATCATGTAAGATAGATGTTAACAATAGAAGGGCCTCAGATGCAAGGCATTAAGAGGTTCCATTTCAGGTACACCATCCATGGAAGATAGGTGATAAGCCCTAGACCCATATTTATGAGTGACCATGTATGGACCCATCCAGTTAGGAGCAAACTTACCATGCTAACTCTGTTCTAGTGTAGTGACATTTTGGTTTTCTTTAAGAACAAGATCACCAACTTTGAAGTCATGGTGTTGCAAGTGCTTGTTATAAGAACGTTTGACATGCTCAAGATAGACTTGATGATGCTCAAGAGCATTAAGACACCGCTTATCTAGCAACTCAAGTTGTGCTAGGTGATTTTGACGATAGTCCTCATCAGAGACAAATTCTCTGAGAGAGACATGAAGATATGGAATCTGTACTTCCAAAGGAAGGACAGACCTGAGTTCAATAGATGAGAGAAAGCGAGTAGCACCAATAGGAGTACGAATGCTAGTCCAATAAGCCTAGAGAGCAAAAGGGATATGTAAATGCCAATCCTTACTAGCTCGACTAGTTACCTTTGCTGAGGATATTACACAAAGTTTTATTGGAAGCTTCACTTGCCGTCGGCTTGCAGGGATAGTACGGAGAAGAAAAGCTAAGTTTCATATTGAAAGCGTCACAAAGGTTTTGTAAATCAATTTTTTTGAAAGACTTACCATTGTCTGTGATGAGTTTGTGTGGGACACCAAAGCGACAAATGATGTGTTGATAGACAAAATCAACAATGGGTTTAGCTTTGGTTGATGAAAGAGGAATAGCTTCCACCCACTTAGTAAAGTATTATGTGGTAGTAATGATAGAGTGATGACGCTGTGAAGAGTGGGGATTGATGAGACCGATGAGATCAAGACCCCATTGTGAAAAAGGCCACAAATCCGCTGCAGGTTGCAAAGCCTGACTAGGGATATGTGTAAGATTGGAATGTTGTTGACACTTGACACATTTCTTAGTGTATTCGCAACAGTCTCGATTAAGAGAAGGCCAATAGTAACCTAAACATAAGATGCATTTAGCTACAGCCAAGCCACTAAAATGTCCACCATAGATACCGTCATGGACTTCTGGATGGCTTTAGATGATTAAGGGTTTTGAGGCACCGAAGCAAAATACCATCAAAACCATGTTTGTAGAGGATTCCACCCAGAATAGTATAGCGATTAGCGTGTAGGATAAAATATCTTCTACCATTGGAAGTCAGATCTAGAGGAAGCATTGAATGGGATAGATAATAAAAAATGTGTTGATACCACTCATCTTGAGTGTTGGTTGTGATGGCATTGATTGAAGTCGACTGCCTGAGATGAGATGGTTGGTCTAAACTTTGAACAACCACATAAAGTCACGAGTCTTCGGTAAAAGGTGGAATAAGTGAGGTTAAAGAAGCCATTGTATCTACAAATCGGTTCGCAGTGCGAGGAATAGCTTGGATAGTAAATTTATCAAAAGATTGAAGTTGAAAGAGAATGATATCGCGATATTTTTGAAGGATATCATTTTTGCACTGATAGACACCAGTGACTTGATTAATGATAAGCTCAGAATCACCGAAGATGTCGATATGGTGAGCGCCAAGATTAATGGAATTTTGAAGACCTAAAACAAGAGCTTCATATTCGGCCATATTATTGGTACACTCAAAGTTAAGCTTGTGTGTGAGGGATAGGTGCACCCCAAGGAGGAATCATGACGAAACCTGCACCTCCCCCTTGCTGACATTTGGACCCATCAAAGAAGAGTTTTACTTTAAATGGAGACAGACCGAAATCGATTTGTTGGATGTACTCATCGGGAATTGAGCAAGGGGGACTTGAGTGTCCAGAAGAGGAGTATCAACTAATTGATCTGCAATGACCTGACCCTTGATAGATTTTTACGAGATGAACTCGAGGTCAAAATTTGTCATGAGCATGAGCCAACGAGTGATACAATCATTGTGATAAGGTTTCGCATGCATTGTCTTGAGTGGATTAAAACTTGTAACAATATAAGTTTTTGATTAAGGAGGTAGTGACAAAGTTTAGAAGTGGTGAAGAAGAGAGCACAACACAGTTTTTCAGCTTGAATAGCATGTTTCATACTCATAAAGAGTGCGGCTGATATAATAGACGGTTTTTTTCTTTACCGTTAGCGTCTCGATGCAAGATCATGGCTCCCGAGCATGATCGATCCGCAAAATATAAAGATAGAATGGATCCCCCTCACATGGAGGTGTAAGCACAGGTGGAGAAAGAAGATAAGCTTTGAGATCATCAAAGGCCTTTTGGAAATGCTCATCCCATTCAAAATGAACATTCTTATGGAGGAGATGATGAAAAGGTTGACAGCGAATGATCGATAGTTGCGAGATAAAATGGCCTTGATTAAAGGCATCCTTGAAGACCACGAGAGCTTATTTAAGTTGGAAGGGGGAGGCATCTTGAGGATAGCCTTTATTTTTGCGGGATCAACTTCAATGCCCCTAATAGAAATGATAAAGCCTAAGAGTTTACCAGTGAGAACACCAAACATGCATTTAGATGGATTTAGGCGAAGACAAAAATGAATGAGCCTCTCAAAGAGAGGTGCAAGAATGAAAAGGTGATTCTGACATCATTTGGACTTACTGAGGAGGTCATCGACGTAATCTTCCATAGTTTTGTGTAAGAGATCATGGAAGATGTAGGTCATTGCTGCGTTGATAAGTTGCTCTTGCGTTCTTAAGACCGAAGGGCATGACACGATAAAAAAAAGTCCCCCAAGGAGTTATGAAAGAAGTCTTATGTTGATCCTCTGGTGTGATGAGAATTTGATTATACCCAGAGAAACCATCCATTAGAGAGAGCATCTCGTGACCTATAGTTAAATCCACGAGTTGGTTGATATTAGGTAGAGGAAAATCATCTTTCGGACAAGCGAGATTAAGATCCCGGAAGTCGGTGCAAATTCAAATTTTCCTAGTAGCTTTGGTTACTGGTACTACATTTGAAACCCATTGTGGATAGTCAATGGGTTGGATGAAGTTGGCGGAAAGCAATGCAACTCTTCTTTAACAAGAAGGGCTACACGAGGATGCATTTTACGTAATTTTTGTTTAACTAGTTTGATGTCTAGAAGAGTAATGATATTGTGGACCACAATATTAGGATCGAGGCCTAGCATATCTTCGTATGACCAAGCAAATGCTTGGCGATGGTGGGAAAGAAAGGCGGTGAAGTCTCCTAACTCCTGTGGATTAAGAGATTGGCCGACCTTAATGATGCGAGGGTCTTTAGAAGTCCCTATATTAAGGTCGATAGTGGCTTCATTGAGAAGCGTAGATGTGTCAGAAGGAATGGTTTTAGGAAGATAAGAATCCTCTACCCCCAGATAGGTGAGGATAGAATCATCATCCACACAATGGATAGTGTTGATAGTGGGAGAGTCATCTCCAACTATTTTAGGGAAGACTAATGGTATGGAAGTGGATTTGCCATTAGTTTTATAGGTCAGTGGACCTAAGGAAATGGTATTGACTAAAAAAAAGTTAGGTGGGATGGAAATGGTGTCATCCACATCAAGTGATGCTTCGACCTTGACGGAGAAGATGGTTCCTCAATGGAAAGAGGCTCATCGAGAATGGTGACGGTGGCTTTTGAGAGAGGTTTAAACCCTAAACCAAATTTTTGATGTGGTTTAAGAGTTGGAATGGACGCGAGGTCATGCACACCTGTTCATACTTTCCCAGGCCAAAGCCCTTCCACGCGCATCGATATAGATAAGTTTTTGTGAATGCGGGATTTTGTAGACAATCAAACCCTGCTAAATAGGGTTTGGCCCTAGGGGAGAATCCAGATGATAGTGAGGTGTATCAAGACCACCATAGATGAAGTTAGTCTATTGATTGGGTAGACCAATGGTGATGATGCGACCAAGACCTGGCTGATATTCAGGTTGTTTGTCTGGTCTACCATACTCGTTAGGTTTGAGATGGGCGTCAAAAGAGAGAAGAGGAAGCTCTCCTAGCGAAAAATACTGCAACGTTTCTTCCAGATTTTGTAAATCTAGTAGTTTTGTTGTAGGTATGGAAGAGGATGAAGCCTCATTAGGAGAACAAGCATTCTCCTTTGGAGGGGCAGACCCTGTGGTCATGTCACATTGTGCGAAAGGGAAAGGATCTCTTGGATGAGTATAGATTTTGCCCTCATGCTCGATATTTTAAGCATCAATGGAGGGTTGATGGGATGCGAATGCATTGTGCGAATCTATGAGCGTAGAGGATCATATTGTAGTGGAATTTCCCTTCAACAATGTAAAAACGCTCGTGAAGCGCTTTCTTTCTGCTGAATGGGTAGGACCACGGTTCCTAATCAGCTGTCAGCTGATCGTTAAATGATCGAAGGGTGAAAGGCGGTGGTGACACTAAATTCTTTGGTAACTTAAGTTGCTCAAATGTGTGGGAGGAAATGATGTTGAGTGCAGCACCACTGTCAATCATAGTGTGTTTTAACGTAGTGTTGTTGATTTGAACTGTGATAAAGAGGGGAGCCTCTAAATCCTTAGAAGAAAGGGGAGGAATTTCGAATCCTCGAAGGAAATGGTGGTTGATGGTCTATTCAATCCAACAACCATCTTGAAAGGCTGGGGCTCATCTGAATTCACTATGATATGATGCAGATTATCAATAAGAGTTTGGTGATGCTATGGAGATGATTGAATGAGGTCAAAAAGAGACATTTTGACCTGGAGCATGGGTGAGTTGTTTCATAACACTCTCCTCAACTGACATGGGAATCTGAGCCCGAGGTGAAGCACGAATAGAGACCCAAGGTCTTGGGGCTGATGAGGAAGGAGGAACTCCTTCAGGGGCCACAAAAATGACAACCCATGGTTGAGATGCTATAGATGATGATGGATTATCATACTATTGTGCTCTAGTGGCGATATGAATTGTGTCGATTTGAGAAGGTGGAAGATCATCCGAGTGGAATTAATAGAATTAGAGGCCTGAGTAGACCATTCAGGCTCAAATGTAGTTGAGATGATAGGAGACACTTGTTCCTCCTCCTCTTCTAGTAGAAGATCACTTTCTTCCAAGAGGTTATTAACGACAGATTGAAGGGATTTACATCCCTTGGTGTCATGACACAGGTGCGATGGTAAGCACAAATCAAATCAGAGTTGAACCATGAAGGTTTTACTCCTTTGGGATTATAGGGTTTGATCGGAGGAAGAGATATAGATGAATATTGAATAAGTTGGTGAAGGATTTCAGTATAGAATCTAGTAGACAAAGATGAGGAAAGAGATGACGAAGGCACCTCTTTTGCCTTAATAGACTGCCGAGGTAAAAGAACCTACATATCTGGTTTGATAGTCTTTTTAGAGACTATTTTTCTTTTCTGGACATTAGGAAAAGTAGCCTTGGGCGCTTGAGATGGAAGTAAGTGAGACAAGATTGATTTCGGTGGAGGAGGAGCTCCTAAGATTTTGAAGATGACAAAGATGTGACAATTGTTCTGGTCTTCAGAGATGAAGAAGACTGCTTGGCATTTGGAATAGATGACGATTTAGATAAGACTGATTTAGATGAGGGAGGAGCTCCCAAAATAGGTCTAATAGGAGGAACAAAGGGTGCCTTGGCTTTTGGTGACAAAGATGATGGTTCTGATAAAAGAGGTGATGCCTTTCTAGTGGGTAAATCCACTTTACGAGGCACCTAGGTGAATATGGTGTTGTAAGAAGACGCCTTCCTAGTGGATAAATCTAATCTTTTAAGAGTCTTGATAGTCCGAAATATTGGTTTTCCTTTTTCAGGGATGGTGACAACTTCGACCACATAAGGTGATTGTAACCTTTTCGGGGGAAGCAGATGGGGAGGTACCGATGATGCAACGTTAGACTTCAGTTGTCTCGGTCTAAGTTCAGGAACTGAAAGTGTAGGTGCGGTGCTATTTCTTTAGATTTTTCCTTAATAGGTAAGGCAACATCGGTGATGGAAGAAGTGGATGATGAAGAAGCAGTTCCCTGTGAGGAAGATACTTCTGGTACAGTAATTGTGGGTGCAACTACTGTAGGAAAGGAAACGGAAGAGTCAAAATCGAAGATGCTTCCATCGGTAGAGAAGTTGGTACGACTATAGGTATGTTCACCAATGGCATAGTCGCGGTGAAAATGGGAGCAACAGAAGTAGATGTATTCGTAGTGGAAACTTGAAGGGATGTAAATGCCTCAAGCATCGAAAGAATGTCTGACGACGAGACAGATGAGGATGACACTTGTCTTTGGCATGGATGGAAGATCAGATAAAGAGGTAGAGAGAGATGAATCCATCTCTAACAATGGAGGAATATTCAAAGATGGATTGTCCAAAGATGGTGGAATCTTAGAGATTAACAGAGCGGGAGGAAGTTCTGATTCCGTCGACATGTTCGTAGATGGCTCGGAGTTTAAAAGAAGACTCTACATAGAAATGAAGTGATAGTATGAGTGTTTGGTTTTTAAGACCTTGAAGCGTCATTGTTTGAGGAATGATTGTAAAAAGGTTGTTTAAAGACATCAAGTGCCTGATTTGGGGGAGTGTTTGGGTTATCGAAATGAGCTCGCCTTTATCAATGAATTTTTTGACAAGATTTTGAAGGTCTGATATCATTCAATGTCATGGCCTTTGCTTCTATGATAATGACAGAAGTCATTTTCCCTATACCATAATGGTCGTTCTTGGCTCTCATCAAAATTTCTAATAAGGGAAAGTTCGATCATGTGAACTTCCAACATTTTTTCTAAGATAGAAGCATATGATTCCCCCAATGAAGTAAAAGATTGAGATGACGAGGGTCCTTTTTGAGAAGATGAAGAGTCTCTCTCGAGGTGTTTGATTAGAAGTATTATCAGCTCATGATGTTTTTAATACGATAGCATTGGTGGACCCCTGATTCTTGTCTTTGTTAGAAGTGGAAGGGTTTGATTTTGTAAACCGAGAAAAATATGGTTTAGATTTAGAGTGAATTTTTAACTTCCCTTGTTCAACGGCATGGGACTCAAGTTTACGTGCCATCATAAAGGCTTCTTCAAATGTATGAAAGGTTTGAATCCTTAAAGTGGAAGAAATATGATTAGCGTAAGATCGAGTAAACAAATCTATCTGTTGAGATTGAGGGAGGGAGAAAGACAATTGATTTATTATACCTCTCCAATGAGTGACAAAGTCTGCAATAGATTTGTCATCAAATTGATGAATGTTATAAAGATCTGTAATCAAGATCTTATGTGTGATATTTATTGAGAAGTTTTCAACAAACATCTGAGCTAATTGAGAGAAAGAAAATAGGGAGTGTTGGGGTATGTTATTGTACCAGTCTAAAGCAGGCCCTGCTAAAGACATAGGGAAGGTACGGAGCATAAGCTCCTGATCCTAGACTATAAGGTAGCAAGCGTGCTTGAATGCTCACAGGTGCTGTTGAGGATCCTCCTGGCTATGAAATTTTGAGAACTTAGGAAGTTCCCATTGGGGAGGATAAGGCTTAAAAGCCACTGATGGATGAATCGGTTCATTACATACTTCTTTAAAAGAGTATGAAGGGTGAGCCCCTTTGGTGGAGGCTTCTAGGTCTACGATTTTCTTGAAAAGAATTTGGACGACGTCAGATTGAGGAGGGGGCATGTTGGTATGTCTGCATAAGAAGCAAATGGTAGGTTTTGTTGAGGCGTTAACGGGGATTCATCTACTGATTAACAGGATGATAAGAGGAATAACCAGGCATTCTGGGTGACACCTAGTGAGGTATTTGTTGTGAAGGAGCCTACGTATAAATAGGCTGTGAGATGACAAGTGGTTGAGAGAAAGGTGGTTGAATGAAAGACGGAGCCTATGATTGGTGGGCTCCTATACTTGTTGACTGAATCGGAATGGATTGAGGAATATGGGTGTTGATTTGATTGGATATGGTGGGGAACAAACTCTGAATGAGGATTTTGACTGCCGGATTGGTTATTAAGGGTGCCGACACCAGAGGATGGGTAAAGGTCACATCGCACTGGAGCATTGGAAGAAAGACCAGCTGGAGGATGAGAAGAAGGAACCGACTGACTCGTAGAAGGGGGTTGATTCATAGAGAGGTACTGACCCTGAGACACAATAGATGACATAGAAGAATTAACAACAATCTATGAGAGTGCGAGATGCACTCATCATAGCTAAAGAAGAGGGCCTCTCAAAAGTAGGTTGTGGAGTAGCCGAGGTAGCCGCAACACTAGGGATAGGCAAGATCATTTGAGAACCAGTCGACATGGTCGGTGGAAGAGAAAAAGGAGGCATAGATGCGCCACCCTCTTTCATGGTTTGAGGCAAGAAAAAGCATGCTAATTGTTCTATAAAAGCCTGGGATGGTCCACGAGAATAATCGTAAACTTGTTGGATTAGTGGTCCCTGATTAGATATTCAAACAGACTTATGCATTAAGTAGTCCATAAGGGCTACCGGGTTATGATCAAGGAGCACTTGAAATTCAGGATCTTCGAAAGGAACATACTCTATATCAGAAGAAGATTATACCTCGAAGGACTGGGAAGTGGATGTGATGTGATCACTTTAGGATGATAGAAAGGATTATATGACCAAGATGGGAACTAACTAACAATGTCCCGAGGAATACCCGAGGGTGTCGAAACATCCACATTAGTGGTGATCTCGAGATGAAGAAGTGGCCAGTTGAGCCATTTTTCTAGATTGTGACAGGGTGATGACCCATCATAAAACAAGCGAAATATAGAAAAAGGATTGACCTAACTAATGCACTGATAATCCAAGCAGCGTGGGTGATTTATCTCTTTTAAGTCTTCATGCTTTTAAGAAAGAAAATATTAGGGAAGAATTTTTAGAACAGGAACTACTCAGATAACCAAACTAAGGATGGTTTGGGGAATGTTTTGTGTTGAGTCCCGAAGGCACTTGATAAAAAAGACCTGACGTGGCTTGATATAGGAGCCTACCCACGCACTTCACACACCACTGTGATAAGGGAGTCGGGTGCTTTGCCAATATATACCATAACTTTCGTGAATTTATAGTGCGGCCCGAGTACTATGTAGGCTCTTCCTCTTGGATGTCACTTCCAAGTAGGTGAGGCCAGGGAAGGAATTTTTGTTTAAATGCTTTATACCTAGTGATTTTGGCTTTGTGTGCAAGGGTGAAAAATAAAAATCAAATAGTGTCACTACTGATTTTGATCAATTTTCCAACCTATTTAGAAAACTAGATGAAGAACATACAACAAAAATGACAAAGAAAAAGTTCTTTTTAAGCACTAAAAATGAAGTGTTTGATTTCGATGAAGACAAGTCAAACAAGTTCTTTCCCAAATGTGATTAAATTATTTTTAAGCACCAAAATTGAAATGTTTGAGTGTGATAGAAAACAAACAAACAAGTTCTTTTTAAGTTCTTAAAAAGGAGAAAACACCGTAAAAGAGAAATACCTGTAGATTTAGCTCTCCAAGGTGTGTGGACTTCAAAAAGCACGTTGTTGAGCTCTTCCCCTCGAACAATCTCGTGAAAAAGCAAAGTTCTCCACAAGAAAAGGTTAAGCAAACACGCAAAAAAATCTAGAAAGATATATCCAGATAATAGTAGAATGAAAATTTCTATTTAAGAAACTAGAAACTTTCAAGGAAATGAGAATTTAGACATGCAAGAAAGAAATAATTTTGATTTTACAAATTATAAATGAAAGAAACAAGACCAAAATAAAAAAGGAAATGCTTAAGGAAAATTGATGAAAATTAGTGAAGAAAAAGAACAAAAGTTCAACACTGGAAAAGAGATGAACTTACCAATAGGGGACTTTGGTTGGGTCCCACCGGGTGTGCCAGAATGTAGATCAAGAATTTCCGCGCTTGTTACCTATCCAAGTTAATGTACCAAACTAAACACAAAAACCCTGAAAAACTCAAATGAAATCAATACCTGATAGATAAGACAAGATCCGAAGATGTAGATGGAAAAGAAAGCCGATGTAGACAAGACGGGCACACATGAGTAATCCTACAAAGTAGATCCGAGAAACCTATGAGATGCGAGATACTTGTGAAAAAAACAACGTTAAAAGATATTTGGGTGGACTGCCCAAAAGTGGGTCAGGAGAAGCGATAAGCTCCCTCAGCGGATGTTATTCCACGTTTTCAATTAAAGAAATAAGCATGCATGATAAAAGATGTACGTAAATGTCTAGATTTTCTGATTAAAAATGATAGACAGAATGTAAACATCAGACGAAAGGAACAAAAAATAGGAAACTGTGAAAACAATGTTGGATTTGTGTTACCTGAGTTCTTTTACCTGTCTGTAGGCTGATCAACGTCGATTGGGTGAATTGGCATCGATTAGGCTCAATCGGCGTCAACTAGGCTCGGTCGGCGTCGACTGGGGAAAATTGTAGGAAGCTTGAGAAATGGACAATGAAGGTGGATCGTCAAAGTCTACTAGAGTTGTAGGAGCTATAGGGATACTGACAAAGCTCCACCTTAGCTAGATGCAAGAACAGAGTCACCAAGAGATCGATGAAGCCTCACGATGTTAATGTTGTGGGAGCAGAGTAATGGTACTCCTCTCAGGGATTGATCTGGATAGAATTTGCTCTTGCTTGATAGACTATGCTCAGGCTTGATGCTCAAAACTCTTTGTCATTCTCTTTGTCTAACTAGAACTAAATTCTGGCCCTGTATTTATAATCGGCACCGACCGAGGTACAATCGGTGCCGTTCCAAAAAATTGGCGTCGACCGAGTACCAATCGGCACCGATCAGGGAACAGAATCCCAAAATGGCCAAAAATGATGATTTGGAAAGATGAAAGTGTATCCTTCTAACTCAAATATGGGAAATATCCTGCTACATGGTTTGGGGGAGGAGAAATAGGGGGATAGATGGATAGAATTGATATGGGAGGTTAGGAATTGATATGGGGTAGATAAGTGGTTAAGATACATGTAAAAAATACAATTAAATAGTTAATATTTAATTATCCATGGATAAAACACAATGGGGTATAATAAACTTAGGATAGATGTTTAAATTAAATATTTAAGTAATACCCTAAGGGAGAAGTGGTGATATAAAGGTGCCCCAGGTTACCCGAGAGGATAAACAAACCCATGGGACACTAAATTAGGTAACTAATTTTAGGTGTATACAATGAGTATGACTAAAACAGGAACCCCTGCAACAATATTTACATGGGAATCTATTTCAACCAAGAACATGAGGGGTCTTTATTGGATGTGAACCCAACACGTTTAGTAAAAGTGCACAAAGAAGGGGAGGCCCTGAAATCAAATGGTTTTAGATAACTACAAAGAGAGATAAAGTAATATTGCCTTTGGAGAGAGATGTGGGTGGATCAGAAAAGGGAGGTAGCCACCATGTAAGGAAGCACAAAAGAAGAGAGCCTGAGGTGATTTATCCTCCTTCTCTAAGGAATAAAAGAGAATAGTTACTTCCTTAGCTCATCAAGTAACACCATCACAAGATCAAAGAACACTTCAAGTGGATCTATTAGTACAACCAGAGTCTTCAAGTTTAGTCTCGTTTCTAGGGTGAATAGTGGCATATTTGATTCAATAATAGGTGACTCATGGTACACTCTTGTCTAACCAGCAAAGTAGTGTGGTTACAAAAAAGGGACCATAAGAATCAGGTGTAACACAATTTGAAGGTATGGATTTGTCTCATTCTATTCAGCCACATGAATAGATAAGAAATCCAATTCAAATGATGAACAAAAATGTATTAGGGAGGTGCCTATATTGTGATATTTTAATGTTTTTGGTTGAGAAATATACAGTAGAAGGTACAAGTGTTCCTCAATTGAATGAAAAAATGAGCGAAGTTTCCTAGTTAATAACTATTGAAACAAAAATTCCAGTGCAAGAGGTCCCTATTAAAAGCTAAACAATTTCAAGAACAAATGAATCAAGGATTCAAGGTATTGCAAGTGGAGTACCTATGGACAACATTATTTCAACCAAGGAGTTCCCTCAAAAGGAAGCAGTGATTATTAAGGGAAATGAGCCACCTCGGACTTTAAACATTGCTAAGGAAGTGATGGTGGATACCACAAAAGAGGCCATCGAAATAGTGGAGATCGGGGATAAACAAGAAGTGCATAATAATGATAAAGATAAATAACCAGTTATAGAATATCATCCCACAAAACAACATGAAGAAGAATTGGTGGAGAAAAGGGTTGTTAGTATACCACCTAGGAAAATATCTCTATTGAACATCAACCTCTGAAAGAGGTAGATAATGCAAAAAAGGAAGAATTGTCCAAGGTAGAAATTCCAATGAAAGGAACCCCAAAAGAGACTAAAAAAGTGACTGTTACTCCAGATGAGGATAAAGACAAGGGAAAGGCAACAACTAATAGTATGACCCAAGAAACAAATAGCTAATCCAAAATTCGGGGGTCCAAAAGAGGAATGACTAAAAATAATAATAGTGCGGGATGAATTTGAAGATCCAAAATTGTGGGTGGCTAATTTACAACAAGAAATACCATTAGTACAAGATCCCCAAGAAACATCTAAACAATTGATGGTTTTTTTCCGAGGCATCCTAGCTTTGTATTAAAAAAGGAAAAAGTGGGAAATACTCTCACAACTGGCTGGTTGGGAGGACTGATTTCAGAGGTAGAAGAGGAATTTGTCCCAGAAAAGGTCATAGACATCACAACTATAGCTTTCCCAAAGCCCAAAAAGGCCAAAAAAGGAATAGACATCATCATTAAGACCCATGTGGACCAATCTGGATTTAGAACCTTAGAGATTGCAACCCCCACTAAGGAAAGTCATCGGAGGAAATTACATCAAGTGATTATGATATCAAGAACATCCTATTGGGGAAACCTTCTAGGGAAATACTAAAACAAGAGGTTACATTGGTGGTAAAATATTTGGTGCAAAAGGTTGATGAAGATAAAATATCAAAAAAAGTAATTGAAAGAACATATAAAAACACTATCTTCATGCTTGAAAAGTTGGTAGGACCATCAGAGGAAGGTCATGAGATGGAAATCACTATTACTCCTAAAATCTTAGACAAAGTAGAAAAATCAAGTGAGAAAGATGAATTAGTGGGTAAATGGGTGGAGGATCTATCTTAGAAAGGGAGAGAAATCATTGAGAAAGCAACAAAAAGGTATGTAGAGCTGACCAATATGCTCAATGATGTGAATGATTTAAAAGAACAATGTGAAAATGAATTATACTATTGGGAGGGTATCCTCCCCAAGCTTGACACCATAAATCAATTTGATGAAGAAACACTTGAAAAGGAAGGAATAGTGTTATGTGAAGAAAAAGGGATGCAATATGCAATGGATGACTTAGCTAAAATAAGGGTGGAAGTTATAAACCAGGTTAAATAAAAAGTGGAGTTAGAGAGAGAATGGATAGGAAAATCTATTAACATTATAGATAGTAGACTAGAAGAAGTGGTATTTGATAAAAATAAGTTCACTTATGGAGGCTGGGATGTTTATGTCTTGAGCTAATATTTCTACCAATACATCAAGGAGGAACACTACTCTTACGAGGTTATCAAAAGTCTCATCTCTGTAGAGAACAAGATTGCTGAACTAGCTAAAAAGCTGAAAGAATATAAATGTAGGATGGACCAATGTGTAGGGGTGATGTACATGCATAATTTGATATTCAAAAACCATGCAGGACCTGATGAAGAAGAAGTGATCCAATTGTTTCAAAGATTTGATGTTTACATGGACATACAACCAAAACAAGAAGACAAGGACAAGGAAGAGGATAACAAAGATGAAGATGATAACAATACTTGAGTAGTACTCAAACTTAGGTTTGTTTTTCCTAAAATCTCTCATCTTTTCATAATTAATACTCTTGTTTTATAAAAGCTAAACATTACTTTGAATTGTTAATTTCAAGCACGAATGTAACTTAATACAACACAATAATCTTTTGTGTTGTTTTAATATCATTCTAAATCTATTATGAAGCATGTGAATTAATGTAATAGTTTGAATCTTCTACTACCACAAAATCCTCCCTCAAAGAAGGAAATTTCTTTAGAAACCTATTCTTTCTAGGTATGAAATCCTCTATCCCAAGTGCCTTTTTCACAAATAAAATCTCCCAGCTAGTTTACGAGACATGCCTTGATCCATGAGATCATAAATATTTGTCCTAGGACCATCCAACATGTTGATTAGGTTCATTCTTTTCTCATGAGAAGAAACACATCCTTGGAGATCTAAGCCACCCCAGAAAGTGCCTTCTTCCCGATGCTTTAAAGGTAGAAGATGGAGTGGAAATGTTTGTTGTGGTGAGAGTGAAAGTACAGTGTCTTTGAAGTTAAGCGAGATGGAGATTTGGAGCTTGATTCACCCTTGCATTTCTGCGTAATAGGTGGTGACACTTCAGGAGAGTGAGAGGGTGGAAATCATGTGGGATTTTTTTCCAAAGAAGAAACACATTTTCCAACTCACTCACCTTGTGAAAAAGAGTAGGAATGGATTCTATGCAGACCCCTTCACCAAGCTCATAATATTATGAAGGAATATCCTTCATAGTGAACTCTTCATTGTAGATGAAAGGGCATACATTTTCAGTTGCACCTTTCAAAGATGGCCTTCTCTCGAGCCAAAATTGTTTCAGTACCTTGGGGAGTCTTCTGATGGTCCCACTTGAAAAGATGAAAATACATCATCTAGAAGGCAGAAAACACAGGATTGATTCAGATGAGCCTTCGAATCAAAGCCACATGAACATATTTGGATGTCAATGGCCCAGTATAGTTCTTCGGGTTTGCAATTCCGAATAACATCCTCACAAATGCTTCATCTAGGCATGATAAATAAAAAAACTAAATTCAACTCATCAAAGGAGATTTCCTTCAAAATGGACGCTATTGTCACTCCCGCCATATTGCAGACTGAAAAATACTCCAATATTTTTCACACTTGAAAGAAGGGATGTAAATTTGTAGGAGAAGTGATGGAAATTTATAGTAAAGATAAAGCTGATGAGTTAAGTTGAGTATAATCATGGTGAGTTGATCATGGAGATTATTTGTGATACTTGCACGAAGGAAATAAGTGTGATATAGAGTGATGTCATAAAAAGGAGGAAATTGGCTTGATATGATACACCACATGTGAAGACACTCAACTCGAAATATATGAAAATGATTATGCGAGTTACACAAAAGATTCCCAAAAAGAGGGAATAATTAAACGTCAAATCAAACCATTCGGGGGTGCTAAAAAGTCATTTAAAAGGATTTTATGACTTACCCAAAGTAGAAATGATTAAACAAATAATACCAAAAAGATGACATGGCATCCCTGTCATTACAGGGAAAATGAAAAAGTGCAAATCATTTGTAAATCCTCCACCTAACATCATGAAATTATAATATTTTCAAAGGAATAAGAGCAAATCAGATTATGTGCCTAAAGGAAGGATATTATTATAAAGATTCTAAGTTTTTGGGGAAGAAGTTAAGCAATAGAAACAAAAATTGTATAGATATGAGAGACATGTTCTCATATCAAAATGGGGAGTTAAATTTTTCTAAATTCTTAGAGAAAATAGAGCAAAACCAACTATACTTTTCCTAAGAAACTTGAATCAAACCGAGAGACCAATGAGTTATTTTACTTTGTCCAAACCTTCTCATACTAAGATGATTACAAGTGTACAGAGTCATTGGAAAGCGTTAAGGCCATAGTCTTTATGGTCCCTTCTGAGAAATTTGAATTTCTTGAAATTAAATGTATGTTATCTCCTGAGCAATGTTATCTTTGTTCTTAAGGTAGAATACTTTGAATCAATTAATTTCTTCCCTATTGCAATCTTATGTTTATGGTCTCGTTGAATTACACTAGATCTTGTCTTGATGAGTGGAATTTTGGCAACCGCAATTACATTATAGATAGAGCTTTCTTTTTGTGGTGTGATAGACAATTTTAAATTCATGTTGCCTTTTTTAGTTGAGAAAATTTTAGTAATATTTTGAGTGTATCTTGAGCGTAGTTTAACATGATATGTTAATGTTTTGTTGAGAGTTTAACATGAGATTTTGTGTTTAAGTTCTCAAATGTTGTGTGAAATATTGCACTCTTGGGCGTCCATGAGTGCATATCGTTTGGTTAAAGGGTTGTTGTTAGTTGCGTAATGTTTTTCTTTCCTTGTGGTAATTTTCAAACATTTGTAAGGTTTTCTAATGATATTTGTATAATCAAATTTATCCTACTTTAACATCTCATTAATACACAAAAATTATGACCTAAAATTGTTAACCCCATTATAATTACTCATGCTTTCCCGCTTATAAAATCTTGTCAAGGGACTTTTCCATTTCTATCCTCCCTTTCCATAAATATGCAAAAGCAAGGTAATATCCACACTTTGTTTAGAGTAATTTGAGTCCAATCTTGAAAGACATCTGTATTATTTAGTGTGACAACTCATGAGAGTTAAATAATGCTTGCATTGACCATTTCTATTTAGGACTATCCCTCATATTTCTAAGAAAGAGGCAAGAGCTTAGAAACCACAATATCATCCCCCTTTCTTATAATTACCGGTTACAATACGGGTCCTCTCACCTGGTTAAAGGTAGAACCAAAATTATTAGGGAAGGTCATCCCCTTCGTGAGTGCAACCTAATCTCTCCAAAGTCAAGTCCCCAAAGAGTCCTGCATCGGACATGTCCCCTGCTAAAAATGACTAAATATTCATTTTGTGTTTCTATAAACATCTAATTTAGATTGTAAATGGTGCTTGGCTCAAAAGGTGTTGCAGATTTGGGTACCAACAAATCCTTTGTTCTTAGCAAGTATATCCACATATTATGTGAATAATCATCGATAAAGAGATTAAAAATGAATATCCATTAGATTTTTAGGATTTTTCTTCAAATCTTGGTATGAAATAGGTCTAATAGGCCAATAGATCTATTTATATTATTTGGGAATGGTGACAGATGTTGCTTTCCTTCTATAAAATTCGATGAGAGATATATTTTCTTCTTTAACTATGAAAATCCTCTAACCATATTGTGTTCACTTTGAGTGAAACAAGATATCCAAAAATGACATGCCCATATCTATTATTAGCAAAGGTCCTTTGATCACAACATTAGAATTTACTATAGGTTGTAGTCTAGAATAAATTCATGTTCTTCCAATTAAAAATGCACAAAATAAATAACAACACCTAATCCATGAATGAGAACAAACTACATATTTGACATAGTTCAAGAAATAAATAGAAAAATGAATGGGAATATACAATTTAAACATGAATGCTTATTATTGAATCAAAATTCAGACATAATCCAAAATGGAACTTAAGGAGTCAATATTAATTCAAATTAAGATCAAGGATCAAATTTACGTAATGCGATGACATAGTTTTATACGAAAAGAGGTCATTATTGAGTTACCGGTTCCTTTTTCTTATTTTCCTTGAGAAGAAAGGTCTTAAAATTTTCTACATTTGTTATAAGAGAGACTACATATTCTATAAGTTTTACTATATAGGTTAGGAATAAATATTAGGATATCATAATTATAAAAATATATTCATGTCGGATTTTTAATCCTTTATACACTCTTAACACTTTCCCAAACTTAAATAATTGTCTTGTCCTAAGACAAAATATGATTCAATGATCCGGGAGGTTGTGTGTGCTATTTTTTTGGGCTATGTTGAATATTGATTGCATTTTTCATTATGATAATCTACTTGCGGTTGGCATAGAGGATGTTGTTTACTAGTTTTCATCTTCTACAAACTACTTAATTGCACTTTCGGGTTTTCAATTAAGTATAATTTCCAATAGACCACCCTTTTAAGTTTTCAATATTTGGAAACTCCCTCATAGAAGACCATTATTGGTTTTAAATCTATGTGGGAATGCTTATATAAATCAAACTAAATTTGCACAATTATACTTCAAAATTTATTACCTGCCACAAATCTATCTTGCTCCCTTGTCCTATTACTACTGCTTGGCTGCTTGCTTGGTTTCTTGGCTTGGGATGGATGAATGATTGGAGGAAAAGGAAGAGGAGGCAGTATATTCTCTTCTTTTATTATGTGGATCATGATATATGTGAGGACATAATTTGAACTATTTTCATTATCTTCGCGGTGGAGATAAATAATTTAAGGTATGTCTTGTACATATTCAAATATATGAATCCTTCATTCACTATATCAAAATATATTTATAAATGTCAAAATGATTACATAAATTCATAAAAATCATGCTATTTAGTGTTATTTGTATCTTAATCATGAAAATTAATGGAATTTTGTATGTTACTGTGTGAGTGTGTTGAGTCAATCCACATTTGATCTACTTGCACTCCTATAAATGTATTGCATTACATGTTGTCTTCCTAGTATTGCATTCTATCATTGACATTGTCTAAGCCCTAGAAGGATGTTTGCAATTACTTTTACACATTTTTCTCATTTTTCTCCATGATCATTCCCGACTACATGGTGTTTCCTGTTTCTATATTAATTTTATTCTCAGCTATGGTATCTTGTAGCTATGCATTCCAATCCAAGAGCTCAAATGTGAGTTGTTTGATATGTTCCTCAACTTGTTGGAGCATCTTGATATGTTATTATTGTAAAATCATGACTACATCCTTCACTTCATTTTTCTATAGTGTTACATGCACTTTAAGCTTCATCACATTCTCATATTCCTTTCGATTATCCACAAGTTTACCTACCAAAGTGATTACACTTGTTCACTTGTTACTTGTTCACCTATGGTGTTGATGACAAGTTAAGGAAAATTGTTTGCAATTTGAGACTTAAGATTATGTAGTGTCTTTTCCAAAGTTACTTTCTATTATGTGAATTACATTACAACTGCACCAATGTTTTCCTGAAGCATGTACACTCCTTCAATCTGTGTCCTACAATAGTAGGTTTTCTAAATCCACCTCAATTGTGTTGACTAATTCTTGTGAAGTTTTGGTTTCCACACTCGTCTAGGAAATATAGGGTACTAAAATATGAAAACAAGATGAAGGGAGGACTATATTATGCATATGTGTTTGTGTTGTTTCTTTGAGGCCCACCAAAATGTTTGTATGTCTCCTTCCTCGCTTCTTCTATAGTTTCTTTCTCTAAATTGGTGGCTGCAATCTTTGTGGCATTGTCCATTTTCTTGAAGGGCCTCAGATGGAATTCATAGCGTCCTTAGGTTTCTCTCCTTATGTTGTAAACTACTTCTCTTTTGGATCTATCTTTTACTAAGGTGTTGCATTTTCCTTTATAGTTTGGGACTTTGCTTCTACTTTTGCAATTGCCTCTATAATGTGGTGTGCATCCTTATCCTTTTTTTCCTACTCCTATATGTCTTGTTTCTATTTTGTGGATTTTTCCTCTTATCTTCCTTTTCTTTTTCTTATCCTCTTCCTCCATTTTCTCGTTTTCTTCTGCCGTGGCCTTTGCTTTTGATTCTTGTTTTATTCTTTTCTTTTTAAGGATTATTTCCGCAATGAATTTCTCAACTTCAACTTGTCTTCTTGCTTACTTTTTTTCCTCCTCTTCTCTATACTTTTTCTCTTCTTGCTCATGTTTTTATTTTGTGTTCTCCTCTACTTTCTTCTTTGCTTTTGCGACTTCTACATTGTGTGATTGTTCATCTGATTTTTACTTCACAATACACTCTTTTTATTCTACTTCCTTTCAAGATTAATTGGAGGCTTCCTCTTTCTGTTTGAGCTTAGCCTTTTGCTGTTTTTACTTATCTCCTTTTGGTTGTGTGGTTGATATTGTCTGCTTTTGGAACTTGTGCAAAAGGAGTTGAAACCTTTGGCTTTACTTTCTGCATTACATAATTATTTCTTGTTTTATGCTCATTTTCGAGAGGAATACTTAATATTTGAGGAGATGGGGAGGAGAAGGTGTACTCACTATTTTTGTACTACAACTTTTTGGAACTATCAATTTTACCCTGGTATGGGTCTTGGATTTTTTTCCTCTTTTGTGTGAGTCCTTCCCTTTCTTATATATGTTTCCTTTCTACTTTTTCACATCATCTTATTGAACAAACCCTTCTTATATTAGCAAGGAAATTTTTCACATGATGACTTCCCAACCTAGGAGTGTTGTATCTCCTTGCGGAGGCTATCTACACACTAGTTTATATGGACTTATTTTTTCCTCCTTTTCTTGAGAGGTGTTACTGAGAGTTCCTCTTCGAGGTTTTTAGTTTAACCCATTACAAGTATGGTTCAATTGATATCAAGTCCAACCTCTTTTACTCCCTTTGTGATATTTTTGACCAAATTCTCTTATGTGAGATTTTCTCAATCAAGGTTGATTATGATAGAGTGCGACATGAGTGAAATTTTGACTTTATCTTTAGGTTTAATCTTCTGATTTAAATCTTTCACTCTTCTTTCTTATTTCCATGTGTACCAACCTATATATATATATATATATATCTTTCTCTCTCTCTCTCTCTCTCTCTCTCTCGTGGTAGATACATCTTGGTGTCCATTTCTTCAAATACAATTGTGTGCACTTTGTTTCAACTAACTCACAACTTGTCAAATTACAAATTGGAAAACCAAATGGGTAATATGGATCCTTTTAAACTATTGGTTGGGATTTTTCAGCTTACATAATGTGATTTTTATTACCTTTCGCTTCCTTCTCATTTTCATCTCTATTTTTATTGTGGGTTGATCTTCTTTTATTGGTTACACAATTACTCTAGATCGTAGGCTTCTTGTGATTGGTTGTGTTATTCATTATGTCCACAGTAATTATACATTTTTACAATCAAACCATTCTACCTAATAAAAATCCACCTTGTTATGTCCATGTCGTGTGAAGAATGTGAGTTTCTTAAGGTGTTTGGCATTGGCTCCTTCATATTAGAGTATGAACTCTTCATGCAATAGAGTCAATTTGGCATATGGGGCTCTATATGTGTATACCTCATTTGGAATGTGGGAGTTTACACTAAACATTTCCATTATCTTGTGTATCCATTATCCTATCTTTTAAGTATCATCATAGGTGGTGTATGGATTGGATAGAATGTATTACACAAACCACTCACGTGGGTAATACTCTTCTTCTAATTACATTATGACCTTTGGAGCTCTCCAATGTGTAAATAAGAAATATATAAATAACCATTGGTACATGAAATGTTTTCTAGCAACTTCAACCAACATTTTTGCATTCATGTTGAGCTCATGGGATAGGAATTTGGGATAGTTGAATTCATGTCCATCTTCCCACATTTTGGTATTGATATTTATTATGTTGAGAGATGCTTTCTTGCTTATACACATATCTTGTTAATATATTTATGTAACTATCTCTTCTAGAACTTGCACTACCTGGTTCGAAACAACTCCCAACGTGATTCCCCTTCCTTTACACAGTGACCATACATGGTTGTAGTTTATTTTTTTACTAGAGGTTGAGTTTTTTTGAATGCGAGCATGGATATACCCATGTTGGGAAATATAGTGGCTCAAAAACTATGGTTGCATAATTATAATTGTACCATGCAAACTAAAATAGATAGCACCATAGTGGTTCATAATGGTTTGCATGAGTTTTGGGTGATACACAAAATATGACAATATAACAAGTCTATCAACATCATTCTCTCTCACAATGAGTCTTTTTCTACTAATTTTTCTCCTACAATTTCATCATATATTATGAGTATATCTATGCCCCAAGCTTGTTGTGATCTTTTTAAGAGTTTTTGGTGTGATGAGTTGCTCCATCTAGTTTGGAAAATCATTGCAGAGATCCCCATGTATTCTTTCTTCGAGTTAGCCAATGGAAGGAATGTGATTCCCTGTTCTTCTATCATCCCTTGGACTTTAGGTCCAATAGGTTAGGTGAATGGATCTTCCATTGTTTATTTACTATTTTCCTTCGAAATTTAGATATGTGTATTTTAAACTCCCAAAACCTTGAGAGTGCTTGAATTTCTTGGCTACTTACTCTTGATTTCAAATTATTCACAATGTATTTAACTCTATCTCCTCCTTTTATGCTTTCTAGATGTGATATGGTCCTTTTTGAGTTATTTATCCTTTGATATACCACCTTAATGGTTATTATATGTCAAAAATGTTGTTTGAAGTTGCACTAAATAGCCTCTTTAGTTCTCTTGCCGCAAAATCTTGCTACTTATTTTGTTGTTCGTACAAAATCTATGAGTTAATAACTTTCTATCTTTATGGATTTTTATATTTCCTTTTGTAGACACATAAAATGTATACATGACTAATTAACATTAATCATGTCCCACATTTTAGTCTCATCACCATTTATCCGCTACCAATTCATTTTAATCTATTTTAATCCATTTACCTATATTATTCATTATATCCCAACATCATCCATATAATAATTAATCACTAGATTAATTATTATTAATTAATCCATTTTATCATATTTTCCCTCTATCATTTTATCATTTATTATTTATCCTTTTAATCCATCTTACATTAATCCATTATTACTTCATATTATTCTATTCTAATCCTTCATTAATATTCATAGGAATTTAATATTCCTATGCCTCACCTACCCTAGTCTACACCTACACCTATCACTAGCTATTCCATGTAATCACTCATCATTAATTATCCTAATCACATCATTTAATCTAAACTAATCATGTGCACATCCAAACACACCTCTAAATCTAGAGGGTTCTATTTCTAGAACCCTCTCTAATCTTCCAACTATTATTTCCCTCTCCCATTTGAATTTTTGAATCTAGAATTCTCCATTCTATAATTCTCTACGAATCTCTACACAAATCCAATCCTCTCATCAATTTTTAGCCCTTGAATTCAATCCAACATGGCTTCATCTTAGCCATCCAATCCTCCACCTATAAACTATAAATCTAGCTCTCATCCTCAATGAGAGGTAGTTGAAAGAAGTTCTTAGGAGGCCATCATCTTTCCACTTCATCTTTTGATCACCAATCATCCATCTTCATCCTTCAAGAATCAATCAAGCCATCAATAATCTTCATCCAAGAATCAATCATCAAAGAGGAGTTGTTGTCCAAGTGTATCTACATCCAAATTTGAAGCAATCTTCTAATCCAAAAGAAAATCCACCATCAAGGAAGGAGAATTGCATGCTAAATGGTAAGTGCAGGTATAATTCTCCCTCTTTCCATCCTTGCTTGATTTGAGGTAAAAATAGTAGTGTTAGTTTAGGATTTAAATCAATTTATTTCCTATTTTTCACACTAACACCATTATTTTGTCTACACCTTTTTACCTCTCTACTTTCTTGTTTCTTGTATGGGTTTCCTATACTTATTTTTTTCTTCAATATCTTTTACTTTGGTTTGTTCATTCTTATTTTTATCCATTTACAAGGCGATCTCTTGAATTTAGTTACTTATACACACACTAGAACAAAAACTTATTAAATGTACAAAATGCCTATATACCACACTTGCTTGAAATTTGAAATCTCCTACTCTAACTTGTGTGCCAAAAGAAACTATTGTTTCTTTCCTTCCATTGCATAATAATCCATTATAGGATTTTAGACTACATTTGTTGCTTCTACAAGGTAACATGTTCCCTTGAAATTCATACAATACAATGGTGCCTCTGTTTTGTAATGTACTTGAATAATATAGGGACCTTTCCACCTCTTGTAATTTTTCAAGATATGATTTGAATCTTCTCTCATAGACCAACACCATTTATTTTATTTGAAACTATTTTCTATGAAGATTTCTATAGTGCCACAATTTTTGACTCTACTTATGTGTTCCATTGAGTAGTTCCCATGTTTTATTCTATTTTGTCCAATCCATAAGTCTACTTCTGTGGATTATTTTACCCCTAATTATGTGATTATAAAAATGCACAAACTCAATACAATGTATTCCATAAGCATAATTTCTTTTATTCCATAAACTAATTGGAATATAGTTTTCCCGCAATGTTGTTGTAATTTATTTTGTATGCCCAAAGTAAAATGAGTATTATGTATTCCCAATCATCCCTTTGTACATTACATATGTTTGTAAGCACTCTTTCCAAGACATTGTTAGTGGCTTCCGATTTTCTATTTTCCTCTTAATGGCATGTTGTGTTTTGATGATGTGCAATCATGAACTCTTCTGTAAGGATCTTAATTGTGTTATTAAGGACTTGTGTTACTCTATCATTGACTATTTTTTGTGGAAAACCATACCCGGTGATGATATTTTCATATAAAACTTGATTGTATCTCGTGCTGTGTAATTAGGTGTTGCTGTGACTTAAACCCACTTAGTGAAATAATCGATTGTAGTGATTATATCTATGGACCTCCCGGATGGTGGATGTATTGGTCCAATAAAATATATCCCCAATTTTTCAAATGGTTTTGTGGATAATATTGTATTGAATGAAATTCCATCACTTTGATTGGGTTTTTCTATTCTCTTACAAACATCACAGTTCTTCACAATATGATGTGCATATTGAAACAAGGTCAGCCACCGAATTCCAACTTGTAAATTATTATTCGTAGTCAATTCTCTTGAAAAATGGCCTCTTGTTATGACTATATGTGATTCTTGAAATATTTATCCTCTTTCATGTTGCAATGTGACCATGTACAATACTTCATCTCTCCCCACTTGTATAAGAATTCATTGATAATTGTGTAGGGAAAGACTTTACTCACAACTTATTTCTTCTCTTTTTTTTTTATTAATGATCTAGTAAAATCCCATATCGTAGGAATTACATAATTTCCTCTAATTTTTATAGTATTACAATGGATTTAAATAGGTGTGCATCTTGGGAATCTTCAGTTCTTACCTTATATTGATTCGATTAAGTGTGTAGACACCTAAATTATGTTTTTGCAATCTTATTGCCAAACGCATGCAAACATTCTTGCCAATTCCATTATAATTAGTGATCTTTTCTAATTAACTAACATTTCTTACCAATTTAGCCAATTAACACCACGTTGTTGATTGTGTAACCCCTTTTGCATTTAGGATACCACTTTATGGCGAATCATAAGCCAAAATCCTCTTCAAAATAGACAATTAGCGATTATAAGCTAATTAAGCCTATTTTTCCCTTGATTTGGTCAATATGCCCTAATATTGACTCAAAACCCTCTTCCAACCACTCAAAATCACCCCATTCACCTCCATAATGTCTCAAAAGCTTCAAAAGCTTATCTTAGCCTCCTAGTTGACCCTAAGCGGTTGATTAAGGCTCCACACCTCTTAATCACTTGGTAATTCACTAATTGTGATTAGCAAGGCCTAATCATGATTAACAATTCTAATATAATTTGGGGCTTTTAGTCCCACATGCACTAAAATACAAGTTTCTCCCAAAAGGAAAACTATAAAAAGAGTGCACTCATTCCTTCATACTTTAAACCATGCTTTTGATTAGTAGCTTCATATAAGAGATATGATTTCTAGCCAAGCTTAATTCTTGCCTAAAGTATTCAATAAGCTTAGTAGATGGATATTCAAAATGACCAAGTAGTCATTTGGAGATTCCATTTCACCTTTTTTTTGAGTAGCAACCATACCAATTTGAGTAGTAACTAGGAAAAAGGGACACCGCAAGGTACCCAAAACCAGTAACAACAAAGTAAAGAGAGTAAAGACCCACTCCAAGGCATCCCAAGAAGCTCGAATAAAAAAAAGCATACAATGCTGAAGAAGTTTGGTGTATACTGTGGTCTGAATCCACTACTCGATCACAAAACTCAAAAAAAATGACACTGGGTTTCACCAGAATAGCTCCACATAAGGAGATTTTCAATGGAGTGATGTCGAAAGTGCAAAAAAACACCAAACATAATTCAATCAACTACTGAAAATAGGTGTGACATGATCCAAGAACAAGGACACTAAATCCAGAGTGTCATGATCCAAGAAAAGCCAAGGTAACAAGGCAAGGACATGAAACCCGAAGAAGTAGGATCAACACCACACCCTCCCATACTGCTGAATGGGTGGAGTGACACTACAAATCTATGAGTTGTAAAAACAACTACTCAAACAATGGAATGCACCAGAATAGATCCCCCATAAGAGATATTGTCAACATGCCAAAAGTGTCAAAAATACATATACAAAATCTCTCAACAAATAAGAGAGATACACTACACCTGCTAAAGAAAAATTCTCAAAACAAGAAGCATCACAATGCAGAAGGTATAGAAAGTGGAGCAAGAGGATGAATGGTGGAGGATCCACACTGTAGAGTCCTCTCAACGAATGCCTATGTCACCGCCACGAGTGATCAGATATCCACCCCAAATCAACACGGATGGATGAAGAAGATGCCTGCATATGACTTGGTGTAAAATGCACAATGGGTGCATGCAAAAGAACATCAGAATGTGTGTCAAGTTGATCATGTCTGATAGCTGAAATCTCAGGTTTCTCAAGCCTGAGTGAAGGTGCAAAACTCATGTGTTTCTCATGATCCTCGAAAGAGTCGAGTGAACAAAAATGAGCTTTGTCAATGTGTGATCCCAATGATTTATCTTCTCGAAAACCAATGTCACGACAAGAATTCCACCTAATATGTGGAATAGAGGAAACAATATCATGTGAATGTATACCAATGACTCTACTAGTGAGACCCATATAATGGAGCATGTGAGAACTAAATGCAAAGGTATGCTTCTCAAAAATGCCACGCAACTGATCATAAATAGGATACACAACATGTGGTGGTACTATAATAGGCACGATGTGGAAGAGCATGCAGAACAAGCCTCACGAGGTTTAGAAGCATCAAGATCGGGAATAGGCTCAAATATTAACATATCAATGTCAATGAGTTTAGGAGCAATAATTGTAAGTGGACTAGGAGCATGGATATGAATGTCCACAAAATCATGATGATGTTGTAGGCTAGCAAGTTGTTGCTTTGCAGGAGTCGATTATTGTATATCCTTATCATGAATGAGTAATTGTAGAAGAGAATTTCACTTCTTGAGAGATCTATTTTCTTCCAAAATTTTTACAATATTCTCTTGAAGCCCACATACTTCGAGAGAAAAGCATATCATTCTCGAATCCATGAACACTCCTCCATATTTGGCACTTAATAATTATAGTGCAAGTCTAAAAATAAATAACTCTAATGGAAAGAGAATGAAAAAACAAGCACTTTTGCAAAAAATGGCACTCAAAACTGAGTTACCGATCAAAAGTTACAAGCTTTTTTACTATTTTGCTATGTTATTTATTTTAGTTGCCACTAAAACAAAATAATTTTTTGTTGCCTTCACCACACAAATAAAATTAAAGAGGGCTGGAGCTAAGCACCTACTAGTAGGAATCACAAGCTTTAAGCCCTCATATGACCATACCATATGACCTAGGGTTAAGGATTTTAATCAATACCATGGATCAAGGAAAGAACTATAAAATAAATATCCACACACATAAGTGGGTGAGGATAAATACCTAGGTGAACATGAGCTAAAGTAAATACCTACTCTAACACATTTCACCTTTTTGGAGTAGCAACCATACCAATTTGATTGCCCTCTTAGGTATATTTAGGCCCATGTTAGGTAATTAAACATATTAGTAGGCATGTTTAGTTATATTTTGAATTATATTTATGTTAGTTAAGCATTCTTTTAAGCTTCTATCCTAATGTTACATTCCTAGACTTAAAACCTTGACTAGAGGTGGCAATGGTGTTAGCCTTCCTTAGTTAGTCATGTAATTTGCTTTGTAAAGTTTAGGGTGCTATCATTTGGCATGCTCGGTGGGACAATACCCCATTTTCATTCAATTTTTAAGCTTTTTAACTTAGTTTCAATTTTTTTGATTTAAATTTTTAGATTAGTTTCAAGTTTCCTAGATTAGAACTTTTCAAGAAGTCTTCTCAAAACAACATTCATCAAAGCATTGAGATATGTTAGAAAGGAATAGTTTTCTAAAAATGAATACCCTAAATTCTTGGTAACTTTTTGCTCCAAATTTATGTTGGCATTGTGTAGTTCACTTAAATACCTTTCCAACACAAAAATGGAGTTATTTCGAGGTCGGGAGAAAAAGTTATGGCCTCCAGGAAGATAGGTTGAGCATCTATAGGAAAATGGCACATGTGCATTACTATGAGCACCATGTATCATTGATTGTGTGAAAAATGACAAAGGGGCACCTGTCAGGCATAACTTTGAGTGCATGTGCATGACTTTTAATGCCTGTGCATGATTGTGAGTGTCTGTGCACTAAGAGGGGCACTGTGCATCAAGGTAAAATTTTCTCAAATTCTAGAATTTCAATTTTATGATTCATGTCAGTTTTAAAGGGTTTTTAGATGCTTCTTTTGTCAAATAATTGATTTTTAGAGCAATATTTCTAACAAAATTGGCCTAGGATTTGGTAAATGATTTTTGAGTAAATTGGGTTAGGGTTTGAAGAGTGATTGTGTTTTCATACTTTGACCGAGTTTGGAATAGAGTTATGTATCCTCTTCTTTTGCACCTAATGTGATCTTGTGAACCAAAAGCACCTCCAAACCATTCTTTTTGGTTCTTGGGAGTAAATAGGAATAATTATCATTTTTTTTTTGCTTAAGAGAATAAACCTTCATTTTTTACACGTGCTTGATATTTTAGTTTAAAGAGACTTTTCACTTGATAAATAATCAAGGCTAAAACTTGTGTATGCTCTTCCCTTGCACCTAGTGTGATCTTGGGAATCAAAAATAATTTTATTTTTTCATTAAGAAGCAATTGGATTAATTGGGAATAAACCTTATTTTTGTAAAATTTGATGGTAGTTAGTTGATTTGCAAACATTTTTCATTGTTATTTTCCTATGATATTGTGAATCTTTTTGGAACTACTAACCATTTGTGTGAAGGACCTAAACAATTTTTCTAACTACACGTGTTCTTGTAGGTTGCCAAAGGTGGACAAAACCACATTACTTAATCCAAAAGATTAAAAAATACACCACTATACAAAACACTTGATTTGCAGGTTGGTTAAGAGATAAAGCTCGTCCATTCAACTAGAACATAACCTCTTTGGCATAAGCCTTAAGCTCACAAGAGGGGTGGTTCTAGGAACCCTAAAGTAGTTCACACAAGAGGGAACCTTGTGAATGAAATAGGAAAGTGCTCCAAATACCCAATTGACTAGTATTCCTTGAAAGTTTAGAGTCAAAGATATTTGTATCGTGACCCCAATGAAAGTATAATTGAATGCACTTCGGTGCTCATTATACTTGAAGGGGGTAAAGTAAAGCTGAGATAATCCCAAACTAGTCAAGTGCAAATTTTTGGGTAAATCGAGCTCGCTCTAGATATCTTGTGACAACCTAGGTGAGAGAACCATTAGGAAGCTTGCGATTGGAGCCAATTTTGTCTTAGATAGTATACTTGAGAGCTCTCACAAAGTTTCTACTTTATTAGATTCTAACTCTTTTTATTTGAACAAGAGAAAGAATATTTTAAATTTGGGGCCACGTGACATTTCATCATGAAACTTACGACGTGTTACTTTTCTCTAGTTTTTCATTTGTTAAGGTAAGGTAAGGTGAAACTTTAGAAAAGTATACTTAGTTTGTTTTAACCTCATTTGGTCTACCCATTTATTCTCTTGTTTCCTATTTTAAGACAAAAGATTAAATAAAATATATCGGATACCGCTAGATATCACGTGTCCACCATTTTTGTATTCTACTTGCGTGAGTAGGTTGTAATGTTGGAGCATGAGTGTTGAAAGTGTGCATGGTATGTGTTCACGATCTAAGCAGCCCCCTTATCTCAAAAATCCATATTTGAGACTTATTATCATCATAGTTAGGTGGTTTAATCCTTGTCTTCTTTTGAGTTGTTACGCTGCCCACATTATAGCCATAAAATTGAGATATTTATGTCTTATTTCCATTGTGAAATTAGGCTTAAATCTCTATATTGTAGAGTTACATTGTGCGCATGCATAACAATTTCTTGTTATAATTAGACGTAGTTTTTACATCCTATTTTTTCCTTGAGTTTTGTAAGTGTTGAGGTTACTTTGTTAGAATCGCTATTACACCATTTTTGATACTAAAATCTTGCTTTCTTGCAAAGCTTGATTACGTGTCCAAATAGCGTTGTTACACTGCTCACATTTGTATCATCCATTTTACAAGACTTAGACTTTGTTAGTGTTTAGAAACTATTTTTTTAGTATATCTTGTTAGAAGGTCACGTCAACATTCTCTTATCATTTAGGCCTTGTTTGTTTCAAACTTGACCTAACTGGTGATATTGTGTTGTCACTATTTGGTTTCAAACCTATCTAGATAAATTTTAGGGAATAAACTATTTGTTGTGACTAAATTTTGAGTATTATACATCATTGTAGTGTTCTAGAAAAACTTGTGTCATACATTACCTTGCTAGGGTAGCTTATTCTTTAGTTCTTAGGTTCACATTGACCTATTGAATTTGTGGCTATTTTATAGTCACCATTGTTTTTGATGACTTAGGGTTGTTACGTTGCACAAATTTGACTAGGGTCCCTTGTTAGTAAACCTTAGTGGAAATATTTCACGGTGTACCTCCTATTCTAGGTAATGCCTACTATGAGAATGGGGTCCCTGAAAATTAGAAGCCAATATATTTGGAGGTGAAAACCCTCTTTTAGAGGATAATCTCATGGTTGACCATAGTGGTGGAGAGGAGGATTCTCCTTGTGCGGATGTAGAGCTTCATTCCGCCCATTTTGACGATTACATTTTTCACAACAAACATGAAGTTCTTATGCGTGTTGTGGAACTAGGGGCCAAGTTACCTTCTACAGTAGACCCTTCTCTTATCATCTAAAGTAGACCACCCTCATCACACTCTTAATGAGATATTGAACCTAGGTCATGCTTCTACTTCTAGATGACAAAATAATGAGGAGGTGCCTTTTGAAAACAACAAGGACTATCACATACCTACAGTTAGGGTTCATTGTGAAGATCATGAAGACCATGTTCATCATACGTAACCTTATCATAATGAAGATCGTCACAAAATACCTAATAAAGAGGTGAGGTTAGAACAACAATTCTAAGCCCTCACTCGCCAATTGGCAAGTTTGACATCACATATACATAAGGAACAACCAATTTTTTTGAAACTATCTATACCAAAAGTGAAACCAAAAACTTCATTTTACGAGTTCCCAATGAACACTCCTCGATGGGAGGCACAAAGAGATCCTTATGAAGAGATTCTCACAAAAATAGGGGTGAGAATACACCTAGATTTCATCCTATGTATAGGCCTACACCACCCACGTAAGATCCACTTTTTAATTAAGAGTGGTCAATGATGAAGAACACCCTTCAAGCATTACAAGGGGGCCAAACCAGTAACAATAATAAGAAGTTCCAGTTTGATGAGTTATGCACTTACCCATTCAATAAAGCCATGATACAAGTACCTTTCCCAAGACACTTTGATTTTCCAAAATTTTACAAGTATAAGGGAAAAGGTGACCCTCATGACCATATTAAAGATTTTTATATGGCATGTCAAGAGGTGACATTTAATGACAATGATCTTATGCGCCTCTTTCCATGAAGCTTAGGAGAAACAACACTAAAATGGTTTGTACATATCCCTAAGGGATGCATATCAACATGGACAAAAGTAGCAGAAATTTTTCTATGACACTTCTCTTTTAACATAGAAAAATATGTCACTATGTTGGATCTCTCGAATGTGAAAAAGTGAAACAACAAGAACTTTGTCGCTTTCCTACAACGGTGGAGAGGCTTAGCTAGCTAATTCCCTTGCTCCATACCTAAAAACCAAATAATAAGTATATTTGTTCCCAACCTCCACCCCGACATCACATTCCACTTGCAAATGTGTTGTTGAAACACATTCAAAGAGATCATCGAAAAGGGATTCAAATTGAAAAATCATTATTAGCAGGGGGACTCTAAAACCTTTCTCCCATAATCATAATGATTCCAAGACCAACACCAAACCAAAGTTTGTTCTTAATAAGAACAAAAAAATTGTTAATAATGGAATAGTTGACAATAAAAGAGTACAAGATGTTCAAAACCATGCACCTTTGAAGCTCGCAAAGGGAGCTCCACCTACGGAGTATAAATGTCATGCTTTCACTCCTCTTTCAGACTCAATGTCGTCAATACTAAAATAGATAGAGGCGGTTAATATGGTTAGATATCCTGAAACTACGCCTTATGAGGATGACGCTCCTAAGTGATCATGGTTTAGAGATAATAAATATTTCTAATTCCACCACATTAAAGGTCACAAAATAGATAAGTGTTTGAAGTTACAACACTACATCCAAGAGTTAATAGAAAGTGGTGATGTGGAGATGGATTCATCCACTCCTAAAAAATCCCCCAATACAAAGAATTTTCCTAAACATAATCAAGAAAATAATACTAATTATGTGTCTAACGAGGAGAACCTTTTGATGCTCTCATTGGTTTTGTAGATACGCTCGTTGAACATGTCAACACGATAACCCCCGTGATATCCCCTATACTATATATGTCTAGGCATATGCTGATAAAGACTTATTATCATGCATTCACACATACTTATGACAATAGGGAACCTAGGTTTCTACATTCCCGTCAAAGGATGCCTATCATGACTAAGCCTTGTTTGGTTCTTCGCACTAGAGAACCCACTTGGGTACCTTGTTCCCCACCTTCATCTCATAGTCAGTGGTATGGTTTGGACACTTCTGATCCAAATTATTATTTGGGTTCCTCCCACTCTTCTTCTGACTCTGATCCAAACTATTATTCTAATTCTTCAGATTCACCTTGATCTTCTAAAAATTATCATCAAATCTATTCACTTCATTCGAATCTTAAGTCATAGTCCTCCCTTTCTTCATAGGAATCCCCTTATCAGTCACCTAAATGAAATCTTCCTCCTTTGAAGATCCATGTGTTCCCAAGTCTCGCTACTCAAACATCTAATTTGGTCCTTGAGTGTAGTCCTCCATATCTTCACAAGATCTCATTTCTCACTCTCCTCAATGACCCCTTCTTCCGTTGAAGAGATCTCCCACTCAAAATCATTGTAATTGATCATCCAAGTCGATTCCCATGTTGCATTCATCCAATCAACCTCCTATGGTCAAAGAATGAATACCCTTACGGATCGATTCATCTCAATATGAGGAGACAATCACGAAATTCTAGGGGTCATGTAATGACATTCCCCTAGAGGATTACAATCAAGGATTTAATCTTGACTTTGATACACTTGCATATTGGGAAGAATAAATTGATTCTTTTTGTCAGAATACTAAGGAAGATCCTAAGACCATTGAGGAATAGCCTATATTCTTTTTACCTAATCATTATTTATCTATCAATATTCCTCCATCGTAATCTCACCTTGGGTCACCACCGATAGCCCATTGTATTCTTATATATGTGGGGCACCCCAAGTTTCCCTTCATCATCTATTTATGGCTAACCTTCTGGTAGCCCATTTTATTCTCACCTTGGGTCACCACTTGGTAGCCCATCACCTCGCTTCTATATCTAGGGCACCTCAAAGTAGCCCTTCATCATCTATATGTGGCTCACCCCCTGGTAGCCCATTTTATTCTATATGTGGCTCACCTCCCAGGTATCCCATCTTCATCTATCTATTCTTGGGCCACATCCTAGTGTCTCATCATCTTTTATATATGGGACACCTCCTAGTAGTCCTTCCTCTTCAGTCTATGGGACACCTCTTAGTAGTCTGTCTTCTTCTGTATGTGGCTCACCTCTTAGCAAGCCATCTTCGTCTATACTAGGGGAACATCATAAAAGCCCTTAATCTTCAATATTAGGGCCACATCTAGGTATTCCTTTATCTTCATTCTATGGGACACCTCCTGTTAGCTCATCCTCTTCAATTCTTGGACCATATCCTTCACGTCCATCATATTGTTCTTCTATCAATGATTGTGGCAAACCCACCGTCATTTCTCACATCAATTCTATTCATCCACTTTATTCTCTTGTTTCTGGGATCAACCAAAATGGTTCCTTCATCGAGCTCGATCGGTAATTCCAAGAGCTCCAAAGTGGACAACAATTTAAACAATCTTAAATTTCATAATCAAACACGCTTCAAAAATACACATCAATGCACCCATCAAGTATGGTGTAAAGTGCAGATACCTTTGGATAGGGACCTTAATATCCCACATACAAAATCCATGTTTCAGATAAAATTTTGCTAGACCCCTAAAAGTAACTAAGTACCTAAGGCACAAAGCCTTGTGGCACATAGAAGTAGGGCACGAAGGAACGTGCAAAAGTAGTTCTTGGAAAGGTGTGAAGGATTACACCAGGTAGGATGGATTCAAGGCTTAGTAAGTTTTGGACAACAGAAAATATGCACATAGGAGTGAACAGAAAAGTGACCAGATACATATGTGGATAAGCTATGGAGACTTGTGGCTCAAGGAAAGGATATTCCAGGTATCATTACAATTATCATGAAAGGATAAGGATTCGAGGTTGTTAAGGATTAGCTAGAACATGCATGCTAAAGGAACTCGATTGAGGGAAGCTCATGGTGACATTTGGTATATTCCTAGATATTGGTAGAGAAATGATGAAATGATTCCATCAAAGCTTTGCGCAGTGATGATGGATAGCTAGGAGAAGATTCTTTGAGGATGCTATATATAGAAGGTCTTTCTAGAGAAGGAAAAGAGGAGAGCATAGAGATGGATAATGAGGAGGAATGTGGAGATAAGGATGGGATAGAGAGAGATAGAGAGAGATAAGTATTATGTAATGTGTGTAATAGAAAGCTCTGCTAGTATGAACACTCTCGTGGGTGGAACTTTTTGATGTAATTTTGGCTAATGTATTTTGGCTTATAAATATAATGAAGAGATTCTGAAACACTCATGTGATGAACCTTGATCTGTGCATTTCCCTTATGTTCATTTGTGTGTTACTGGTTTCCTTGATGTTATTTCATGGTTGATTCTATTTCCATTTAGTTGATCATGTTAATCTATACTTGGAATGTATTAGACTAGGAGTTAAAGCTTACATCTAAAATCCTATGGATGAATGCACTTATTATCTAGTTGTATTAAATCACCATGTTAAGAAAGAAAATTCTCAGGAAGCTCACATAAAGGAGGGTTTGGCACCCGCACGAGCCTTGGGTGAGCTTCCAGACTAATCTAGATGATATGCCAGCGCGTTTGGGGTTGGTTGTTAAAACAAGCAAAGTGCCACCTAAGAGACTACATTTTGGTTCCATTATTGGGACCTCTTTTCGAAGTTGTTGTGAGAATGGTACATGATGAAAAAACACTAGATGTTGGACAATGTCGAAGCATGGTTTAAGAGCATGAAGGATGATTTTTCTCAGAGATTCAATAATGGACCTGAGTTTGATGCACGTAAATGGGTAGAAGAGCACCTGTATCATGAGTTGTATGAGACCTTATTTTTTTCTTTCCAATGGAGTTGTATGAATGGCTTTCAACATACGCATATAGGTTGAGTTGGTAGTATAGATCTCGTTTATGGACCCAAGATGAGTATCAGAAGCTACATGATGCTAATCTAACCAAGACTCATGATGTTGATCACCGGAGGAGAAGAGTGCTAACCAGATATACCTTGGAATACACTATCTTTATGTATTCTGTATGGAGATTGCTGAGTTTGAGTTCGTGAGGGAGCCTAGAGAATATTTTTGCATGTTATCCCCTTAGCCACCAAGATCCTGGTCATTAATTTAAGTTTGGAAGCTTTTCCTATGGATGGTTAAAGTTCTCTTGGGCGCAGGGCATGAAAGCCAGTGTGGTGAAGGATGGGGGACCCTACGATAGAGAAGGAGAGGAAAGAAAGGTGACTCAAGTATGATGAGGCTTGAGAGAGGGATTTAGAAAGAAGATACGAGGTTTTTGGAGTGATGGAGATACAAAGATAGGCGTTGCAGGTCTCATGCGCATAAGGTGTGAGATTCAAATAGTTTGTGTTACCCCATCTTGGTAAGTGTGGGAGAGTTACCTCCTCAGCTTCTAGTGAAAGTTCATCACGTGAAGAAAAGAGAGATGTAGGCATGCATCTTGTCCCACCTAGTGATTAGACCACAGTGCTTAGCCTTCTAGTTCCTGAAGAAAACTTCTCTTTCGGTCATTAGAGGTATTGATCTCAGTGGTCAACTGAAACCTAGGAGGTATAACTTTTCATTTCCATTTATGTCTGCACAATCATTTCCTATGTTTGGAGGTATTTTTTCTAGAATGGAGTTTTGGAAATGAAAAGGGTTAAAAATTTTAGGTATCCTATCTAGAGTAGGCACGGGAAGCACATTCGAAAGTGGATCAGTATCATAGATTATTGGTGTGCGGTTTAGCGTGACGGTGAGGACACAAGGTGCTAGCACTTTAGGCCCTTTGTTGATGTGGGAGGTGGATCTAGTGGATCCAAAGGAATGGGAGCTAGTGAATCAAGTGGATTAGGTGGTAGAGGCTATCAAGGCCCCGTGAGTCGTAGGACAAGGACCTCAACCACCTCAGTAGGTGTTTTATGAAATGTCCCTACACTTTCCTAATTACAAGGGTGTAGAAGATGCCAGAGAACATGTACATAAGTTTGAGATGCTATGGCGAGTGAAGGGAATCATTACCACGGAGAGGAAAGCAAGTCATTTTGTGACCACATTACAAGGGCATGTGCATAGTGGCACTGTATATGACCCACACCAGATAAAGGGTGGATTACACTACATACCTTGCGTGATGCATTCTTAGAAAAATTCCACATTCATGAGTTTAAAAAAATAACATCAACGCGATGAAATAAATTTAGCAAGGGATGGTAGAAATTGTGCAGGAGTATGATGCGTGATTTAAAACTCTCTTATCAAAACTATCTTATGATATCCATCCTTCTCAACATGCTCAATGGTTTGTTGGAGGATTAATAATGCCCTTCAGGAGAGCACTTTCACATGAAACTTTCATGGACCCGTGTGAGGCCTTGGAGACCCCCCTACATGCCGAGGCTATATGAAGCATGGATAGTAGACTCACCATTTCTTGAGGCCCAAATAGCTGCAGTGGAAAAGCAAATGGAGAAATTAGTTGTGAACTCACCACATGAGACTCACAATGGACTATGGTGAAAAAAATATGAAATAGAGGGGCATACAAAGGATAGTTGTTTACGAAGATCACCACACCATATTGGTAGAATTTAAAATTTTCCACGGAGATCATGATGGAAGTAGGTGCACTGTACGAAAAAAATCAACACGTGACCTTCTTCACACCCAACTTCCCGAGGTTGTGCTGAAACAACTCAGTGTAGAATAGAAATGGATGTGTATGTGTGGTGATGGTGGATAAGCTAATGAGGTAACCTTATATCTTCAAACAAAATAACGTGATTTGTAAATCTAAGGTAAAGAATGTTCTCCAAACTTGAAGTGGCATGATTGATCAATCTGATATGATAGCTACTCAAAGACTCCAGTCAATATTGAGCTCTGCTGAGATTCTATTCATTAGTTTTGAAGATGCGGGAAGTGACTGCAGATGCCTCATATAGATTTCCGGACAAGGTTATGTAAGTAAGAATGAGAACCGTAATGAAGCGGCGGTGACTATGGGTGATTTTTTGGTCTAGTCTAGAAAGTCTTAGCTTTGATTGGCTCGCTATATTCAATAATGAAAATTATGCAATGATATCAGGTGGAAGTGGTGATGATATAAATACTGATGCACACAAACCAGTTTTGATATATAATTGGTTAGCATGCCCGTTGGGTTGTGGGATCTGAGGATCACAACCAAAAACTTGTGGATTTTATGGCCTGTTATGGTCATGCGCGTGATTAAACCCTATTTCCGGGAGTAGTCCAACAATCATAGGATTGATTAGTTACAATGTTTAACATGTTTAGTTTTATTTTCTCACAGAATGTAGTAGGTGTGCGTAAGACTGTCAAACATAAACTTGTATCAATTTCTATTATCAACTTCGACCCATTGGATTGTGGGACCAACAGATGACAACCATACGTATTTTCTTGTTGTGGGATGTTAATGGTCATACGAGAATGTATTGAAATGATTTTGATAAAAACAAACAAACTATCAATGGAAATCTAATATATGTTTTTGATGTTTTCTCAATATATCGGTGAAAAACAATGAAAGCAAACTAATCTAACAAAAGTAAATGTTTTCATCTTTTCTAGTTTTTAAGAAATGCGTTATAATATAATAAACAAAATAAAGACCAAGAATCAACTAGATGTAGATGATTACCCGTGAGAATATGTGAATCTAAATCTAAAACAAATAACCTAATCTAATCAAAATCCTTCAAACCCCTACCTCAGAGGTGAAGAACAAATCATGACCCTAAATGAGCTATTGTTCCCCACAACTTCCTGGTAATGTCAAAGAGAAAACTTTCTAATGATTTGATCTACTTGTAAATTCCTAATCAATTGAAATGAAAATTTTTAGTACTCTATTTGATATGTAATTGAAACTAATGATTTAAAATTGACAATTTGGAAAATGAAGCAAACAAACAAGTAATTCCAACCTTGATAAGTAAGATCTTTGACAAATCCAATTGTATATGTGTCTGTCCCCTCAGTTTGTTCCTTTCTTTCTTTGTGTGTTCATATGAGTCTAAGGAATTGGGAATGCAAGAACAATAGAAGAAGAATACGCTTTGAAGGCGATCTGGTTGCAATGCAAGTAGAAGAGAGATATCACAAGAGATCTGATCTTGGCTATGAAATTCCTAGCAGGATTTTGGCAGAAATACTATGCAAGATACATAAAATTCTCAAGCCCTTTGCTTGAACACAAGCATGGAATATATAATAATTGGGGTTGGGATGTGCCTTCATGCACAAGGAAAGAAGAGGCAGTTCCAACTAACTAAATCACATGCAAAAATAGAAGAGGGAAGGAGAACCAAGCAATCAAAAATATTTTTAGACAAATTGGTTCACAAACGCATCCTAAAAGTGAAGTTAAGTGAATCGTCGCATGTTAAAAAAACGCATGATAAAATCTAGAAAAAGTGGACAGACCATCACATGCCTAGGTGGTGGTTTTGGAACCACCACCTAGGCAGTGGTATTCTTGGCACTAAAGGCTACAACATGCACAAAATGAAGTAGGAAGCTGGAAAAAGTGTGGAAAAGCTAAGTAAGGATGTCTAGGCTACAAGTATACACTACGAGATGGGTTTGAAGCTCAAACATCTTCTAAAAGGATGTGGATCACCATTGGGAAATTTTGTAACCATTTTTCGAAAATGTAGCACATGTAATTTTGGGTGTGTATAATGCCCTCCACTACAACACGTGATCCATAAAAATGGTCTTGCTATTTTAATATTTGCACCTCTACTATGCATGACACCAAGGATTATAGATTGATTGACTAGATACATGATGCCATTGATATTGGTGTGTGCTTGATCGGTGTTGTAAATAGTTCCAAGGATGATGCTTGCCATTATGAAGGGTGCGCGGATGTAGGAGCTCACGAAAGGGGTTTTCGTGGAGGATTTAGAGGTCATGGTAATTATAGAGGTAGAAGAAGTGAGTTCCCGCATGGAACTTGTTATAAATATGGGTCCATAGAACATTACAATGCCCCGATCTATTACAATGCTCTTGGTGTGTAAAGAAATGCAAGTATGGGGAGTACCTAGAGTTATTTGAAAACATGAACAAACCAAAGTGGAAGGAAAAGGGCGTAGGATGGTAAGCATGAAGAAAGAAGACTCGTAGTGGATGCGAAGGGTGGTGCATGAGTCATAGTTAGAACTTGTATTGGTGACGATGCGAGATGAGGTTACATTTTCTAGGGAGATACCAAAGCAAAGGTTGTTGGTTACTAGAGAAGAAGTGGTGCATGGGAAGTATCTAGACCCTACTCATCAGAAATAGGTTTATTAAGAGACCATGGATGTAATTTAAAGCCTACAAGGAGAGATCCAGTTCTTGAAGGAGTGATCACGGTAGTTAGATCAAAGGAAAAGCACTGAGGCTCCATAAAAGGATATGGAAGGAGTCGGGTAAGTATGCAAAATCTTTGAGGCAAGATAATATCATCCATCTACTAGGAGAATGGTTATGGTTACGGGAAAAAGTGTCGCACGTCGAAGAAGAGCACGAGTGAAAATTCTTGCATGCTAACCTTCCCCATCACACAATTGAGTATGCTAAAGAGATTACCTTGAATGCAGTAGTTGATGGATGGCTCATGAGAAATATTATGATATACATGGGTGCAGAGGTTAATGTTCTCACTCTAGATACATGGAATCAAATGGGAAGGCCCTATTATAGCCATCCTCAAATGGGTTGTATATGGCTAAAAAAATAAAGGCAATGCCCATTGGTGTCTTGAAGGATGCTACTATCACTATCCAAGGGGTGAAATTCACTGGGGACTTCGAAGTCTTGGCGTTAGTCGAGGCATACAACTTTCTAGTGTTACTTAGGCGTCCCTGGTATTATAAGAACAATGTTGACCTATGGTTCAATAAGGGGTGCATTAGTTTTGAGAACAAGGAGGAACATGTTATCATCCCCTTGACTGATGGGAAGTTAGCACTTGATCTTGATCCCTTGGGAGAATAAGTCCCTAACAAAATCTATGTGTGCACTATCAGGGACCCCGAGGTGATTCACCCTACGAAAGGAGTTATTTAGTTTGAATACACTCAATCTATGAGTGATACCACTAGTGTAGCATGTGACAATTGGGTGCATGGGACTTATGAGTTAATTGGGAAGAAATTGAGAGGCTCTCTTACCGAGTAACAAGGCGTGCCCACTTAGGCACCTAGGAAGGAAGCAATTACCAAACTACACTGGGGAAGGCAACCGTGATGTTTTCCTATGAGCCATGAAAGCTCAATGAAGATGTGAGATTGAAATAAGGAGTATGCTTGTAAACACTTTACGTAGAACTGCAACACATTGGTGGGAGGTGCATCAAGACAATCTTCTAGAATGGTGCAGGGTGAGGATTTTGGTCTCAATCAAATTCTTTTTGAGAAACACACCCACTAAAATTTGTGTCTATGATGGGAAAGGATCCACCTCAGATCATGTTCAAGAATGTGAGAAGATGTGGATGGGAGGCGTAGAAGCTTTACCTCCTTCCCTATGGGTACAAAAGTTCTATTCAACACTATAGAGTTGTGCACATGCATGGTACATTCATTTAGAATTACACTGTTAGACAGAAACCGACTGGAGTTAACATATGACTTGATTCAAACCTTTGAGTATCAAAGTACTAAGCCATTGGTGAACGAGGCATTGCAGGTTGTTAAGTGCCTAACTATGGGAGACAATGTCATGGCTGAGGATAAAATTCTAGAATTATTAGGAGAACCTAAGTTGGAGGTGCATTTTGATGTGGAGGAACCAAAGGAACTAGAACTTGAGTGTGCCTGCATGGAGAAAGAAAAATTAAAGTTAGTCTATGTGATAAATGGCAAGGAAGTGGAGAATTTGGATGTTAACCATACTATGGGTACATGCAAGGTAATGGATAATTCTGATGAAAATGCACACGCATACCATGAACCCTTGAAAACGAAGAAGGTTAACATTGGCTCAGATACGGAACCTAAGGAGGCTACTATTCGGGGATTATTGGTCAAAAAAGGAGGTTTCAAAGATCATTGATCTATTGTATGAGTTTTAGGATTTATTTCTATGTGGGTACCATGAGCTTAAGGGAGTTCACCACTCTTTAGGAGAGATGTAGATCAAACTAAAGGAAGGAGCGCACCCGATTTGGAAGAGACCTTACCGAATGAATCCAAATATATGCGTCTAAGTCAAGGAAGAGATAGACAAGATGATCACATCAGGCATCATTAAAGCTATTGAGGAATCATAATGGATAAGCCTAATGATCATAAGCATTAAAAATGATGGAAGGATAAGGATCTATGTTGATTACAAGGATTTGAATGTAGTATGTTTAATTGATCCCTTCCTAACCCCTTTTACTTGAGGATATCCCGAAGGAGTAGTCGGCACAAGATCTATTCCTTCACAGATGGATTCTCAAGGTATCATAAAGTTAGGATTGCAAAGGAATACCAAGAAAAGATAACTTTTGCCACTGAATGGGGATTTTTTTCCTACACGGTCATGTCTTTTGGGTGAAGAACGCACCTCGCTATGTTTTCACGCATTGTGGTGTATGCATTTCAAGACTTCATCCATAAGTTTCTTAGAGTCTACCTTAATGACTAGATGGTGTATGGACTAGTAAAAGACCATTGTGACAATCTACGGTTGATGTTTGAAAGATGCTTGACAGATTGCCCATATCCCTCAACATCAAGAAATGTCTCTTCACTACTCCATTTGGAACCCTATTGGGGCATATTATATGTAAGGAAGGCTTACTGGTGGATCCTGCCAAATTTATCATCATTTTAGGATTGGGAGAACCCATCAGCTAGAGCATAGTGCATAGATTCCTTAGACATACGGGGTACTACCAAGTTTATCAAGGGGTATGCCAAAATCTTCACGCCATTAGAAGGATTGCTAAAGCACAAATGTACATTCCATTGGGGAGAGGTGTAAAAATGACATTTGATACATTGAAGAATAGTCTTATCACTGCACCCATATTACACTTTCCTTCCTAGGATAAACCTTTCCATGTGCATGTTGATGCCTCAGGATTGGCCATTGGAGCAGTATTAGTACAACCTAGTGAGGGGACTACCGATCGACCTCTTTGTTTTGCAAGCAGGAAGTTGACACCACTAGAGCAAAACTATACTAATACTAAGCGCGAGGCATTACCAATGATCTATGTGCTACATAAATTCAAGCAGCATTTGTTGACAACACCCTTTATATTCTACATGGACCACATGGTGTTGAAGTACTTGGTAAAAAATCCCGTTTTACAAAGGTGCATATACAGATGGGTCCTATTATTTCAAGAATTTGAGTTTACGGTTGTTGTCAAACCAGGTATGATTAATTTGGGACCTGACCATTTATCAAGAATAAACTTAAGGGAGGATGCATAAAGCATTAAGGATACCATACCAGATGCACAATTGTTTGGTTCTGCGACGCACTCTGAATTAGAGGATATTGCCATGTTTCTCAAAACAAACATGGTGCCAGAGGAAATGAAGAATTTGGAAAGAAAATAGTTGGCTATATGTGTCGTGCCCTACATGTTAATTGGTGGATATTTATACAAGTTAGGTCGTGATGAGATTATGTGCTCCAATGCATGTTAGAATATGAGTGCGTTGCAATCATGGAATAATCACATGGTGGGATTGCAGGAGGAGACTATGTAGGGAATGCCACCACATGGAAGATTCTACTCACAGGGATTTGGTGGGAAAGCATCTACTAGGATTGTATTGAATTTGTAAGTCTTGGAACTATTGCATCGGTGCCTTGGAAAACCAGGAAGAAGGGATGAAATGCCCTTGAGACCAATATCTAGAGCAAAACTGTTTGAGAAGTGGTCAATTGATTTTGTAGGACCGATTTCACCTTCAGTGAAAATGACTGGTTCAAGCTATATCATTACTTGCACTGATTATTTAACAAGGTGGGAGGAGGCAGCACCTATGAAGGATTGCACAACAACCACAACAGTCAAGAATCCTGTGGGAAAACATAATCAATAGGTATGTATGTCCTTTAAGTTTGACTAGTGATAGAGACACACATTTTTTGAATGAAATGGTCATGATTTTGTTGGTAGAGTTCATGGTGGCCCATCAAAATACCACCCCTTATCACCCTCAAGCTAATGGAACCACTAAGGCATTTAACAAGATACTAAGTCACACACTAACCAAAATTTGTGATGTGGGAAGACAAGATTGGGATGAAAAAGTCTCAGCCATACTATGGGCGTATAGGACAACCTATAAGAGATTGAACAAGGCCACATCATTTTCAATTGGTGTTTGGCATGGAATCTTTTTTACCAATAGAGTTTATGTTATCTTCCCTACATATTGCACGTGCGGAAGAGGATTAGTCGATGATTAAGCATTACAAGAGCACATGGAAAATTTAATGCAATTGGATGAAAGGCAATCACTTGCTAGGTGGAGTCAGAAGATTGAGAAGGTGTGACAAAAATCATGGCATGATTGTCATATAAAAAACAAATAGTTTGAGGTTGGGTAGATGGTCTTGCTTTATGACTCTAAATTTTTATACCATCCTGGGAAACTAAAATTCCATTGGTTAGGACCATACATCATCTTGTACATCCTCGATTCAGGTGCATTCGATTCTGAAAGCCTTTGGATGGGATGAGGTTACTAGGTTACTTCAATGGGAGTAGGTTGAATCCCTACTATAAATAAGGCTTCTATGTAGTAAAAATAAGGTAGTATTGCCAATTAGATTAGATTTCCTTTAGTAATTTTTCCTTTTGGTTGTTTCCTTTGTCATCATTTTTAGGTTTTGTGTTGTGCGTTGGTGTGACAGTAGATAATTACATTTTAAGAGGTTCATGCACAGGGTACCACACATACATTTTTGTATGGGGTGAAGTAGCAACTATGTTGAGTATGGAGGCCAAAATTCTTGTATAGTGGACTATTGGTAAAATTATTGCGAAGGCAGAAGAAGGAGTGACGTAATGGATAAGGTGTGTATATTTGTGTAGTTTATGAAGGTGGGTTGAGAAGTATGATGACCAAAAATAAGGGAAGGATTGCGCGGTATAACATAAGGTAGTCAAAACCATGGGAAACTACTTAGTAAACAATGTAGAGGTTATGTACTTTGGCACGGTGACACACGCAAAGGAGGTCGGTGGCAGTTTAGTAGTATTGGAGCACCAAAAGGTTATAGATGTAAAGCACGAGGAAGTCACAAAGGTTTGATCGAAGAAAATAAATAACTTTATTAAAAAGCAACATTAGGAATCGTGGTTGGAAGAACTCTAAGGCTTCGATAAAGTATAAATAAGAGGTAAGGCTAGTCATTTTGACTACTTTGCTTTAGAGAATTGATTTTGTGCTCCCAGAGCTCGAAGTGTGATGAAGGTGTTACAAAGAAGGATGATGTAAAGTTTTATCACAAACTAGTGGATTTGTGCAAGTTATAGTGGTGTAACAAGGAGGGAAGAAGACAATGGAGTAGAAAGGAGGTTGTGTGAGAGAGAAGCGAGGAAGTTTTCGAGTTAGGGTAGTCAAAAGAAAGGAACATAACACCTAGGGCATGAATGAAAAAGGAGAGGAAGATGGCACCAAAGAAGGCTCACACAAAGAAACCAGTGGTGGAAAGGAGGATCCATGGAGATTTACTCAGAAATGCAGTACCCTCTCGTGGGTTATCAAGGATGAAAAGTGGAGCTTGAAGCTATACAAGTGTAAGATCAACAAATATAACCATAGAATGACCAAAAAAAAAGCTGATGTGGGAAGATCTAGTATGAGACACCTCATGATGGACGAGCTTAGAAACCATAAGGTTGATAACTCTATAGAACAAGCGTTGTAAAAGACTAGGCTTTTGCAGCTATGGAGCTACCTTTCTTTGCCAAACCCGCCCCTTTTTAGGTGGTTAATGTCGTGAGTGTATAAACAATTCTTCTACTTCACGGGAAGAAGAATGAGGATCATAAGCCATTTGAGTCGATGGTAACATGCCTACTAAACACTTGGAGAGGATATGGCACTTGATTTATGTGCCATGACCAAAATTGAGGAGCTAACGAAGAAGTTCAACTATGAGAAGGGGGTAGGGTGCGGTAATTACAGACCTCCCAGACTCAACATTGAGATTCACCTCCCAACTCATTAGTTACAAATCAAGCACGTCGAAAGGTAGATAGACATAAACCATAGGTTCTTGTACATGGTTTATAGGGTTTCAAGAGGGCACACTACAATTTTTCCCAATTCATTACGAATGGCATTATCGAGAAGGCATGGGTACGAACAAGGAAAGAGTAAAGATCACATGGGGTTCCATCCTACTTGTTATTGATCATGTTTTGGGAGATTGGTGTCCCAAATGGACCAAATGGGAACATTTTGGTTCACCCACCCACACACGCATCCCCTGTAGTCCAATTCACATAGTTCACCTATGATGGGACCATCTCAAATGCTTACAAGGCTCAGATGAACATGTGGTTCAAGTGATTGCACAAATATTTTGAGAATGAGTGGTGCATCCCCCATGAGTTACCACAAGTTTTTGGAGAGAAGGTAAAATTTTCCATTACCCAACACTTTTTCCTAACAAGGTTTATGATGGCCAAAGGAGAGATGGGGCCATGGTGTAAGCTCCCTTCACATTCACAACCAGATATATGAAGTGTGCCATCAACTAGATCAAGGACACGCAGAAGTTGATTTTTGATGCAAAAAAGGTGGATGTTGATGTCCACACATTGTGCGCTACATACAAGTATGGAACTCGACCTACCTACATTGAAGTTTTGGAGCTAGATTTTCTAGACTTACACACTCAAGTCATCATTACTATCAATGGATATGTCCATCAGGTGTTCGTATAGTTGTGCCCCAAAACAAAGTGAGAATTGAGGTGGAGGTTATAGACTCCCCCTTCCAAAGCCATGGGGAATGCCAATCCCACCCATGAAAGCAATACAAGAAGAAGAAGAAGAAGAATAACAAAATGAAGGGAAGTTAGATACTTCCAGGAAGAGGAAGTACTATAGGCACCATAATAGTAGAAGAGGCATCAACACTTTAGAATAAGGTGGTGCCAAAACCTCATTACCAGGGTGTGAGGAAGAGGAAGAAGAGAAGGAAGAGCCTAAAGAGAAGAAAAAAAAGACACCCGAGGCATCAAGCCCCACAACATGCTCAGAGGAAGAAGAGGAAGAATACACCATCATGTTCAAAGAAGAATTGGAAGCAAAATTGGAGGGGAAGAGGAGGTGAGGGAAAGGCCATGAATGCGGGCGAGGTGTGGGAAGAAGGAGAGGAGCACTATGTAGGGGTAGAGAAAATTTTCGAATGCAGTGAGGCCTCCACACCACCATTGCAAGCCTAAAGGGAGATAAAGGGGACTCATTTACTATAAAGGAGGATAAGGGATTCACCCTGGGGTGAAGAAGTAGAGGACAAAGCACAAGGCTACAAGGAATAAGTGGACACCCATGTCCCCACTTATGAAATATGACCCCAAGAAGGTCCTGCACACAAGATTTCCAAGCCACCCTCCCACCATAAAAACTTTATGGATGGGAATTGATGGATCAAGATGGGGGTGTGCCCAAGGAATAGGAAGATGCTCACCTAGAGTATGCACTACCACTTTGAGGAACCTAAGTTCGAGGTCAATGATCATACGATTGAGACCATTCACTTAAAGAAGAAATGAGGAGATATATATAAGGTGGTGGATCCTAACCACCTTACATATGAAAAAACATGCAATGCTTTGTAAAAGATGTATTTAGAAGTGATTTGGAAAAAACTAGATGTAGGGGCCACCATTTGACCTTGATCGCGAGAAGAAGAACAAGGAGAAGGATATAGATAGGTTGCGCTAGGGGTTAAGGGGAGAATAGGCATGGATGAAGGAGGCGTATGACCAAGATGGTGCCCTCGTAAAAAGCATTATGGGATAATATCCACATTGGTGAGCCAAGCAAGGACTAATTATGGGAATGACATGGAGTGCCTTGAGGGCCTCATGGGGATGTTACTCGTTAACATCAAGGATGGCGCATGCCCAACAACTATAGAGCTTGCAAAGGAAAAGGAAGAGAACAAGGTCGTCATTGAAGCCCAATCAATGAGTTGGAAGAATTTCTCTCCCAACTCAAGGAGGAAAATATACTAGTAGATAAGGGCTTCAACAAATGAAGAAAATGCAATCCAATAATCGATGCTTGGGTGATAGAGAAGGAGGAGGCCCTCAAATTTTTGTAGGAGACCATCCGCACTAATAAGATGGAGAGTACATAGTTAGTCAATTAACACCATGGCCCCGAAAGATAAAATTAGACAAAGCACGAGAATCTAGATTTTAGAATTGGAAAACTTTGAGAATCCATCACTGAATGGATGGATGAGTTTGAGGGTGTTTGCATGGAGTTAGGGGTGGCCATCAATGCATTGAAAGGGAAGGGGGAATAAATCATCCCATACTAGGTGCCTAATGTCGTAGGAGATGTGCTTGGGGAAGGCTTTATCAAATTGAAGGCCTGGGAGAAATTAAAGGATGAGATAAATATGGAATTCCCTAAACTCCTTCAATTGGTCATATATCATTCCCCCCCATTCTTCAATTCTTATATTCTTTATCTACTACTATTCTTTATTCTTTAGAGCAACATTCTTACCATAACAGGTTTTGGTCGACAAGATTTTTCTTGGGAAGCACAAAGGTTTGTTGGGGCGGAAACTAGTTTAGTGTGGGGTGATGTTGGACCCTAAAAGTAACTAAGTACCTAAGGCATGAAGCCTTGTGGCACACAAAATCAGGGCAAAAAGGCACACATAGAAGTAGTTCTTGGAAAGGTGCTAAGGCTTGTGCCCGAGAGGGATGGATTTGGGACTTAGTAAGTTTTGGACAACAAAAATACGTGCATAGGGATAAAATGGAAAAGTGACTAGATATAGATGTGGATAAGCTATGGAGACTTACGGCTCAAGGAAAGGATATTCTAGGGCATCAATATGGTTATCATGAAAGGATAAGGAGTTGAGGTTGTTAAGGATTAGTTGGCACATGCATGCTAAAGACACTTGATTGAGGAAACTCATGGTGACACCTAGAAGATTCCTAGGTAGTGGTAAAGCAATGATGAAAGGATTCCATTAGGATTTCACAGGTGATGATGGATGGTTAGGAGAAGATTCCTTGAGGATTCTTGATATAGAAGGTCTTTCTAGAGAGGGAAAAGAGGAGATAGAGATGGATAATGGACAAATGTGGAGATAAGGATGGGATAGAGAGAGCTATAGAAGTATTATGTAATGTGTGTAATAGAAATCTCTTCTAGTATGAGCACTCTCATGGATGGAACTCTTTGATGTAATTTTGGCTACTATATTTTGGATTATAAATATAATGAAGAGATTCTGAAACACTCATGTGATGGACCTTGATCTGTGCATTTCCCTTATGTTCATTTGTGTGTTACTAGTTTCCTTAATGTTATTTCATGGTTGATTCTACTTCCATTTAGTTGATCATGTTAATCTATACTTGGAATGCATTAGACTAGGAGTTAAAGCTTACATCTAAAATCCTATGGATGAATGCACTTATTCTCTGGTTGTATTACATCCTGTGTTAAGAAATAAAATTCTCACGAAGCTCACATAAAGGAGGGTCTCGGCTCCTGGCGCACCTCGGGTGAGCTTCTAGACTAATCTGGATGATATGCCAACACGTTTGGAGTTGGTTGTTAAAACAATCGGTGCCACTTGAGAGACTACAAATGTAATCATCTATTGAGTATGAGCTCGCCATGATCATTGAGATCGGGGATAACATGAATCTTGATAAGAAAACATGCATAGTCTTCCTTATCAAGGAAATTACTAACATTGTTGTTGGATCTTATCATGCCAAGTGACCTTGTCAGTCCCACCTTTCAAAAAAGACAAAATACAAAAAAGGAGAAAACATTTCAAATATATATATCAAAGGTACAAAGATCAAATACTACAATCAGGTATTGCATACACATGGATGTTCTTTCTTCCCTTTCTTGTTCTTCTTCTACAATTCTTCCTACCATTTTCATCCCTTCGGTGATATTTTGGTTATCCTATTCACACACATTTTGTGACAGTTATCTCTATGGTATCTATTTGGCCTTGGTATTTTATCACCTTGGTAAATTAAAGAACGATTGACCTCTTAGAGATCCTATCACAATCAACATCTAAAAAACTTGTTGCAAAGAAATTTTGGACATATTTGTTGACACTAGCCAATTTCTTCATCGCAATCACTTCCGCCTCCTTCCATCAAGCCATTAGTGGTTCTTAACCCCTTTTCAAACAAGAGATCTGAAATAAGTTTTCAGAAAGAAAAAGAATCAATCAAATCAAAAAGCACAAATCTGAAAGCAAATGCTAAAAGCAAAAGTGCATTGATATATAACTCTCTCTTGGGATATTTCCATAATCTCTACCGAGGGCTATGGATGCTTAATCGAAAGTAGATAAATGTTGTGATTAGAATCAAATACATCTCTGTTGGTGCTATAGATGGCTGGATGGCAATGGAGCAATGTACGACTCTCTGCCCGCCACAATCCATTAAAAAAATCAACTTTGAAAAATAAATCATTCCTACACATTGGCTAAGGTTTCTTTACTTGTTGTGTATCAAATATTCCCTCCAAGAGGTAATAAATTTCCACGTACACACATGGGATATCAATGAGAAAAAATTATTAGTATGTTACCAAGTTTCTTTTTTGGACCTTGTTCAGAATTTTACTCTAATTTGTATCTTGTCTCATGTTTCATACCTTTGGCTAACCACTTCTTCATCAAGAGGCTTCTAAGTTACATTCACAACATTCACATCATTATTATTCTTCATTTAGAACATCCATGTGTATAATATTTCCTTTTTCATGTTGTTGGGAAACTTTTTCCCCTTTCACAAAAACAATCTTTTACTTCTTTCTATCATGTGCTTCTTGGCCAGCTTACGTTAGGGGCATCCTTGCTCCTTCCTAGCACGTCATTGGGTTACGTTCATCAACATATTGTACCTATTTATATTGGTCTTGATCCAACTTTTACACATGAATATTCCCATATAACATTTGGGGCAATTTCGTATCTTCACTTTCTTACGCATGAGTGTGGCATTACGCCCTTATGTACATCCCATCTATCATCCTTTGGGGCATCCACGTTTCTTTGTTTCTTGTACATAGCTTAAGAGAATTTATAGAAAATAAAAAACTTTCATATATGATTCAAAAATTAAAAACATTTAAATATGTTTCAAAACTCCCAAAACATTCAAATATGTTAGTCGAAAAAGTCAAAACATCCAAATAAACATAAAAACCCAAAAAAATTGGTAAAGAAAAATTAAAAGCCAAAAAAATTGATAATACAAATTCAAAACCTAAATTTATCTTACCATTGTGTAGTTTTCTTTTATACCTTTCCAACGTAAAAAAATAGAGTCGTTTCGAGGTCGGGAGCAAAAGTTATGGCCTCCCGAAGATAGGTAATGCAAACACTACTAACACAGGCACCCATCTTTGTAACCCAAAATTAAAAAAACTCAAAAAGGAGATCAGCATAGGCACCCGGCACCTATGCTGCCTCAAAAAATCCAAAAAAATAAAAAAGGATTCCATAATAGGTGCTTAGGCACTCATATTGCCTCAAAGAATCCAAAAAGTAAAAAAGAGGCCAAGACAAAGTGGTCTTGAGCGCCCACTTGCCTCACAAAACTCAAAAAATAAAAAAGTAGGCCAGCGTGAGGCACCCATGCTCTCACATAATCCAAAAAGCTCAACAAGTAGGCCATTACAGGTTCCCAGTGCCCATGTTGCCTCAAAAAAACTAAAAAAAAAAAAAAAAAAAGTAGGCCAACATAGCCGCCTAGGTGCCCATCTTTACCCAACACAGTGCTCCCCTGAGTGCATAGGCACACCCAACATTGTGCAGGCCATAAATTTTGCTCCCGACCTCGAAACGACTCCATTTTTTTGCGTTGGAAAGGTATTGAAGCAAGATACACAATGGTAACATTAATTTTGGCTTTAGATTTACCAAAAATTTATGGTTTTTAATTTTTAAATGGCTTGCATATAGTTGAAGCCTGTATCACCTGCATTATCCTCAACATCGAAATTGGTCCTACAAAACCATCTTTCTGACATTCTTGCTTGTTCTTGTCTCAAACAACATGCAAATCATCATGATCTACCTCCATTAACAAAGATGGGTCTGCTTATTATGTCGGTACTCCCATGTAACAGTGAGTTTCAGGTACTGTGTCATAATGCACAAATGCTTTCCATGGGACTACTTGTGTCCTCTGTTTTTCCCTCGCATGTGTTATTGTTTAGGGCATCATTTTTAACCCTTGTCGTTATAACACAAACATTTGGGAACTGCATCTTGATAACAAAAACATTGGTACAACTGTCTTGAACGTTGTTTGTTTGAGTATATGTGATTTTGCTTGTTTCTCTGTTAGGTTAGTTGGTTTACTTTCTTGTATTGCATTGCATTATGTATGTTGCATGGAGTTAAGTGTCATTTTACTTTCTCGTATTGCATTGCATAATGTATGTTACATGGAGTTACGTATTTTTAGCAGTAAACAATTATTAGTAATTTAGCTTTTCATGTTATCTTACACTTTTGTTTATTTTAAATATAAAGGCCGATGATGTAGACCTAGGGAAAAATGATATAAACGGGTTGCTTATTGAAATATTGGATGCAAAGATTTGGCTTGTCCTATATTCTCCATTAATCATTTCTTCTCCTTATCATTTATTATCACTACTACTTTTTCTTAAAAACCCACCTAGGGCAACAAACAACCACGTTTGTCCCTATCCTTATTCCTTTTCATACCTAAGGTTTTCGCGCTGTTCTATCCTATTTTCTTCTATCCATTTCAATCAATTTCGATCGTCAATTGACTTCTTCTATCACCCACTCGACACATGAGAGGGAATCCTTCATTCCACTAATTTTTCTTCAAAAATTTACTTATTTATGCTTATCTACTATGTTTGAAGTGAAGTCACTAAGTTCACCTCAAACAGGGGCAAATGTAGACACCTAAATTCTACTTTTGCTATCTTATTGCTAAACACATGTAAATCACTCTCATTCTTACCAATTCCATTATAATTAGGGATCTTTTCTAATTAACTAATTTTTCTTACCAATTTATCCAATTAACACCACACTTGTTGATTGCATAACCCCTTTGCATTTAGGATACCACTTTATGGCGAATCGTAAGCCAAAATCATCTTCAAAATAGACAAGTAGCAATTATAAGCTAATTAAGCCTATTTTCCCCTTGATTTAGTTAATATGCCTTAGTATTGACTAAAAACCCTCTTACAACCACTCAAAATCACCCCATTCACCTCCACAACATCTCAACAAGCTTTAAAATCTTATCCTAGCCTCTAGTTGACCCTAAGTAGCCGATTAAGGTTCCATACCTCTTAATCACTTGGTAACTCACTAATTGTGATTACTTATGCCTAATCATGATTAGAAATTCTAATCTAACTTGGGAGTTTTAGTCCCACAAGCATGAAAATACAAGTTTCTCCCAAAGGAAAACTATAAAAAGAGTGCACCTCATTCATTTGTATTTCACACCATGCTTTAATTTGCATCTCATATAATACATATGATTCATAGCCAAGTTCAAATCCTTTCCTAAAACCTTCAACAAGGTTAGTAGATGGATATCTAAAGTGACTTTACAAGTCATTTGGAAAGGCCATTTCACCATTGTTTGGAGTAGCAACAAACCCAATTTGATTTGCCTCTTAGGTCTATTTAGGCCCATGTTAGATAATTGAACATATTAGTAGGAATGTTAAGTTATATTTTGAATTATATTCATTTCAGTTAAGCATTATTTTAAGATTCTATCTTAATGTTACATTCCTAAATTAAAACCAAGACTAGAGGTGACAAAGGTGTTATCCTTCCTTAGTTATAAATGAAATTTTCTTTGTAAAGTTTAAGGCGTTATCAAAGTGATATGGTCCTACATATTCTCTTCTTTACTTGATGTTTATCTTAAACCAATATTCTTGAAATAAAATGAGCCATCTTGATATCCTTCCTCGCAATAGTATCTTGCTTACTATATACCGCATGATGACTATTGGTCATAAAGAATTCATGGTGTTTCTAAGAGGAATTTCTTGAACTTTTAGAGTGTGAATATCATAACTAAATCTTCCCATTACGTAGTCATATAATTTATCTCTGTTGGTGATACTTTGTGGCTAGAAAAGTGAAGTGGATGGTCAATTCCTCTTTCTCCCGATTGTAAAAGGATTTCTCCAATTACGCTATCTAAAGCATCGACATGTACATGATTTTTTTGTTCTAGTTAATAAATACTAATATTAGCACACTTGATTAATTTTTTTTAAGTTTCATAAATGCAATCTAATAGTTAGTCATCCATTCAAATTTTAATCCTTTCAATAATAGTTTTTCCATAGGTTGTACAATGCTAGCATATCCCCTTATTAATTTTCTCAGTAATATCATGTATGTCTAAAAAAATGTTTGGAATTCAGAGAGAGATTGGTAAGAGGTTTAAGCCCAATTATGACTACAATTTTTTCTCGATGTACCAATATCCATTCTTTGTGAACAATGTGGCCAAGTAACACTCCAAATAGGGTGAAGAAAAAACATTTCTTTAAATTTAATGCAATGTGCAATGCTCTTCATTATTCTAACATGATACATACCTTACAGATGTGATATTTAAATAGGGATAACACTTCCTAATCATCCAAATATACTTCAAGAAAATCATGTATGAAATATGTGAACATAGTGACCACAACTCGGGAAAATATTGCGGTGTATTCTTTAGTCTAGAAGGCATTACCCAATATGTAAAACTTCCCCATTCTGTTGTGAATGTGGTATTCACTTGATCTTCTCACATAATTGGAATATGGTGATAACTACTGAATCCATCTAAATATGACTACACTTAATTCCCCACTATTGCCTCCAATATCTCATTTGTAAAAGGAGTTAAAAATGGGTCATTTACGCATGCATCATTAAGAGCTTTGTGATCACATCAAATTATGATCTCTCCTATTTTCTATGATTGAGTGACTACCAAACTCACCCAATATGACTTATTTATTTCACCATATGATCTATTTCAACCTTGTATTTTGTCTTCATATTAGGATTTGATCTATAATTCCTATTCTTGAAAGGCTTTGTGTCTTCCTTTATTTCTATGAAAATTTCTCCTGATGATGGGTTTACTCCTTTAATTTCGCTAAATTTTGTAGGAACCACATCTTCATGGTCTCGTAATAATTAATCTCTAACATTTCATTATTTGTTCGGTATTTTCTATTAGTAGCTAACTTGACTATACTTGATAGGTCGACGTCCTTGACTTCCTTTCACATCGAATCATCATATATTTTGGCCTTGCCTTTATTCCTAGTGCCTTCCACTATTCTTGAGCCTTTTTAATTTTATGTGTAAATTATGCAAATGTTCTTCTTCTTTATTGCATAATTCTTTATTTATGGGGAGCGATTCAATAAGGTTAGGTTCAAACATTCTTGCAAGTTCCATGTCTTCCTCGGTTTCTATCTCATCACCTTATTCTATATTATTCTCTACTCAATAACATACTTCCACTTTATGATGCATCTCTTATTTAACTATTTCACTCCTAATCCTATCCTTTACAAAATTTCCTTATTTTATTTCTTCCAAATCCTAAAATTTAGCTCCTCCTTTAGCATATGTAGTCCTATAGTAGAGAAATGTTTTAATTTTTTGCGGTGCCACATATACCATAGGATTTTTTTCTTCAAATGTAAAGGTCTAGACGAGATCTTCCTCCATCTATCTCTAAGTGTGTGTTTCTCTTCTCCTTTTCTAATGGAAGTACCATGATTTTGGTAATGATGTAAGTGTGTCTAAGAAGATGTAAATCCGCCATTAAGACTCAATTTTCTATATTTTCATGGTCTTGATATACTTTTTGATGAATATGACTTTTAAAACATTAATTTGTGCAATACATGGGAAATGATTTGATTAGTTTGGGTGGTAAAGAAAATATTTTATGCAAAATACCTACTTCTTCACTCTATATGAAGACTTTGAATTCTATGTACAACCCACCATGTGGTTGTTATTAGTTTTAATGTGTAATCCAGTGTAATTAATCTTATATTTTCTTGTAGCACATGTTCTTAGAATTCAGATGAAATGTATCCAAACTTGATGCAAATATCATATCAATTCATTACACTTATCAAATTTAAGAACAACTTAATTTAACTAATACCTTTTTTAGAGATCTTATTCATAGTCTTAGAAGTCCTAATCAAGTTAAAACTAACCTTTTACACCTCGAGAGGATTACACCATTCACTATACCCTATTCTCATACCTCATGTAATGCATATTCCCCTTGCATATGAACAATTATCATGAAAACTTCAATTAACTTTACCTTCTTTAACTTATCCTTCCTATCTCTCTTTGGTCTTAGCCCCATATGAAGCAAAATTTAGGCTTTTTGTCTTCTCTAACTCATTCCAATCATTGTACCCTAAACTAAAACCAAGTTTAATCAAATGATCAAACTCCTGAAAACAAGAAAATACCATCAACTTCTTCCCTTTTCTCTCAAACTTCCCTTTGTAGGATTCTCAAGACCTAACTCTTGGTGAATACATGGTTTGAAGCTTATGTCCATACCCAAAAAAACTCTAAACTTCTCCAAGAACCCTTTATCCTATGGTGTGTGGTAAATATTATGGGTTGATTTCTTCAAATCCTCTCACAATCCCCTTTTCTATTTACAAGATTTTAAGCCTCTACTAGCCCCCTAAGTCTTTTTCATGTATAAATTTTGATGAAGTGACTTAATAAAAATTTAGCACATTTCCAACTACCCATTTGGCTAATTACTTAGTGTGAAAAGTTTCACTTTGTGTTCTTATACAAAAACCCTTAAAAATCACTATAGCACACTTCAATTAAGTCTTTAACTTGTGATAGGTATCTTTTCTCTCAATTGTCATCAATATCTTTAGTTTTAATCCCTTCCATTAAAAATATATTTCAATTTCTGTTTAAGGGTTTCATGTAGGGTATTTCTACCAAATATCATTAACCATCTCATTGGCTAAGATTTCAAACTCTTGTTTTGGCTCTAAACCACAGGTGGTAACTCTATGACAAGTATGAGAGAGGGTTTAAAAATTATAAAATGACATATAATTTGTATCAAGACTCCAAATTTTACCTCAATGACTGTTTAGGATTCCTTCATGATTATGTCTTTATCAATAATGACCAACAATGAATATAACATCCATCCCATTCAAAAACCGACTTGCATATACATTAAAACAGGTGTATAAAATCCTCACTCCTTAACTTGAAGAGTTTGAATACTTATTCAATTAAATTTTATCAATTTATCAAGACAACCATAAAAAAATCCTCCTGGTAATTTCATACATCTCATACACTTATCACAATTAGTAGATCAATATTTTATCAAAATATGAAAACACAATTACTGATCCCGATTCTTAGGTTTTCCAACTATTCAAGAGAGTAATCATGCATTCAAACTTAAAACATCACTGAAACCACTTCATAAAACGTGATTATATCAAAATAAGGCTCTTTTAATCAAGATTCCAAAGTTATTACACCTAAAATTTGCAAAACACAATCATATCCTACCATTTCACTGATCCATAACTTCTTTGGAGCTTAGAAACGAGGGTATGAACTATAAAAATTTGATTTCACAATATAAAATAATCACATGCAGAGTTCCTTTATGAATTAAAAACATTAACAAGCCTCATTTTCTTGGAATGCATTATTAGAAACAGGAATTCAAACGTGCAATCAAAACTACCACATTTCATCTTCAAAATTTCTCTTCTTTTCCAAAGTATTATAATACTCCATACAAAATAGATGTCTTCATACTTTTCTCTATTTTTCCCTATGTTTCTTATTTCCCTCTCTATCTTAGTATCCTCAAGAGGCATCTCCCACTAACTCCCTCTATTCAAGTTTTCCTGCTCATTATATCTTGTTGTTAACCCTAACTAACTTTTGAAGCTCACATTACCCATACATAGTAAGATAGCCTCATTACATCATTTTGTAAACATTTTACTAACTCATTATAACCTAGGAATTTTTACACATTCTTATACTTATTACAGAGACACTTATAAACCATATAGACTTGTTTTCACTCCTTGACAATCCTTGACTCAACCTTAGAAATTTAAATTGCAAAAGGAGGAAATGTCAAATTTTAAATTTTAAACTTCTAACTCCACTAAACAACGTGAAATGACCTAAAGACCTTGTCTCATGAATTCATGACATGCCAAGAATAAGAATTTAAAATTTTGAAGTCTTCTTATCTGATGCTCTTGCATCAAAACTAGAAGTACCAAATAATAGTGGAAGCTATTTTTTTTAATCTTGAACCATTCTCATAGGTCAAATATCATGTTCTCTGCACATCTAATGGTTCAGGCCTACATATAATTCTCCAATTATTGAGGACACTACCTCCCATGGGATATGAATTTTCCCATTAGTTTCTTTGTAGTATTTATCATTGTGTGCATACACATATAACTTCCTTATCTAATATTTAGTAGGAGATCTAATGGTGTAGTGCAAATCCTCTTCTACAAATGGGTTCTTAGGTATGCGGTGATAATAATCTCCCAATTTCTATAGTCCTATGTAATCTTTTCCTTCATGTATTATGAAGCTTCAGGTTTTTCAAGGTGTTCCACTTTGAACCAAATTTTAGTATCATGCACATAGGGGACATGGGATATTTAGGGATGATGTATGGTTTCGGCGAGTTCTACTCATTGGTATGAAAATGATAGTCTTTCGGTGCACTTCCATTTGATTTATCATTGTATTGATGCTCATATTTTCTCATATTCCTATTTATTTCCAATTATTATATGTTAGTGAATTTCATTAGTCTTCATATAAATGACTTCAAATTTTCATTTTAAAATTAAGCCCCTACTTGAATTTCTACATCCTCGATCATCCAATTGGGCCCACTCTCACATAGTCAACAAGGATGAGGGTAACAAGGATATAAGATAAATTTGGAGCTACCATAGATTCCCTGGTAGACCTTGATGCAAGTAGTAATAAAAAACTAGAAGGAATTAGGTCTTATACCCCATGTTTTGCAAAAAACTATCTCCAGGTATGTAGCCTTACAAAACTACAAATTTCAATGTTTAGAAGAAATGAAGTAGAGTTATAGGAATTTTTTTTTTTTTTTAGATATTGGTGGAGGGAATAATAAAGAGAACACCAAATTTGTAAATTTATCATTAGTTAATTATTGTATGGACAATATAGGTATCATAAGGCATGGTGAGGTCATAAGGAAGAGTCAGTGGGTAAAATTTTCAAATGTTTACATTTCCCTCCAAATTGCAAATTCAAATTCTAAACATGTAATTGTGAAGTTGTGATTTTCTTAATGGTTTAGGGTGTATGTGAGGGATTCTAATCATATTTTATTGATTCTTAGGGAGTAAGTATGAGTCATAAATGTTGAAAAAGGATGTATAATGCCAACTTTGGCCATATATGAGCATAAAGAGTCATGTATAGGGTAGTTAGGGTTGAAAAGAAAGAAAAATATGAGTTAAAAAGGAAGAATGGTTCAAATAAAACAATTAGTGGTCCTCCATTAAGAGGTAAGGAGAAGAGAAGGAAGAATGTTCCTTGAGATCAGAGGAAAGAAATCATGATGAAACATGCAATTTTATAAGAAATATAATTTATCATATATATGAGCTTTGTTTTGGGTATTAAAATCTTATGTCTATGGTGTCATGACTCGAGTTAGATTTTCATGACTTAAGGACAATTATTTCTTGATATGAATGCTTGATGAATCTATAGAAATCCTCTCATGAAGACAAATGAAGGTTAAGACATGAATACCCTCTTATTTGCATGTAATGCATGAGACTATGGAAATGATAGGTTATGATTGAGTTTACTAAGATTCTTGATACATTTGATTTGTGAACCTTGATGAAGCTCTTACAGTTTCAAACAAGTAGTAGTTAATATAATGAGGTGTTATTTCAAGGATATGAAGGATGAATCCCTTGTTTCATTATGTTTCTTGCTTGAAGAACCATATAGAAGACTGAAAAATATGACCGCACATGACCGGTAGAGTGGTGTAAAGGCATAATAATGAGTTATTGGTTGATTCCATTGTTAGAAGATAAATGAGTTATTGGTTTATTGAGGTTATTCATTTATCAAAAGATTTTTTCTTGTGTGAAAATTTTGCACCTACAAGCATGGTATGGGAAAAGTAAGTGGTTTTCATAATTTATTGATTCAAGTGGAGATAGATCTTGGTGTTAAAAATTAGGCTTTGAAATTGTAATTAAAGGAATTTATGACCATTTCTTTCTTACCGGGTTTCTAAGAAATCCTAACTAGGGTTTGGTAACATAGTGAGTTTTGAGGGATTTATATGTAGTGTTGAAGCTTGAAAATTTTAAAATCATCTATACTAATCCATAAACTTTGATTCAATAAGAATATTTGAAAATTGATGGTACATACTCAAGTTATTAATGACACTCTATGAGAAGGTATACATGCACACTCCTGACCTAATAGGAGAGGCCAAATTACAAAGGAAGTAGGGTTAAAAGATGGAATCTAAGCTTGTAGCTTTCTGGATAGAAAAAACTTGGAAAAGAGTGTCCTAAAATGATCTGAGATTGTTTTGAAACCTCCTTACAAGAAATATATGCTTGAAAATTTCAAAAGGCATGGCTAGTTGGGTTCTTGTGAAGTAGAGGAGGAAAAAGTGATAGAGAGAGTGTAAGAGTTGGCTACTAATTTTTTTCACACACTATATTGGACATAAAGGGTCCTTAGAAAATTAAAGATTTTGTTATGGGCATGCTTGTAATATCCCAACCTTGGATCATGTAAAGTACAGGGTCTTAAAAACATTATATGGCAATCTAGAGGAAGATAAGTGCAAATTTTATGAGTGGGTCATTTTGGATCAAGTTGATAGTTGATGTAATACTTATTTGAAGTGGTGAAATAGGGTAAATAAAGAGAAAGCATTGGTGAAGGCTAAATATGCCAAAAGATGACTGCATTCGAGTTAAGGGAGAGTGAGAACTAGTGGAGACAAGTTGAAGAAAGGGAAGAGTTGATTGTTTGTTTGAATTTGATCATTGAGACTTAATGGCTTGACATTGAATGCAAGGTATAGAACATAGTAGAGTGGTTTTTGAGGACATATAAGGTAAAATAAACCAAAAATAACAAGATTAGAGCCATTTTAAGCTTTTTGGAAGGATTCTCCTTGGAGAGCTCGGGGTATAGTTTGTTATGTGATCTCTCTTAACTTGATTGAAGGCATAATGAAATGTAATTAATTATGAATCATTTGGTATCAAAGCTTAGGATTATTTTATATTTGAATAATGTTATTTGTGTCTAACATTGTATTGTGTGAGTGTGTGGATGGAAGTGACAGGTTGAAAGATAAGAGTGAAAAGAGGCCGAGAAGAGTGAGAATAGACCAAAATACCAGGTCAACAATCCTAGGTGAGGTGTGGAAGAAGAAGGTGAAATAAATTTCTTGAGAAGAGAGAAAAAGTGAGTGAGAAGAAGAAAAAAAATAAATATGGATAGAGAAGAGATAATAAGATATCGATAAAAAGATAAGCCACATAAAGAAAGAGCAAGATGAGAATGAGAGGAAATGAAAATAGGAAAGTATGAATAAGATAGAGAGAAAAAGAGAGTTATGCTTTCAGTAGCATATCACGAGCTTAAACAATATATAGAATAGATAATGGTACTCATGGAAAGAGAGAGAGAGAGAGAGAGTAGAGTAAGGACAATAAATAAGGATAGTGTTGAGAAAGAAAGAAAAGTGGCCAATCAGGTTGCGTTTGAAGCAAAGAAAAATAAAGTAGTTAATAACAATGATAAAGCAAGAGGAAAGAAGATAGAGGAAGATGTGAAAGAGGATGAATAAGAAAAAGAAGAGGTAATCAAAGAATTGGTGCTGATAGAGGAAAATAATGATGATGATGAGGTGAAACAAGCATTTTTATCTTCTCTTGAGAGACAAGAACATGATGATAACAAAGTGCTTATACAAAGATACTAGGGGAATTAGAGTTCAAAGGAGAACAAAGTGAAGTGGTGTAATGGAAATAATAAGAACCTAGAGGGTCAATATGGAATCAAAATCATGATTCTAACATTGTGTGCAAGTGTGTGATTGTAGGTATACAAAGTGAACAAGAATATTTCCAATTAGAGGCATTGAAGATTGAAATGGATGATAAAATTAAGATGATAATGAGTCAAGAACAACAAGTGACAAGTGAAAAGATTTGCTATCAGAATGTGTGTTTTTTTATGAGATTTTAGAGAAGTTGCATATGGATATAGTAGCCTTGGAGAATGTTATATATGGAGAGGAATCATGTGAAGAACATATGAAAATCGAGTCTGAGGAAAGAGAAAGATCAAATTCTAGAGGTTCATTACAAGAAGATGAATGAACAAACAAATAGACAATAAAATGAAGACTACGATAAGAAAAGTAATGAGAACATGATGGATATGGACTATGTAGAGATGGATGAGGTGATAAAACATGAATTAGAATATGTATTTTTGTAGTACTATTTGTTTTTGCAGAGCACAAGGAATAAAAGATTGAAGATAGTGAAAGTAAAGATGAAAATCAAGAAAGAAGGAAGCAAAGCCAAGGAAAATGGAAGGATGAACAACACCATATGGGATCTAGGTGGACAAAAATCATACGAGGATAGTAGGGAGGAAGGAAGAAGATCAAGATCATGTAAGAATATGAGGACTCAACTATACAAACAAAGTACAAGGACTCTTTTATAAACCTTGGGAGTATGATGCAAAGGCATCATCAAGAGAACACCAAATTTGTAAATTTATCATTATTTCATGATTTTAAGGAGAATATGGGTCTCATAGGGCATGATGAAGTCATAAGGAAGAGTCAAGTGGGTAAATTTTTCAAATGTTTACGTTTTCCTCAAAATTGCAAATTCAAATTAAAAACATGTAATTGTTAAGTTGTGAATGTCTTGATGGTGTAAGGTGTATGTGAGGGAGTCTAGTTATATGGTAATGAGTCTTAAGGAGTAAGTATGAGTCATAAATGTTGAAAAAGGATGTATAATGCCAAATTTGTCCATGTATGAGCATAAAGAGTCATGTAAAGGGTAGTTAGGGTTAAAAATAAACAAAAAGATGAGTTAAAAGGAAGAATGATTCAAAGAAAATAGTTAGTGGTCCTCCATGAGGAGGTAAGGAGAAGAGAAGGAAGAAGTCTCCTCAATATCATAGGAAAGGAATCATGATGAAACATGTAATTGTGTAAGAAATATAGTTTATAATATATATGAGATCTGTTTTGGGTATTAAAATCTTATGCCATGGTGTCATGACTCGAGTTAGATTTTCTTGACTTAAGGACAATTAGTTATTGATATGAATGTTTGATGAATATATAGAAATCCTCTTAGGAAGAAAAATTAAGGTTAATACATGAATACCATGTTATTTACATGTAATGCATGCGGCAGTGGAAATGATAGGTTACAACCGAGTTTCTTAAGATTCTTAATACATTTGATGTGTGAACCTTGATGAAGCTCTTGCAGATTGTCAAAAAAATATTAGTTAATATAATGAGGTGTTATTTTGAGGATATGAAGGATGAGTCCCCTATTTCATTTTGTTGCTTTCTTGAAGAACCATCTAGAGGACTGAAAATTATGATTGTGCATGATTGTGAAGTGTAGTGTTTGGATGTGAAGTGGTGTAAAGGCATATTAATGAGTTATTGGTAGATTCCATTACTATAAGATAAATGAGTTCTTGGTTTATTGAGGTTATTAAACCATAAAAATATTTGTGCTTGTGTTGTTTAGAAGAATGCGGTGAAAGCTTGTGTGAAAAATGTGCACTGTAGAAAGCGGTGTACACGAAAACTAAGTGGTTTTCAAAATTTATTGATTCCTCAAGATTTACTGGTAATTCCATCACATGAGTCAAGTGGATACATACCTTCAGGTAAAAATTTAGGCTTTGAAGTTATAATTGAAGGAATTTATGACCATTTATTTCGTCTCTAGGGTTTCTAGGAAACCCTAGCTAGGGTTTGGGAACACAACGAGTTTTGAGGGCTTTATACGTAGTGTTGAAGTTGAAATTTTGAAAAAATCATATATCCTAATCCATAAACTTGATTCAAGAAGAATATTTGAAAAGTGATGGTACAATCTCAAGTTATTAATGACAATTTATGGGAAGGTATGCATGCGTAGTCCTAGACCTAATAGGAGTGGCCAAATTACAAAGGAAGTAGGGTAAAAAGATGGAATCTAAGATTTTAGCTTTGTAGATAGAAAGTACTTGGAAAAGGGTGTCCTAAAATGACCTTATATTGGTTTGAAACCTCCTTAAAAGAAAGATATGCTTGAAAATGTCAAAAGGCGGGCTAGTTGGGTTCTTGTGAACTAGAGGATGAAAAAGTGATAGAGACTGATGTAAGAAAAATTGGCTACTAAAATTTTGCACACACTATATTGGTCATAAAGGGTCCTTATAAAAGTAAATATTTTGTTCTGGTATGCTTGGAAGCTCCCAATATTGGATCATGCAAAGTACATGGTCTTAAGAACACTATAGGGCGATCTGAGGAAGATAAGTGCAAATTTGATGAGTGGGTATTTTTGGATCAAGTTTATAGTTGATTTTAAAACTTGTTTGAAGTGGTGAAATAGGGTAAATTTAGACAAATAATTGGTGAATTCTAAATATGCCAAAAGATGACCTGCTGAGCTAAATGAGAGTGAGATCTAGTGAAGACAAGTTGAAGAAAGGGAAGAGTTGATTGATTTTTGGATTTTATCATTGAGAATTAATGGTTTGACATTTAATGTAGGTTATAGAACATATTAAGTGGTTTTTAGGTTAGATAAGGAAAAATAGACCAAAAATAGGAAGATTAGAGCCATTTTAAGCTTCTTGGAAGGATCCTCCTTGTAGAGCTCGGGGTATAGTTTATTATGTGTTATCTCCTAACTTGATTGAAGGAATGATGAAATTTAATTAGATATTCATCATATACCCTTTTGGAATTTCTTACTTCACACAAAATTTCAAGGCCATATTCTCGATTTGATCCCCAAAATTGTTAATTTAGTTTTGGCAATTAGCCCTCTCTAATTACCCACACCCCTGTTAGTATACATCGATAAATGGGATAGTTTAGAAAATTTTAAATCAATAAAACCTTGAAAATATTTTAATATGAGCCCCTTAAGATATTTCTACCAAATTTCATGTTATGACAACAAGTTTTAAGCCTTGAAAACTCAATCTTAGTTTAAACCCTAAGTAGGGTTTCAAGGTAACCCGAGTAGGTGTAAATTCTTCCAAATGATAAGAAACAAATTTTAAAGCCCTAAAAAACTTACCAATGGGTATTTTTTTAACCCCTTCATCTCCTTGATCAGTAAATATAGAAGGAAAATTCAAAAATCTTTAAAAAAATTGATAATACTCACCATATAGGGCAAGAAAACAGTGTTTTAGGTGCATTCAAGAGCAAGTTAGAAGTAAACATGGCATTTTACACTCCAAACCATTCATAATTTTTTTTTGAAACAATGTTTAAACCTTCTCCATTAAATTTCCAAACCAATATTACAATCACTCTCAAGCAAAATGTGCATTTCATTGTGATTCATATGATGAAAACAATCTTTCTTGCAAAAACAGAGTCATTTCATGATTTCACTTGATTTATCAATAAAATTTATCTTACACACAATTTCTCTCTTTGGTAATACCTATAAATGACTATCTGAATCAAACCAATCTATCCAATTTTTTATATTTCATCTAAAACCAACTTATTGGGTTCATAACTACATCTTAAGAACTTAGGAAAACATGACTTGTTGAGAATATATGAACACTTTTTCCTTAAGTTCATCTCCAAGAGGTTATAAAACACATAGAAAGATGTTGTGAAATCAATATGGATAATTTATACCCCTAAAATTCATCCTACTAAGCCAAAATTTTCCAAATCCTAGTTCAAAATTCAAATTTTAACTTTGGGCGAGAAAATGGAAAACAAACCAAAATTCAAATTCTTAAGCACCTAGACCCCTAAAAAAACTTCTAAAGTCCTAAAACCACATAAATAAGATGATAAAAACCAAAATTTACTATCGTAACTTTCCCAATTTGATGCTCTACATCATTCTCCCAAGGACAAGAAAAGCTATGTCATGAACTCCTGCCCTTGAGATCTTCTAGAATGTTACCAAGTTTGTTAATTTAATTCTCTGTCAACTAAGTGACATAATGTATAGGATTATGTTTCCACTTCACCAAATATTGATAGTACTATTTTCCTCTGGTTCTTTTTGTTACCTTCGATCCGAGAATTGACTCGGGTTCCTCCTTAGTTGCTTGTGGTAATTTCTTCGTCCAATCTTGGACCGTTGTTTCTTCTTATCTAGTTGTACATTCATCTTATTATCCATATTTTAAGGGATACATATATATATAATAACTAAGATGATAAAAACCAAAATTTACTATCATAACTTTCCCAAATTGATGCCCCTAGATCATTCTCCCAAGGACAAGAAAATCTATGTCATGAACTCCTACCCTTGAGATCTTCCAGAGTGTTACCAAGTTTGTTAATTTAATTCTTTTTCATCTAAGTGACATCCTCTATAGGATTATGTTTCTACTTCACCAAATATTGATAGTATTATTTTCCTCTAGTTCTTTTTGTTACCTTCGATCTAGAATTAACTCGGGTTCCTCCTTAGTTGCTTGTGGTAATTGCTTTGTCCAATCTTGGACTATTGTTTCTTCTTATCTATTTGCACATTCATCTTATTATCCATATTTTAAGGGATACATATCTACAATATTTACAATGGGATAAATTCCAACATTCCTTGGAAATTATAACACATATGCATTGTTAGAAAACTTTGTGATGATCATGTAAGGACCAATCTTCTTCATTTTCAGTTTGTTATATTGACCTTTTAGAAATATTTTCTTCCTAATATGAGCTGACACCATGTCTCCCACTCGAAAATCAACTTCTCTTCTTCTCAAATCAACATGGTGCTTATATTTTCATACATTCTTCTCTAGTTGTCTTTTCACTTACTCATGGATCTCTTTCATAGTAATGGAAAACTCTTCTCCATCAACACTTATCTTTTCCATCCTTCTTAAGTCTCTCAACTCAAAAATCCCTCTTGGATGCATTCCATACATTATTTGAAATGGAATAATTTATGTGATTCTATTAGGTGAATTATTGTATGTAAAATCTTCATGTGAAATAACTGAATCCCATTATTTAGGACTTCCTTAGTTAAGTATCTCAATTCTTTTCCCTAAACTCCTATTCGCCACCTTAGTTTTTTCATCTATATGAGGATGATAGGATGAACTAAATTTTATATTTTTCCATATTTTCTTCCACAATGTTCTCCAAAAGTGTCCTATGAACTTTATATCCATGTCTAAAACATACTTATTAAGATTCCATGGAGTTTAACCACTTCTTTACGAGAAAAAATTAGCTACATGAGTGGCATCATTGCCTTTCTTGCATGGAATGAAATGAAGCATATTAAAAAAATTGTCCACTACTACAAAAATTGAGTCATACCCACCTTGTGTTCTTGGCAATCCTAATAAAAATCCATGCTAATTAAATCCCTAATACAAAATCCATGCTAATTAAATCCCATGGTCTATTAGGCATTGGTAAAGGCTGATACAAACATGCATTAGTGTTATTTCCCTTAACAAATTGACTCGCCTTACACCTTTCAACAACCTTATTTACATTTTCCTACATTATTAGAAAAAAGCGTGAGTATTTAATTGTGCTAATGTCTTGTCAAGGCCGAATGATCTGCTAAACTCGACAATGATTTTAATCAATCATATTTTCTCTCATGGAACTCCTTGGCACACATAGTTGTAATCCCTTAAACAACTATTTATCTTGTATCACATAATCCAACCATGTCTCTTTTTTTGAAGAGTAGGATAATTACAACATTTTAAGGATTCCTTGAAGTCCTGGATCATCCTCATAGATATCCTTGAGTGATTTTGTTGCTCCACTTTCGAATTAAATTTCTCTAATCAACATATCTCTTCTACTTAGTGCATCTACTACCTTGTTAGTTTTCCATTTCTTGTGTTTGATAACAAATGTGAAGTTTTGAAAATAATCCACCCATTTCATTTGCCTCTGATTGAGTTTAGGTTAGATGCTTATGTACAATAGTGCTTGATTATCTGTTTATATAACAAACTCGGTAGGAATTAAAGAGTGTCTCCACTTCCTTAAGGCTTGAACCATAACATAGAACTCCAAATCATAGGTTGAATACTTCTTCTTAGCTTCATTTAACTTCTCACTAAAGTATGTTACAAGTCTTCCCTCTTGAATTAGAACAGCTCCTATGGCCACTCCACTTGCATCACATTCTACTTGAAACACCTTATTGAAGTTTGGAAGAGCTAACACTTGGTTTCTCTATAATTTTCTTCTTTAGAAATTGAAAAACTCTTATCAGCTTTATCAGTCCATTCAAACTTCTTCTTGTCACCCCTAATTGTATCAATGATAGTAGCATAAATACCACTAAAATTTCTAATAAATTTCCTATAAAAATAATATCCAACCATGTATACTTCTTACCTCATATGTTGTTTTGGGAGTTGGCCATTCAATAATAGCTTTCACCTTGTCTTGATCCATCTTCAACACACCTTGTGAGACCACAAACCCAAGTAAACCAACTCTTTCTTGAAAAACACACTCTTCTTGAGATTAATCATCAACTTATCCTCTTATATTTTCTCTAATACCTTCCTAAGATGATGGAAATGTTCTTCTTTGCTTGCACTATAAATCAGAATATCGTCTAAATAAACTATGAAAAAATTACCAATGAATGGTTTCAAAACTTCATTCATAAGCCTCTTGAATGTAATATGAGCATTTGTTAACTAAAATGGCATGAAAATCCACTCATAAAGTACCACATTGGCCTTGAAAGTTGTTTTCCATTCATCTCCCTCTCTTATTCTTATCTGATAGTAACCACTCTTAAGATCAATCTTAGAAAAATAAGTAGCACCACTCAAACAATCCATCAATTCTTCAATTCTTGGCAAAGGAAATTTGTACCTTATAGTAATTTTATTGATTGCTCTGGAGTCTGTACACATTCTCCAATCTCCCTCCTTCTTAGGTACTAAAACAAAAGTACTGCACATGGACTAAGAATCTCTTTGATCAACCCCTTGTCCAAAATTTCTTGGATTTGTTTCTTGATCCCATCAATCTCCTTAAGAGTCATCTTGTAGGCAACTTTATCTAGCACATTTTCTCATGGAATAAAGTCAATGTGATGACTGATCCTTCTTATAGGTGGAAATTAATTACGAATATCATCCACTACAATATCAACAAATTATTTCATCATACCTTGAACTTATTTATTTAAATCTTACAATTTTATGGCATTCATAACAATATTATGCCTGATTACTACTCCAAAAACAAAATCTTCTTCTTTCATATTAGCCAAGAACTCCTTTTCACTCACTACCATGACACTAGACTCCACTAATTTCCCATGATCTTATTCTTTTAAGGGAATAAGTGTATGACTTACACCATATTTTTGGAAAGTATTGTAGACACTAAATCGCACACTTGGGTACATTTCTAGGTCATAAGAAAGAAAACTAGCAGTTGACAACTATCTTTGCCTTATTTTTCTTTGTCTCTTCTTTTCTATTGGGTATTTCACACCCTACAACTCATTTGCATTTAATTGATTTCTCTTTAATGGCTCTAGACACTAACACCCCGAAAAGAACAGTAAAGCCCATGAACTCATGTTCCTCTTGGGTGCCCCTAACCCTTTCTCACTTTACTTGTTGTTTTTGGTATCTTTTATCTTTTGGGCGTATTTTCCACTTATGGGCCAGCCTTCCAGGTTGCAATTACAAAATTCAAACAAGGGAATCATATAAATACATAGTTATGTGTTCAAAAACAAGGACCAAACACTAAGCATTATTATCACCAACTAAGATTGCATTCCAAAGGCACTAAAGTAATCTAAAGGAATCCATCTAGCATGCATTTAAGATACAAGGGCTGCATACTTCTACATACACTACATAGGAAGGGAAAGTTCATTATATTCCATCCACACATTCTACTACACTTTCTACAATATATCTATAACCCGTTATCAAGTGCAACTTGCACAAGGGAATCCTAGGGCATCATTATTACACACACAAGAACTACATGGAGTGAGATGTAGTGCAGTTCTCAGTCATAAGTTCACTCTTATGGTGACCTTCGGGGTCAATCTGACTCCCCATTATGGATTTTCATTTTTAGGTTTGATGTGGTTTATGGGCTTGTGTAGGTGAATTTATGTTTTTCATGTTACAGGTACCTTTAACGATCATAGTGTGAACATTAGGAGATCAACATGGAACAATAGTGAAGACTTTGTAACACAAAAAAGTATATTTTAAAACTCTATGTAGTCACCAATGCCCAGGGCATTCACCAAGTGCCCAAGTGCTTATGTCCAACATTGGGACCTTGTCCGAAATTATTCTTAGGTTCCATATTTAACGGTGAGCATTCACGACCCTATTTACTGATTTGTTCATCATTCACATGTGCCCAAATCACTTCTTTTCCACCCAAAAATCAACTAAGTACTCCTTTATCTCTTCCTTGCTTAGGGTTTTATATTGTACATCTTAATTTGCTTGTGTCATTATGTATTTGAGCATTTGTACATAATTTATTTCAATAAATAATCTACAATTATATTTAATTAAGATTAAACTAAATCATTTAGTAAACCCGTACACTCATTCGAACACTCTTGATCTTTCCTTCTTGTCTAGCTTCAATACCCTAGGATTCTCCCACCATGAGTGTCTCCATCTTGGCCTTCTTGCAAGCTAATCCTGATTGTGAGAATAAAATCAGATATTTTTTGGATAATACTTACATTCATCCTCATACTTCTCCTAAATATGTATATCATAAGTTTACTATTGTTTTATCTTTCAATGAAGAACATATTACTTTTACATTTGTTGAAATTCCTTCTCAAAATATTTTAGATAATGATCCCCCTTTATATTCATGTTTGTATCAATAATGTTGGGGTTAAATGTTATTTATTTGATAGTGGATATGGGCTTAATATATGCAATATAACATTACTTCACCAAATCGTCCTCTCTAAATACTCCTTGGTTCCTTCATCTATTTCTATCTGTGGCTTTGATAACATTCCTAAACGTGTCTTGGGTACTATTACACTTCCCATCACTATTGGGCCATGTACTCTACCTATCCCATGCCACGTGATGCCTAATAATCTTAATTATAACATTTTTCTTGGGCAGCCTTGGATCCATGTGATGTATGCGGTTCCTTCCACCCTTCATGCATGGCTTAAATATATCTATCAAAGTGTTGTCTATGAGGCCTTAGAAGACCCCTCCCATTTTCCTTTTGTAATACTATTGAGCATTCACTAGACACTCCATTTCCTCTACATCTAATCCTCATTTATCTAAATATGGTCTTGGTTACCATTATCTACTTTGTTACAAATTTTCTAGTACTAATTTAGGATAGCATGGTCAAGGAGTCACATAACCATTGTCTATTCCCACTCAATATACCAAGCTTAGCCTTGGTTATCGGCTTCCATTCACACCCCCATCCGAGGTTTATGTTAATTCACATAATTCTACACTTCCTCTCTTATACCTAAAACTCATTGGTGATCCTAATTCCACTGATTGGCTTGATTTGGACACTTTTACTACTGATTGTTCTCTCTTAGAATACATGGGGACCTACGATCATCTTCCCTCTTTTCATCACAAAAACATTTCCCATGTGTTCTTATTGATACTACCTACTTTGGTGAATCTGACTCACCTAATATCAATGTCGATACTTCGATACCATTCTTATGGATCATGCATAAAATACCGGTTCAATATTTTAAATGAATAAGCTATTCAATACAACCGCACCACCAAAAACCCTCGAATGGTTTTACTGGTTGCTTCTCTTACACTTTTTGAACAATATGATATTAAATAGATGCTTAAAAAATTATTCAACATATTTGCATGGGATTATAGTGATATTACTGGTATAGATCCTTCTGTAGCCATACACAATATAGTCATCAATCCTGGTGCTAAACTAGTCCAACAAAAATTCACAAGATGCATCTAAAAGTTACATTATTAGTCAAGGAAGAAATAAAACGAATCTTGAATGATGGATTTATATGTGGTGTGGAATATCCTAAATGGGTGTCTAACATCGTGCCCGTTATGAAACCGAATGACAAATTCTATTGTTGCACTAATTTTTGTGACCTCAATAAGGATTTCCCTAAAGACAGTTTCCCATTACCACACATTGATGCAATCGTCGATTCCACTTTGATGGATATGACATTATTTCCTTCATGGATGGATTTTTGGTCATAATCAAATTAAAATCAACCTCATAGATCAATAAAAGACTTCATTTACTACATCGTGGGGTACATTTTTTCATATTGTTATACCCTTCGGCCTTAAAATGCCAGGGGCCACTTACCCATGTGTAATGCTACATATTTTCCATGACTATATTCACAAAATTATTGAAGATTATGTTGATGACATACTTGCAAAATCATGGCATTGTTCCACCCATGATCAAGATCTCTGAACACTCTTTGAACACTTACAACAATACAAAGTATGTCTAAATCTAAATAAGTGTGTTTTTGGTGTCATAACTAGCAAGATCCTTGGCTATATCATCTCCCAACGTGGCATTGAAATTGATCCCAAAAATATTTGTGCCATTATCGACATGCCTCCGCCTCACAATTTACATCAATTACACTCACTATAGGGTAAAACCTAGGCCATTCGTTGTTTCATTACACAACTCACTGAAAAACTCAACCATTCATGCGTCTAATGAAAAAGGACACTAAGTTCATTTGGGATGACCATTGCCATCCTGAATTTGAGGCTATTAATGTATATCTATTAAATTCTTCTATTATAGTACCTCCCACGGTTGATTGACCCTTCCTATTGTACATTTCGATACATTCCATGCATTAGGGCCCTTCTTGCTCAACATGATGACTCTCAACATGAAAGGGTCATCTATTACATTAGTCACACTTTGCTTTCCTATGAATGCAATTACAGCTACATTGAAAAACTATGTCTTGGCCTCGTCTTTGTTGCAGACAAGTTGTGACACTACCTTCTCAATAATGAGGTTCACATAATTACCAAAGTAGATCCTCTACGATATCTCTTATCTGCACTCATCTCTCGGGCTACCTTGCACAATGGGTCATGTTACTCATAGAGTTTGATTTCAAATTCATCCCACAAAAACCCATTAAGGTAAAATTTATCGCATATCATTGCTAGCCAACACCCCTCTTTCCGATGTATCACTTGTCTGTGATAATTTCCAAGATGACTTTACTACTTACACCATTGACACTAACACTTGGACTATGTATTTTGATGGGTCTCATTTCCTCTCAGGTGTTGGGGCTAGGATCGTGTTTATCACTCCACATGGTGATCATATCCCCTTTGTGTATCACTTAGGATTCTCATGTACTAACAACATTGTTGAGTATGAATCCCTCATTCTTGGCCTCATTGTCACCCGCAAACTTCTTATTTGAAATATTCAAATACATAAAAATCACAACTCATTATTAATCAGGTTAATGAAACGTATCAAATTAAATAGGAGTGTCTCATTTTGTATAATAACCTCGTCAAAGAAATCTTAGCTACATTTGATTCCTACTCTCTCACCGCCATCCCTCAAAAATACAATCGTCATGCAAATGTTATGGTTAGTACAACATCACTCATTCCTCAAGATATAACTGATGATAAGGACATATTCATCATTCGACACTTATGACAACCTTCTACTGATAGTATCCCTTTTGAAACATGTGTTGTCACATGTAGTAATGATTGCCCCAAATATTTCAATCGAATATATAACTTTATATATTGACAACCATTCTCGACGGTTTTCAACCTCATAAAGCTCTTCGTCTACGATGAGAGGCCACACGATATGTAATCATTGGCGATTCACTATTTAAAATATCATTCAATTTCCATTTGTTGCGATGTTTAGGACTCGAAAACATCCCCACAACTGTATCTCAAGTTCATGATGGTTTATTTGGTGGTCACTTCTTGGGAAAAGCTATGTCTTACAAGATCCTACACCAAGGCTACTATTGGCCTATCATAGAACAAGAATGCTTAGAATATGACAAATGTTGTGATAAATGTTAGAAACATAACAATCTCCATCATGTACCTGCATATGACCTTCAGGCCATTGCCCTATTATGGCCCATTTCCTTATGGGGTTTTGATCTTGTTGGAAATATTAATTCTAAATCAGTTGGTGGCCATAAGTTCATCATTACTATTATGGAATGCTTTACTAAATGGGTCGAATCCACACCTTTTCAAACCACCAATAGTATCAATAACCATCGTTTTATTACCACTCACATGATTACATACTTTGGTAATCCCCTCACCATCATCGCCGAAAATGGTTCTCCTTTCAATAATAAGGATTTTAAAGGGCTATCTACAAAATTCAAGATCTAGAAAACATTTTCCAATCGTTATTATCCACAAGGAAATGGCCAAGTAGATGCCACTAGTATTTTTTTAATATATTATGAAAACCATTGATACTAGTGGAGAAAATTGGCATAATCAAATTATATAGGCTCTTTGGGCTTACCGGACTAGTATACACACCCCAAAAATGCTACACCATTTTCGCTAGTTTACGGTATTGAGGCAGTAATTCCCTTAAAGCTAGAAATACCCTCCTTACGGGTATCACTTAAAGGCATTCTCAAATATAATGAATATTGTGAAAACTAGTTCCATGAGCTTGAGATGCTTGATACTTGATGTGTGAAAGTGTTATAAAATCTCCAAGTACATAAAGATCGCATTGCATAAGCTTAGAATAGAAAAATCTGCCCATGCAAATTCAATATCGGTGACCTTGTATTAAAAGAAAATCAGAAGAATACAATAAGCCGAGGCTCATCTAAAAGGGAAATTCAAACCTAATTGGCTCGTACCCTATGTCATCACTGACAAGCTTAGGGGTGGTGTCTATCGTCTTGCCCCTCTACTTGGCAAGCCACTTAAGAACCCACTCAACATGATGCATCTCCAACACTATTATGCATAAACATATTCATTACCCTATGACGCACTCTAGTTCCATGTTCATACTCAAGTAATGAGGGTCTAAATATGAAATGAACCTCACATCAACTATACACTTTACGCTCAGTGCTTCATGATATATATTTCTAGCATATTATCTCATGTGCTACACTCATTACCCTATGACGCACTCTAGTTCCACAGTTCATACTCGATTGTTGAGGGTCTAAATCTGAAATGAACCTCACCGCATTCACTCTTCATGCTCTATGCTTCATGATCTATCTTTCTAGTGTAAATTCTCAAACCATTACCCGATGACACAATCTTGTTCTATGGTTCATTCTTGATTATTGAGGGTCTTTGATAAATGAGCCTCGCCTCATCCACACTTTATGTTATGTTCTTCATGACATATCTTTCTAGCATATCTTATCACACACATTACACGATGACACACCCTTGTTCTATGGTTCATTTTTCTTGTTGAGGGTTTATATGAATGAACCTCATATCATACACATCCGATGGAGGGCACATTACTTCTATCATTTTCACGCTTTAAATTCCATTCCATCATACTCATACTACATTTGCATATCTTGGTTTTATCTACTCTTGCTACGCTTATTCTATTTACATGTTACACTTTATTTTCCCTACTAGACGGATTCATAGTATGTCATTATCATTATATATATACATGCGTGTGTTCACTTGGTATTTTTAGTGAATGAAAATTTATTATAGGTCCTTACATGCTACTGATGATGCTTTTCATTGTACCTTTTACTAGTCCCACCGGTATCACTGGGAATCTACTTTTACTACTCTCACACATTACATGTGTTATTGTTTCAAAGCATTTACTACTTATAATCTTTATCACATTACTTTGCATTGATATAAACATGTCTTGACATAATTTTTATCTTTCTAACATGCTAAAAGGTGCTTCACGTGCAACATTTGCCTTGCAAGACTATATGCCACCATGGTTATCCGATACAATTTTTTTGAAATTGTTTTCCATCGTATGTTATTATTTTTGGGCTATTCCTTTTTATTGCATGTTTTTTTCTACTCCATCCTAGATTATCTTGTGACATTGTTAGCAATGTACCATGTTTGAAACCCACTTTTCACGGTCCATCTTGTTTGTGCACTTTCTTGTTACATTGTTTTCTATTGCATGCTAGCTAATTTTTCTACTAACACATGTTACTAACCACTTTGTTTGCATGTGCCTTGGTTTCTACCATGCACATCCCATACCACCTACAAGTATACAATTCAACACTACATCAGGTCCTATCCTTTGGGACATATTCTCTTACAGATGTCGTGTGCACCCCAAACAAGGGGCACATACATTGGGTGAAAAATCACCCTGAATAGATCGAGCTATAATACAACACAAAATATTACAAAAAGGAACAAGAAAATAGTCACAAAGCATGACCCGAATCATACTTAGGTTAGAATCATAGAATATAGTATAGGCACCAATGCCCAGAATCGACACATTAGCACTGGGCACCTTTGTCCTTCCACAGGCACTAATGTCATGGGGCGGATACATCATCTTCTCATATTAACACAGTTCAAAAATTATTTAGAGTAGTTTTATAGTTACAAGAACAGTCCTCCAATGAAAAATGTATTCTATATCCTACAATCAATAATTTGGAACAATCGAACGAAAAGGAGCAACCAAAACAAATCGGGACATACCATCTGCAAGTGGTGCTTATGAGGAAAAGTCATGGAAGGAGAGTAACACTAAACCTCTCTCCCCAAAACTTTCTCTTTGGCATGAGATTTCCCAAAAAACTCACACTTGGCATGAGATCACCCAAAAACTCGCACTTGGCATGAGATCACCCAAAAACTCATCATTGGTGTGAGATCTTGCATTAGCATGGTGTCCTAGTAGGTGTTGTCATTGATAAAAAATAAAATTAATGAAAAAATGAATGTTGTATGATGATGTAATGATGTTATATAAGGTGCTAACATGATGGTTCATATGTGTTTGAGTTGTTACTGTGGGATTCAATGGTGCATGTTTGCTTTAACAAGCCTATACATGTGCCTAGGAGGTATAGCTTGACAATGAGAGCTTATTGAACATTTGAGAAGAATGTTAACACATTGTATAGCAGGTTTTGAGGGTTCTTGAGAACTCACAACAGGTGGTATGGTGCGGAGACACATGCTAGTTCACTATCTTACAGGTGCTCATTAGGAGTAGGTATGTTTGCTTGGAGGTATGACAGAGTAGACTAGAGCCATTTGTGATCATGGAAGCATAAAATAAGGTTTTTCATCACACATGAGGTATGTTTGGGTCATTTTAAAAGGTTATATGTTTAGTTCTTGCATTATTTCAGTTGGTACTAGTTGTTACTATGATGATCTAACATGTAAGCATAGGTAAGTCTTAGTGACTGGAGATATTGGGAATTATAATTCACATTATGATGATTGTAGATGTTAGAGGGATGAGTAATTATTCTCTCAAGAAAAATTTAGGTTCCCGTGATGTAAATTTTGCAAGTTATGACAATTTATGTGAGACAGGGTCAAGAATAATGTAAAATCCAGCTTGAAGTGTAACTTCAGATGCTCGTTGTGAATCAATTTATTTGCATGTGAATTTGTGTCTTTTAGGGATTATTCTAAGGTTAGTTAAAAAGGTTTCATAAAAATAATTAGGTCATGTAATTATCAAGTTTTTATGAACGAATGTTAAGAAGGTAAAGAGGTCAAAACCCCTAGTTAAACCCTAGCTAGGTGCAGTTTGCAAAAGATAAAACACACTAACCCAGTTTTAATTGAAAGTTAAAATTTGATGATTTTATGCTGTATAGTACTCCTTATTATTTAAAAAATGTATGGTTGAGGTCATGGTGATATGTGGACCCCACCTAAAAATAGTAGTTTCTGGGAAAGAAGGTTTTAGGACAAGATGTTCCAAAGGAGTAACATGCAAAATTGATGGTTCATGATTTATTGGATTTTTATTGATGTCCATGGAGGTTTCAAGACATGTTCATACAGTTTCATGAGGTTTTGAGATCCAAACAGGTTGACTTGTCAAAGGGCAGTTTTGGGATCTCAAATAGCAGGGGTTTGATTTTCCTGCCATAACTTGAGCTACTGTGGAATATTGAGATGAGGTTTTGAGATCCAAGTAGGTTGACTGGTCAAAGGAAATTTTGGGATCTTAAATAGTAGGGTTAATTTTTTTGGCCATAACTTGAGCTACATGTGGAATATTGAGATGATTCGAGTTCATGAGGTTTTGAGATCCAAACAAGTTGACTAGTCAAAGGGCGATTTTGGATCTCAAATAGCGAGGTTCAATGTTTTGGCCATAATTTGAGCTACAAGTGGAAATTATGTTTAGAGAGATCTATATTTATATATTTATTTCATCTTGATGAGGTAATTTGACAGGGTTTCGGGGCATTTTTAGCAATAAATGTTTTAGCGGCTCATGGCAGATATGTTTTTGTGGAAGTTTGAAGTTATTTGAAGCATGAGATGGATTGATTGATACTTCCTATTACATGTATAGTGAATAAGGATGAATATGGAATCCAAATAATAAATTTTGAGGTCTTTAATGTATTTATATTTTATTTTATGAGCTAACTTTGTGAAAATAACTTTTTGGCAAGTTGATTTGGTGAAGGCAAATGTTGTTGTGGTTTGAAGTGAAGGATGTTTCATGACATATAACTTGCTTATAAGTGATATAAATGTTATGAAATTTCATTTGAGTTATCATATGGAATTTTTGGTTTAGTATAAGTAGTTTGATGATCAAATGAAGTTTCCAATATGCTAAAGGGTGAAGGAAACATCTGTTTTGAGAATTGTAAAGGGAATTGGGCCTAGTAAATGAAATAATTTGATTGGTTGATATTAATTGCGACAATGTATGAATTTTTTATGATATTTTAATCATGTATAATGGTTCATGGGTCATGAAAAATTATGGTACTCATGTTAGGGAAATTTTAAGATTGTGCCCATGGGGTTTTGAGCCATTTTGGCACATGTAATGATGTTTTTGGCTAGGCCGACCTAATTGGGTCATATGTAGATGTTGTATTTAAAATTTTAAATTTTTCCTTGATGTATTGGTCGAACCAAATGGAGGGAAAATTTTGGGCCTAAGTTTGAAAGATGAAAAGCATATAAAAAGCATGTTTTGGGTGCTTTTATGAACTAGTTGAGTGTGTGTATGGTATGTGTGAGAAGTGAGACCTAGCAGGGTGAAATTTTTAGGTATTGAAGCAATAATTGAAGGTAGATAAAGTTAGATATAGGTTTAAGAATATCAGAAAGCATGTGTATAATATTTATGGGCTTTAAGAAGTGAAGAAAGAGCTATATTGTGCAAGTTAAAGACCTAGGGTTTGAGCAAGGGTTTGGAAGAGTTTGGAGCTGAATATTTGGATCACTATCAACTGTGGTATAAAAATATTTTTAGTGGTCATACTTCATCAAAATATTGTGTGATGTTTCATATTCATGCAAGTATCTTGTTGTGAGTAATATCAACAAGGGTTTAGGGGTTGGTGCTCCTTGTGGGGTTGGTGTCTCACTAAAGAAATCTCTTGTGATGTGTAATATTCACTTGAGTATTTTTGTGTAGTATAAAAAAATCAGTGTTTTTTCTTCCCTTGAGGTTTTCCCACTTATATCTTGTGTCTTGTTTTGATTTCCTTGCTCATGGTTTATAACATGTATGGTATTTGATTGTGTGCACACATTAATGGATGGTTAAGTGATTATGTGTTTTGAATAAGCAATCTGAAATCTGATTTGATTTTTTTGTAAGGACTAATTCATCCCCCCTCTCATTCCATTGTGCTTCCAACAATTAGTATTAGAGTAGGTCCTTTTGGAGAATTTTGATAGCTTGAAAGGAGATCCTGAAGCACAAAATGGCAAGTGTTAGAGTTATAGGAAAGACACCAATGTTTGATGGAACAAACTATGCTTTTTGGAGTGTAAGGATGAGTACCTAAATTATGTCACAAGGATTTGATGTTTGGAAGACTATGGTATATGGATATACTCCTCCTGTCACTCTTATTACTGATAAAGCAAAAATGGATGCATATGAACACAATTCTAAGGCCTTAAATTATATCATTCAGGGTTTTGGATAATTTGAGTTGGGAAAGGTAATTTACTTAAAATTAGCAAAGGAAACATGGGATAAATTGTAATTCTTATATGAAAGTGACTCAAAGGTAAGAATTTTTAAGCTTCAAACCTTTAGAAATTAGTTTAAATCTCTTAAGATGAATGATGAAGATTCCATTGCTACATATCTACTTAGAGTTGAAAAAAATTTCAATAGTATGAAAGGATTAGGAGAATGTATGAGGGTTCGAAATCCAAAACATGAGGATCACAAGGGATGACGTGCACATTAATGAGATGTGTAAATGGTAGCATGAAGAGATCTCGGGGAGGAGTGAGCATCAACTGAATGTGCATACAAAGATTTGAAACAAACTTTGTTATAATCCACAAACTCCCTAATGACGTATATGATGCACTAACGCGTAAGAGAACTCATAATGACCCCTAAATGACATGTGGACCTAAGATCTCACCTAATGATGTGGAAAATAACACACACAAACACCCCCTTCATCATAAATTAGGATGAGGCAAGTAAGTTAGAAATGAGAAATGTGTCCCAAATAAGGCTTGATGAGGTACCCATGCACAAAAAGAAGCCCTAGAGTAGTCTTGGGATGGGTGAACTCTTGGGAAATTCCCAGTGTCACTTTGTCTCCTAATGTTGTTGGGCTTGATTAGGTGTATACATGGATCCATTGTGTGGGAGGGTGTTGGCGTAGCAACTGATTAACAAGATGAGATCCATCTCCGCCATCAGTTCGAGCTTTTGGTGTGACGGCAAGTCGTGTAACTTTGATACCAGGCAGTTAAGTGCGCCAGCCCCAGAGTAGTGCTAGGATGGGTGACCTCCCAAGAAATTCTGATGTCACTACCTCCTAATGTTGTTGGGCCTGATTGGGTGTATACCCGGCTCCATCATGTGGGAGGGTGTTGGTGTAGTAGTTTTTAACACAATGAGATCCCTCTCCACCATCAGTTTGAGCTTTTGGTGTGACGACAAGTCATGTAGCTCTGATACCATGTAAGAGGGTTTGAAATCTAAAACATGAGGATCATGAGGGATGACGTGCACATCAATGAATGGGTGAATGGCAGGTGTGAAGAGATCTCGGAGGAGCGAGCATCAACAGAATGTGCATGCAAAGATTTGAAACAAAATTCGTTCTGATCCAAAAACTCTCTCTTTGTCTCATATATCAAAAGGGGTGTACATATAAGAGGTGTTAAGTAACCCCTAGTGATGCAATCATGACAACTTGAGTGGAGAGGGGGAGTTACATTCCCATAATAGAAGTGTAACTCCCTAATGACGCATATGATGCACTGTGATGCATAAGAGAACTCATAATGACCCCTAAATGACACGTGGACCTACGATCTCACTTAAGTGATATGACTCACCTAATGATGTGGAAAATAACACACATCAACAGAGAAGAAGTAAAAGAATAAATGGTTGTTCAAAAGGTTTTAAGGTCACTAACTCCAAATTTTGATTCCAAAGTATCTGCTATAGAAGAAGCAAAGGATTTGACTACTTTGAAGATGGATGATTTGCATGGTACTTTGATTTCTTATGAGATGAGAGTAGGTGATCCCAAACCAGCCAAGAAAGAGGTTACATTCAAATCTGAAATGAAGACTAAAATCAAGAAAGTGAAGGATGATGAAGCTACTCTTGAGATTGAAGATGAATAGCTCTTTGCTATGATGGATAGAAGATTGAAACTTGGATCTGGTAGGTACAAAGGTAAGCTTCCTTACAAATGTTTCAAATGTGGTAAGATAGGACATTTTGTTGTTAATTGTCCTCATAGGGAATAAGAATGAAGATCATGAGGAACATGAACATGATAGTGATCATGAAAACAAGCACAAAAATTATGATAAGAGAAAGAAAATCTTTAAGAAGTTTGATTACAAAAAGGATAAAAAGAGTTTTTATACAAATGAAAATGATGAACTATCTGATGCTAGTAGTGGAATTTCAGATTTTGAATCTGAATTAGATTGTGAGAACATTGGAAATGAGGCCTTATTCATGACTAAAGAAGCCATGAGGTCTTCTAATGATGAATCTTCTTTGTTAGGAGATTTTATTTTAGGTTATTGTAGTTATTCTACTAAAGATGATGAGGAAGATAAAGTTGATGTTAAAGGAATTCAAGAGAAGTTAAAACATGTTGAGAAAGAAAATCAAAATTGAGTTTACAGATCAAGGAATATGGGAATCACTTTCATGAGCTAGAAGAACAATATGTGGTTGAATCCTCTAAGAAAAGTGAGTCAATCAAATTGCTAGAAGAAAAGGTAAAGTATCTTGTTTCAAATTTTCAAGATAAAGAGAGTTTGTGTTCAAAATATGAAGAGGATATAGATTTTTTGAGGGTTGAGCTACTAAATGATAGCAAGAAGACTATGTCCTTTCATAAGTTTGAGAAAAGTGTAAAATATCTAGATGACCTACTTGGAAAAAAAGAGCAGGATGATAGGACTGACTTGGGCTTCAAAGAGGAGTCTAAAGGCAAGGAAGTGAAGTAAGAGGAAATTTGTTCAAACAAATAATTAGGTGAACCTATCACCAAGGAAGAGAAGAAGGTGACACTCATGAAGGACAATGTGAAACCAAGGCCTATTAGGAAACCTAATGCATCAAGGTATGAAAAATATTTCAATGGTTATTGTTTTACATGCAATGGATTTGGTCATAGGGAAAAGGAGTGTAGAAGGTATGTTAGAAAGGATCATCCATGGAAGAATAGTATAAGTGAGCAAGCTAAGAGTGTGGTATGTTACAATTTCCATAAGAAAGGTCATGTTGCTAGACATTTCTTGAATGATCCACCTAGACAAGTTGAGAGCTACATGAGGAAGGATTCAATGGTGTGTTATAGTTGTAATAGAGTTGGTCATGTTGCAAAGAACTACTACCATGGCCTATCAAGGTATAATAAAAGATTTCAAGGACCTAAAGTGTAAGGAGGTGGCCTTCAAAGGCCTAGAATGAACAAAAATAGTCAAGGAAGAGTGTGGCAGCCTAGGAGAGACAATAGTGTCCTATCAAGAGCTTGTGATGATGGAAGAAGAGGTGTTTCTCATTGGTCAAATCAGAAGAGAGAGAATGAAGGATTTTTATAGGTGCCCAAGAAGTCTTAAAACCTTCTCAAGACCTTCTTTTAGGTCACTATGAGCCTATATAACTTCACTATGCTTCTTGAAGGTATATCAATGCAAATGAAGCATCTAGATGTGGGGGAAATTTTTATGTCATTGTCAGTCTTCCCTATAAGGTCTAGGTATGTGTGTATATGATCATCATAGTCTTGTTGGTTCAATTCTTATGTGTCTTGTGATCTTAAGTAACAATCATGAGTCCTTGTTGTGTTTCTCTTGTATTATGAGTGTTTTGGTGTCATGTATGAGCTTATGTTGTTGTCTTATACATTGTCATGAGTTATTATGGATTGTATCTAAGATTCCTTGATCTGAAAAATTTGGTAAAGATTCTTGAAAGTTGTCAAGAGTGTCCATGAATCTATAATAGGCTTTGTCACTTCTTTTGGTCTATTTTGGCCTTAAGTGGTCTATGAAGGGTGTTGAGTCCAATCTGAGTTGTGTTGTTGTATCTAGTTCAAGTGATGACACTCTCTTATAGTTTTATTAAATTTCATTGTGTCTCTATTAAGTGAGAGTTTATGAAATTGTCTTAGGAAGGTGTCTAAAAGTTGTTCTAAGTCCATTTAGGTTGTCTATGAGTCATGAGCCTTTCCTTTGTTTGAAAATTTGTTTAGAGGATTTGTTTCATGAAGGTTATAGGAATTATTATATCCCCAATGGTTATTTAATGAATAATTAAATAATAATATGGATTGATCATGTGTCAACATGATCGAGTGGATGGAGTAAATAGCTTTGTTTTGGTCAAAAATTCCATTTCATTGTGTCTACAAGCAAAATGGAGTGCTATAGGTGAGTGAGAGACTATCTCTAATTAAGTCTCATTGAAAAAGGTGTTTATCATTTGTGAAGATTCTATTTCAAGGTGTTTGTGCCATATTGGAGGTGACAAGATCAAATTGTGTCAAAATTACTACCTCACTACGCCCTAATTGTGTTCTCACAATCCAAGTAAGCGGTATGCATGGAAACTCAATTTTGAGTAGTCAAATGATGGAATTTTGATCTAAATTTTTAACTAATCAATTAGAAAGTGTGGTTAGAGGATGTATGAATTTAAAGATTCAAATATGTGTACATAGTCATATATAAATGACAGAGTTATAGTGTTAGCTCACAATGCACAATGTTGAGGGTTTGATCATCAAAACCTTATCTCTTGGTTTCTTCATAACTTGATCAGGTATTCAAGATGTTTTAATTGTATAAGAAGTGATCAAGTGATATATGATGTATCCCTTATGTTCTTGTATGTTTGTGAAGAATATTGGTTGGTGTTTCTTCATGTTTCATGCTTAATCATACATGCTATAAAGATCTGATAGTAGAGTTTACTTGTGTTAGAGGTATAAATGGTGACTTTGTTCATTGTGAACATGTTTATTGAGTTGTTAGTATTTTTAAAATGCTTTCATGATGATTAGAAGATTATAGGTTGATGATCTCAGCTAATGTATACTTGTGTAAGCCCAATATTGCTCCTAGTGGAAGGTGAAGACCTATAGTTGTCTCAAGTAACATGAAGAGCATGTGTGCTTAGTATCTCGGGTATGACATGATTGTTGAAAGATAATTAATGGATTGAAACATTTGCTTAATTATTTTCATGGTTAATAATGTAGAGGTGCATGGGGATGTTATTAGGAGTCTAGAAGGAGGAAAACTATGTTCTAGCCCAAAATTGCATGCTACAGGCTTGTAGAAATTTCCTTTGCATGATGTTATTGAACATGAAGTCATAAGTTAAGTATTTGGTCTCTTGCATGAACTTTTCTTGATGGATACATGTGAAAGTGGCTCATTCATGAGTGGATTGATCAATCTTAGGCCTTATAGTGGGTTTAATCCTTCATATGTTGAGAAGTAAGATACATCTGATGGTGTAGAAGAGGGATTGACTATAAGAAGGTGTATAAGGCTCTTTTAATGTCAAGGGGAACACTTGGTTATCTTCTTTATGAAGTTTAAATGAGGTTCTTAAGATCTTTCAAGGTAAGAAAATTGGTTTTACTCCTTGTTCAAGTTATAAATTGTATGTTATTGCTCATCTCAACTAAGTGTGGTTTAAGAAGACTAAAAAGAATTGCTTTTGGAATCTTTGAAAAGTATGAAAAAGTTGACTTCAAGGAATGATGATAGTGCTTGTAGCCCAAATTTGTTCTCAGGGGCTAGGAATAGAGGTTTTCCCAAGGGTAGTGGCAATTTCTTCATTCAATGCTTGAGTGACCTATAGTAAGATGTTGAAAATGGTCATTTTTTTCTCTAAGAAGATTGTTTTAGACTTATAGTGTTTCTCTCAAGTATGGAAGCAAGTATATGCCTTAATATGCATGCTAAAATTGCCCTAAAAAATGAATCCTTTTCTAGAATGATGGAGTAATGGTAAAGTATGATTAGTTTTTCATTATTGGACTAAAAGAGTGATGGCATCCTATCTAATGACTATTATGGTACCTTCATGAAGACCTAAATAGGGTTGAGGAAAATGTTAGTTTGCTAAATACCTAGATGATGTAATATGACGTTTTAATCCCCTATACAAGGTGAATTATTATTTTCATGGTGCAATAATGATGTTTAGATGTTGATAGTGCTTTTATAGGGGAAAATTTGTTGTTTGTATGCCTAAAATGGAGGCAAAATTCAAATTTTGGGGAAAAAAATCAAGAAAATGGAGCTAAATGAGATATTTGGCTGATGTTTATAACCAAATAATGAGGTATAATGTTGAAGAAGGTGAATGATGTGATTAACATGCTAGCCTTTGTCATTAATGTAAAAAGGGGGAGAAGTTCAGGGTGTTTTCCATCAATGACAAAGGGGGATATTGTTGGCATGGTGTCATAATAGGCGTTGTCATTGATGCAAAAACCACATTAATGAAAAAGTGAATAATGTATGATGATGTAATGATGTTGTATAAGATGCTAACATGATGGTTCAGATGTGTTTCAGATGCTACAGTGGGATTTGGTGATGCATGCTTACTTTAGCAAGCCTATACATGTGCCTAAGAGGTATAGCTTGACAATGAAAGAATCTTGGATGTTGGAGAAAATTTTTGACATATTGGATAGTAATTTTTGAGGGTGGTTGAGCACTCACAACATTTGTATGGTGCATAGTATAGCTGGTTCACTATCTTACAGTGCTCATTAGAAGTAAGTATACTTGCTTGGAGGTATGACAGAGTGGACTAGAGCCATTTGTGCTCATGGAAGCATGAAAAAGGTTTTTCTTGTCAATATGAAGTATTTTTGGGTCATTTTTAGAAGTTTTATGTTCAGTTATTGCGTTATTTCAATTGGTACTAGTTACTTACTATGAGGATCTAAATGCTTAAGCATAGGTAAATCTTAGTGGATGGAGAGATTGGGCCATGTAATTACATTATGATGATTGAGATGTTATTTTGATGAGTAAATTATGCTCTCAGAAAAATCAGGTTCCCGATGATGTAAATGTTTCAAGTTATGTCAGCTTATGTGAGACATGGTCAAGACCAATGCAAAATCCAGCTCGAAGTGCAACTTCAGATGTTCATTGTGAATCATGGGATTTACATGGGACCTTTTCATTTTAAGGATGATTATAAGTTGATTTTATATATATTTTTAAAAAAATGATGACATTTGAACATTACATTTTTATGAACGAATGTTAAGAAGGTAAAGAGGTCAAAACCTAGTTAAATCCTAGCTAGGAGCAATTTACAAAAGGTGAAGTATACTGACCCAATTTTGATTGAAAGTTAAAATTTGATGATTGTATGTTGTATAGTACTATTATTATTTCCATAAATGTATGGTTTAGTTCATGGTGATATGTGGACCCCACCTAAAAATAGCAATTTATGGGAAAGAAGGTTTTAGGACAAGATGATCTAAAGGATAACATGAAAAATTGATGGTGAATGATTTATGGAAGGTTTTATTTATTTTCATGGTAGTTTCAGACATGATTATGAAGTTTCATGATGTTTTGAGATCCAAATAGGTTGGTGATCAAATTAGAGTTTTGGGATCTCAAATAGCAGGGTTAAGTGTTTTGGTCATAACTTGAGCTACAGGTGGAATTTTGAGAGGATTCAAGTTGTGTTAGAAATTATATTTAGATATATTTCCATTGATATATGGATTTACTCATTATGAGTTAATTTAACATGGTTTATATGGAATTATTTCAGCAAGAAGTTGTTTTTAGTTCAGACAAGATTTGTTTTTGTGGAATTTTGGTTGTTTGAAGCATGAGATGGATTGATTGATACTTCATATTACTTGGAAGTGAACATGGATGAATTTTGAATCCAATGAATCAATTTATAGGTATTGAATGCATGTATATTTTATTTTATGAGCTAACCTTTGAAAATAGATTGTTTTTGGTAGGTTGATTTGGTGAAGGCAAAAGTTGTTATGGTTTGAAGTGAAGGATGTTTCATGACTTATAACTTACTTAGAAGTGTTATACATATTATTAAATGTTTTTTAGTTTTAACATGGTATGTTTTGGTTTAGTATAAGAATTTTGGTGATCAAATGAAGTTTCCATGGTGTTGAAGGGTGAAGGAAACAAATTGGTTTGAGATTTGTAAAGGAAACTAGGCCTAGTAAATGAAATAATTTGATTGGTTGATATTAATTTCAACCATGTATGAATTTTTATGATATTTTAATCATGTATAAGGTTTAATGTCATGAAAATGTATGGTACTCATGTTAGGGCAATTTTAAGATTGTGCCCATGGGGTTTTGAGCCATTTTTGGCACATGTAATGATGTTTTTGGATAGGCCGACCTAATTGGGTCATATGTAGCTTTTTTATTTCAAATTTTAAATTTTTTCTTGATGTATTTGTTTAATAAAATGGAGGGAAAATTTTGGGCCTATGTTTGAAAGATGAAAAGCATATAAAAAAGCATGTTTTGGTGCTTTTATGAACTAGTTGAGTGTGTGCATGGTATGTGTGAGAAGTGTGACCTAGGAGGGTGAAATTTTCAGGTATTGAAGCATGAATTGAAGTAAAATAAAGTGATATATGGTTGAGTAAGATCAAAAAGAATGTGTGCAAGAGTTTGAATCTTTAGAAGTGAAGAAAGAGCTAGATTGTGCAAGTTGAAGACCTAGGGTTTGAGCAAGGGTTTAGAAGAGTTTGGAGCTGAATATTTGGATCACTATCAGTTTTGGTATCAACATATTTTCAGTATTCATACTTCATAAAAATATTTTGATGTTTAATATTCATGCAAGTCTCTATTTGTGAGTAATATCAACAAGGGGTTTAGGGGTTGGTGCTCCTTGTATGGTTGGTGCCTCAACAAAGAAATTTATTTTGATGTGTAATATTCACTTGAGTCTTTGTTGTGTGTAATATTAGCAATTTTTTTAATGGGGTTTCTTCCCTTTGATGGTTTCCCACTTATATCTTGGTGCCTTGTGTTGATTTTCTTGATCATGGTTTATATCATGTATGGTATTTGATTGTGTGCACACATTAATGGATGGTTAAGTGGTTATGTGTTTTGAATAAGCAATCTGAAATCTGATTTGAATTTTTGTAAGGAATGATTCACCCGCCTCTCACCCATTGTGCTTCTAACAAGATCACCAAAAAAACTCGCTCTTAACAACATTTCAGGGATACATTTTTTTGTAAGGAATGATTCACCCGCCCTCTCACCCATTGTGCTTCTAACAAGATCACCAAAAAAACTCGCTCTTAACAGCATTTCAGGATACATTCTATCCTTTATACTCTTTTACATCATGTGCACACTTTCTTTTACTACTACTTTTATAAAATTTTACATATTTTTACATTTTTCGTAGATTTTTCGATATCTGAGGACTTTAATTAATCTTTTGTTATTCTTTTACAAGTATTTCCTTAATACACAAAAATAAACAAACTACAACAAAAATACAAGCACAACAACTTGTACAAACAACACATACACTTCACCTCTCGGTCACTTTCCTTTCCCGGGCTTCACATTTCACTTTGGAATCATTCTATGCTTAACTTGTCCACTCGACATGCTATTCATTGCAAGATCTACATAATCATAAGGTACACATCTTCTATCTACTTTATGTTATCAAGTATTCACTCAAAAACATAAAGTGGGGGAAAATGTAGACACTAAATCACACACTTGGGTACATTTCTAGGTCCTAAAAGCATGCTAGCATTTACATGATTCCTAAAAAAGAAAACTAGTGGTTGACAACTATATTTTACCTCTTTTCTTTGTCTCTTGTTTTCTTTTTGGTATTTCACACCCTAAAAATTAGTCAAAATTTAACTACTTTATCTTTTATGGATCTAGACACCAAAGATTCGTAGAAGGACAACAATGCCCAGGTGCTCTTGTCCCCCATGGGCCCTCGACACTTTCTCACTTTACTCACTCTTTTTGGATCTCTTTTATCTTTTTTTCATCTTTTCAACATATGGATCAACCTTCCAGGTTGTTAATTACAAAATTCAAATAAGAGAATAATATAAATACATAGTTATGTATTCAAAATCAATGACCAACACTAACCATTACAATCATCACCTAAGATTGCATTCCAAAGGCACTAAAGTCTTCTAAAGGAATTCATCTAGCATTTATTCAAGAGACAAGGGATGTATACTTCTCCATACACTACATAGAAAGGGGAAGTTCATTCTATTACATCCACACATTTTACTACACAACTACATTCTAGTTATAACTCGCTATCAAGTGTAACTTACATAGGGAAATCCTAGGACATCATTATTACACACACACACACACACAAACACACACACAAAAATAACTACACGGATCCGATATGTAATGTAGTGATCATTCGTAAGTTCACTCTCGAGGTAACCATTCGGGTCATTCTAACTCCCCATTCTACATTTTTTTAGGTTTGATGCGGTTTGTGGGATTGTGTAGGTGAAATTCTCTTTTGTAGGTTATAGGTACCTTCAACGATCATAGTGCAAACATCAAGTGAACAACGGGAAAAAAGTGAAGACCTTATTACATAACAAGAAAGTAAATTCTAAACTTTTACACATTTCCCTATGCCTAGGAGTAGTCACCAAGACCCATGTCCCTTTGTCCAACACTGGGCGCCTGTCTCGACATTATTCTTAGGTTCTAGATTTCACAAAGTGAGCATTTATGACCCTATTTATAGTTTTTCATTAGTTGTACCTTCCCAAATCACTTCTGTCCACTCAAAATTATCTAAGTACTCCTTTCTCTCTTCCTTTCTTAGGGTTTTATATTTTACATCTTATTTTGTTTGTGTCATTATTGTATTTCAACATTTGTACATCATTTATTTCAATAGTTACTCGAAATAAGATTTAATGCAAATTAAAGTAAATCAAGTATATATATTCTTCCTACCATCATGAGTATTTTTCTTGTCATATTTCCAAGATCTTCCATGAAGTATATGGAAAACATACATATGCATTATATCACACAACACTTTGTCCTTATAACCCCTAATCTGGAAAATCTACCCAAATTTGTTCACTCATAAGAACTTGTTGCCCTTTTTGAAGCAAAGAAACTTTGTAGGGGTAGGATGTTGTATTCTTTTCAAACCAAGATTTTCTAACATTTCTAAAGATACCAAATTATTAGCATTACATGAATCAATCACCAATTTACAAGACTTACCTTGTGATTTGCAAATTGTCTTAAACAATGTATTCCTTTGTGCGGAGTTCTTTCTCCTTGGGTATATTGATCAACACTCTCTTCATCATAAAATATTCACCAACTTCTGGATCTTCTACATGAGATGGAGAACATACACTCTCTTCCTCTACTTAAACCAACTAGTTTCTATTTTCATTCCTTGAATTGCTTACTTGAGGTTCTTCTATGAATTCCCATGACCTATGACCTAAAATTTATTACATGTGAAGAATTAACCTATGAATATTGTACTTCCTCTTCCTCTCTCGCACATATATTCATCTATAGGAAAAGATTCTTCCTTTGAATCCACCTCTTAAAGTAGAAACTTGTTCTTGTGAATTACTAGTTTCTCCACTTGTCCTTTATGATGAAATTATTCCTCCTTGTTATCCTCTTTCTCTACCTCTTCTTTGTTGGTTTCACATTCTACTCACGTTATCATATGCTTTCAATGCATATTGGTAACATTCTTGTATAGTTTTTGGACTCACCAAACTGATCTTGAATGTTATATCTCAGCCCACTCAAGTACCTGACTATCTTCTCCACATCGTCTTCCACGTGCCCCGATCTGATTGTTAACTTATAGAACTCTTATGTGTAATCCTTGACACTCATTTTTTTATTTTAAAAATTTAGCTTCTGTATAGATTTTTCTGATAATCACTAAGTAGGAACTTATCCTTAAGATTTTCTACCATCATGTCCCATGCCTTAATCTTTCTCTTCCCCTGTTTGATTATCTCATCCTGTATAAATTCCCACCATATTTTTGTATGTCTTTTCAATTTGGTATAAGAAAACTACACTTTTTGATTCTCGGGCACATTATCATAATCAAAGTACTTGTCCAAATTATTTATCCAGTCAATGAGTTCTTCTCCATCAAGGATACCTGCATATGTATGAATTTCCAAATTTGGTTTTGATTCTCGTCTTATAATCACTTCAAGAAACTTGTCAATTTCACATTCTTTAGGCTCTTCTATCTCTCCCTGTGTTTTAGTTACTTATGGATCTTATTTCCTATCACTCACATCACCTATCATGATTCCTCTTCTTTAATTAGCTTCCACTATTTTTAACCTTGCATCAAAACCAACCCTCATGTTTCTCAACTCTTCCAGGATGGCGTCAGTAATTTGAATGCCTCGTTTATCAACTCCTCTCAAAACTCTTATGCATGGCATTTTCACTTTTCTCCTTTATCTCACTTCTTTTTCTTGTCTCTTAGTATCAACTTTCTCTCGATACCATTATTGATGCAAGTAGTGAGAATAAATTAGAAGGAATTAGGTCTTATACCCATGTTTTGCAAAAACTATCTCCAAGGCTTGTAGCCCTACAAAACTACAAACCTTATTATTTAGAAGAAATGAAGCGTAGTTACAGGAAAATAAATATATTTCTATATACCCTTTTGGAATTTTTGCTTCACTCAAAATTTCAAGGCCATATTCTCTTATTTGATCCCCTACTTTGCTAATTTATTTTTGGAATTAGGCCTCTTCTGAATCTACATGCTTGTTCGTATATTGTCAATAAATGGGACGATTTAGAAAAATTGCAATAAAAAAACCTTGAAAATATGTATATATGAGGACCTTAGGATATTTCTACCAAATTTTGAGTTGTGACACATGGTCTTAAGCCGTCAAAACTCAATTTTAGCTTAAACCCTAGGTAGGGTTTTAGGTAACTTTGTAGGTGTAAATGCTTCCAAATGATAATAAACAAAACTTCAAGCCCTACAAACTTACCTATAGGTCTATTTTTAACCCCTTCATCTTCCTAAGCAGTCAATATAGAAGGAAAATTCAAAAAAAAAAAACTTGGATAATCCTTACTTTGGACAGGCAAGAAAACAATGTTCTCGATGCATTCAAGAGCGAGTTAGAATTAAACATGGAATTTCCCACTCCAAATCCTTCATTAAAATCCTGAAACAATATCTGAACCTTCTCCATAAAATATCCAACCTAAGATTACAATAATTCTCAAGAAAAATGAGCATTTCATTGTGATTCATGTGATGAAAACAATCTTTCTTACAAAAACAGAGCCATTTTGTCATTTCACTTGATTTCTCAATCAAATTTCTCTTACACACAATTGTTGTCTTTTTTAATACATGTAAATAACTCTCCCAATCAAACCAATCTATCCAATTTTGTATATTTAATCTAAAACCAATTTTTTGGGTTCATAACCTCATGTTAAGAACTTAGGAAAACGTGAATTTATGAGAAAATATGAACTTATCCTTTGTTCATCTCTAATAGGTTTTAAAACATATGAAATAATGTTTTGACACTGATATGAATCATTTAGTCCCCTAAAAATCATCCTAGCAAGCCAAAATTTCCCAAATCCTAGTTCAAAATTCAAATTTTGATTTTGGGTGGGAAAATGGAAAACAAATTAAAATTCAAGTTCTTAAGCACCTAGGCACCTATCAAAACTTCTAATTCCTAAAACCACATACCTAAGATGATCAAAACCAAAATTTAGTATCGCAACTTGCCCAAGTTGATGCTCCTATGAGACATTGGCATCATGTTGATAGCAATTCCAAAATTAAATACTACATCTCTTATTTCATAGCCTCCTATAATTATATTGAATCTAGTATCTACATCCCAAGATTTCTTTGTCTTAACATATTGGATAGGCCTTTTAGACCACACTACTCCACTAGTTTCATGTTCTAATAGAGTCTTCAAAAAATTGGACATATTTTGTGAGATATATCCATTTCGCAATACATTTATTATTCTTAGAAAGTCTTGTAATGCATTAACTACTCCCTCATTCTTCAAAATTCACATCATCTAGCCATATATGTGTACTTTAGATTCTCCATTAATTTTTCCTTGACATCTCTATTTTTAATTGAGTGTGAAAATCCTTGAGCTTCTTCCAGCAATGATTTTTCTTTCTTTAGATGGGGGCATGTGTCTTTGTATGCTTGTTAGATTTGGGGCTCATTAGATGGTCCAAGCCTTTCTCTTTCCTTTGATACCTAAAGACATCTTGGATGTTTTTAGTATTCTTAGGAACCACATTAATCATTTTAACATTGCACAATTATTTTTCTTTTCTATGTTTCTCCAACATATGACAATCTTCTATATTGTGTTGCATGTGCACCCTACAATACGCATAAAACACTTCCAACTCGTATCTAATTTATACTTGCATACAATGTGGTTTGGTTCTCTACAAAGGTATCATATTAAACAATTTCTCTAAGGATGGGGTCCCATCCTCCCGTATTAATAACCACCTTTATACCCTCTTTAGTGTGCACCATACTATCTTTACGAAGCATTCCATCTTTGGTGTTGGATTTAATACACTCCATTAGGATCTTGAGGTGGAGGTGAATTCCATCCAAATTATTATTTTGGAAAACAAGGTGCCCAACCCATTTTGTGTTTCAGAGATGGAGAAACTCAACTTGGATTAGGTCATGGGTATTGTAGTATATAATGCATATTTGAATGCAATGAAGAAGGATCCCACTACACACTTAGTAGGAGATATGAAACCATTTGTATGTCTGGGACAATTAGTTACGCTTTAGTGACCAATTTCATTTCGACTGCAAATATATTTATGGTAACTTAATATTCCATGTCCATCAAGGCTCTACAATCTTTGAATTCATGCGTAGTTAGCCTACAAAAAGTACATACTACATTTTAAGGATTTTATACATAATGCTGCAACAAGTGACAATTGTTGAGTGAATGTCCCCATATCATGCATACTTTAATGTATTTCCCTCATTTCCATTTCTTTGTTTTAGTGTATTCCTTATTTTAATTTCCTTCTTCCTTGCACTATGTGCACCATATGCTTATCTTGTGTTTCTTTCCCACTTGTAATTCCTCCATTCTGCAAATTACTAAATTTTATTTAGCTTCCATTTTCTAACTTTTCACACCACTATCTCCATAGTCCTCAAATGTTTTTCTTTGATAGCAGATTTAATTGCCTCTTCTTTGGTGTTAAATTTTGTTTGCATAATTGCCAAATATGTTTTACTTCATAATCCTTCTACAAGCCAAGCTGATTTATTGGGCTCATCAAAATTAAAACTAGTTTTATTCAATACACTATAAAACCACATGTTATATTCCTTAAGCAGCTCTCCCACACAATTCTTTTTCAAAATTCTAGTGTAAGTGCTTCATGCGCTTCCTTAAGATTTTTCCCACTAAGATTCCTTGAGTATATAAATTCTAGTGCCCTTCAATGCAATGATCCTATGCATTTTTATTTCTTAGTGGTATCATATGTTACTTTGTATTCTCACCATTGTATATCAAAATTCAGCAATTAATGCTTTAGATCAACAATATTGTCATATGGTTGTAAACTAGAGTATATTTTTTAAAAAACAAGCCATATTTCCTCTCATTCTTGTCTAACTATTTGGATGACTTTGGATAATAGTATGGGTCTGATTTTCAAATGGGTTCAGTTAAATTTCACACCGGACTAATTGGTACTCGCATTGGTGTTTCCACTTGCCTTACTAGATTTGGGATTTTTTTTTGAATATTTGAATTAAAAAAACTTACTCTATATTTTTACTCACAAAACTATTATTATTGCACTCCCTACTCTTTTCTCTATTTCCACTAAACATGATTATGTGTAAAGGACGCATGGAAAATGATATATCTACCATATTTGAAATATATTCCACACTTATTTCCTTTACACTTCTATGTAACATGGTTTATCTGGGGTAAGTGCACCAAAATGGGGGCCAAAAAGTAGACAAAAACTTAAAATTAGCTAAAACTCATATGCATTTTCAAATAACACGTACACATTCTTATTTTTCAAATTTGGTAATTTACAAACCTAAAACACGTACGCATTTTTAGTGTTACAAAATGTATATGTGTTATAACGCATACACATTTCTAGTGTTATGAAATGCATATGTGTTTTATAGTGTTATGAAATGCGTATACGTTTCTAGTTTTATGAATTTTGAAAGTATAATATTTCTTTTATTATTTATTTATACTTTTATTATTTCTTATACTTTAAATTTATTTTAGTAAATATAAGAAATTAGGGTCACTCTGCACCTAATGGAAGTGGTCCCGTAGCTCCAACAATTATAATCTAGAATATAGTTTTTCAAAATCTAATTTGGTCAATAATTACTCATTTTTCAGAATTTAGCAAGGACCTAAAGCTTTCAGGGCATATATATTATAATCGTTCTTTATTTTGGGAAAACATATATTCGTTTTATAGGTTTTTTTACCTTCTGGATTAGATTTTGGCCTAAACATTGCTTGAATTGGTACCAAGTTTCAAATTTGGTCCATAATTCACTTAAGTGACCACGAATCAATTCTATGATGCTTGTCTACTTCTTAGTGAAATGAGATTTTCGCTTTGTAGATAGAGGATTTCTCCCGAATGGGATTCTGTCATATGGATAAAGTGAGGTGATTGTAATGTGCCTCCTCCTTAAGGTGTAATCACACTACTAGGTTTTGAATGATTTTTTAATAAAATTACATAGTGAATTGAGATGATTTCTCATTCTTGGAAACATGGTGCTCCATATGAAGATCACCCCCTCACTTTTCCTAGCTCTAAAATCATCCTTTCATAGAATAAAATTCATGATGATCATACATGTATTTTCTCATATGTATCTCATGGAGATAGATGATGCCTTAATACTTCACACATGATGCTCCTAGATACCTCGGTGGCATGGCTACCTCATTTTAGCTTGTTCTTTAGAGAGATTTGGGTATAATGAAAAAGTCAGGATATGATGATCATTAAGTAATTCCTTGAGTTCCATATTTCACCTTTAAACATGATGAATCCTTCACAATTCAATTTCTTGACCAAGATGACACCTGGGTGGAAGCATGCTTATGGTACTGGACACCTTTTTCTCAAGTTTCTCCTCATGGAAATGGGTTTCCTCCTCCATATAGGGGATGAATCCTTGAATGAAATTTTAGGATGAGTTACATGTTATTGATCTCGATACTTCACCGAAAAAATTCAAATAAAATTTAACGATCAATGAAACTATTATAAAAATATAATTCTGCTGCTGCAAATCAAAATTTAGGTCCTATTTCATTTTAAATTGGGAGGGGCGGTGCGAGTTTTGAAGTACCTCAAGAAGTATTTAAGCCTTAAATCAATGATGATTATTCCACCTTGTATGTTATTATAATATAGTTCCAATGCCTATTTTTCATCCTAACTCTTTCTAGAAGTCCTAGAATCATCTAGAGAAGTCATATTTCATCGTTTTAGTTTTCACTCCCTACACCTGAAAACTCGGTCTTAAAAAAATTTCTCCTTAATGAGATTTTATTTACTAAACTTTCCTAAATTTACTTAGACATCTTAAATTATCTCTTAAATCTCCCTTAGATGTTTTAATTTTTTTGGAAACACTTATGGATGGTGTTCATTAGCCACAGAATGGCCAAAATGGCCTTTTTAGGCCTTTAGAGGAAGTAGTCTCTCATCAAAACTAACTGAGTTGATCAATCACCTTAGAAATTATTACACGCACACTGAAATACACTAAATGATCTTCTTATGAATTTACTTTGAGATAGGGTAAATTTTGAACTGATGTTAGGCGGTGCAGGAGGAAGGATGCACAATGACCGTAGAAGCCTTATTTTCAATTAAGGGCTTAGTTGTCAAGCTTCAAATTTTCTAATTTTCATGCTAGTTATTTTGGAAACTCGGAGCTAATCAAACACACTCTGGGAGAGTTTATAAATATCTTAAGCATCTAGAGGTGATGTCGTGGAATATTGGAAGTGTTTGAGGTAATTTAGGAAGTTTTAGGAAAGGTTTTCTCACTCCAGGACTATATGCTCAATAATGGGTTTTATAGGTGTAGGGAACAATCACTCTAATGGTGAAACCTGAATTCTCTGGAAGATTATAAGATCTCTGTAAGAAGTTACAAGGAAAAATAGGAATTTGAAAGGTATGTGAATCCTCTACATGTTTGAGACATCCATTTTCTCTAAGGCTTAAAGGTTTCATGAATAATTTTAAAACAGTGCATTTGTCCCCTTTGGTTCCAAACAAAAATGGGCCTAAATTTTTAGATTCAGGCATAATTAAGTCTTGAAAGTTATTCCATTAATCTTATAATGTGTTTTTTCATTTATATAATGATGTTTCCACTCATTGTTAGGAAAGTGGGTGATATTATGATGTTTCCACTCATGGTCGATGAAGAATGCCCTCTTTCACTTGAACAAATCCATAAAACATTGTCATGCCTTTACGACCCTCTTGCACTTGATGATAACTTAAAAAAATTACCTACACATTGAAATCATGATGATACTTCCACCTAGGAAATACATTGACTAATGAAATGTGAGACCGAAAATCTTCCGACCTTGAAACTATGAGTCTACATCTCATTTTATACTTTCTAACATTCTTAAAAGTGATCTTGGTTAGACTAAGAAGGATGCATTATAAAGGTCAGTGAAAAATGATGGTCCCATACTAAGACAAACTACAAAATTTGGAAAAACTCCAAGTAATCGAACAAATTTTGGAAAGATTCTCAAGCATTCTACTTGAGATAACTACCATAACCATTCATGGTTATTCTTTCTCATCATGCTCATGATGATCATTCCCTTAAAGACTTGAATTTAAATGATGTCCTTGATGTTTCAGATCCTTCATAGACCTCATGACTCTCTTGATTACACTCATTGTCTAAGTGAATGTATTTTATACACATTGACACCCTGATATGTGCATTATTGCAATGTGATTCCCATGATGTCCCTTTTTAGGCCTCCGGAGGAAGTTGTATTTCACTGAATCTTACTGAATTAATTTATCACCTTGGGTAATCATCCCTACACACTAAAATAAACCCCAAAAACTTTTTAGGAATTTTCTCTAAGCCAAGGTGAAGGTTGAACTGGAGGTAGGTTTTCCATAGGAAGGATGTGTAATTATTAGGAAGCCTAATTTTCAATTAGGTGCTTAGTTGTCATGCTTTGAAGGTTTTCAATTCTTCATGCTAGATATTGTACATCACAACAGTGAATTTGGACTCAATTGTACCCCCTAATTATGCAATGCATTACATAGCTAGTTTTTTTATAATAAGAGAAGAAATGTTGATTGAATTGAGCCATGTGAAACTTATTGGAACTATATGATTTGATTTTTTACTTCATTTAGGACTACTTAAAAATATAGGCATTAATCAATTAGTCAATTCGATTAAAATTGAAGATACAATTTGTGATGCGAAGTATCATGGGAAATTAAATTTATTACATAAGTTTTACAATATTAGTTAAGTACATGGGTACACACAAAGATCATGAGAAGGATAACTCGAGAAAGGAAAGAGCAACACAAAAGTTGGGTGATGGTGATTTCACGAATGCTTTGTGAAATAATTGAATTTTATATGTGCATTGATTGCAAAAGTGAAAGAAAATGTGTGCATGAAATGATTCAAGTATACCATTTAAGTGGCTAGAGTGACAAGGAGTAGAGATGAGTTTAGTCACACGAAACAAGTGAAACTTTTCAAGGGTCATGAAGGAAGACCAAAGCAATATTTACAGACGATTGAAAAAATATGCAAAAACTCACCTTTCACCATGATAAATCCTACAAAAATGATTGTTATATTTCTTAAAAATTTGCCTACAACGTCAAGAAAACTATCCTCTTTCTAAATATATACTTTTTATATTTTTCTGACTATTCTAAGGTTTCCATTTATATTTATTTCAAACTATGTCTTTTATACCTCTATTTTTAGTGATTGTAAATGCTTATCTTTTGTCATGTATCTTTTTTTCACTTCTCCAAATTGAAAAAATATATATACAATCCCAAACTAGGACTAATTCTATACATATTCAAAAAAATCTAATTTTTGATATTTTTGAGGTAGTTAGGGGAGCATGGTTGCTATCCATTAATTTTTAATTTTCAAAATCTTTGTACTTGAAAAACCATAACAAAATAAATACTCACTAAATTTTTTTTTTTTTAAAAATATATCCCAAACTAAATTTTCTTATCTATATTTCTACTAAAGGGTTTTCAAAAGCACTAAATAGTTCTCAAAAAAATGGGCGGCGGGGGGGGAGGAGGGTGGGTGGGTACGACCAACTACCTACTATGTTTTTCATAAAAATAGGAGCACCTATTGACATTTTAAATATTTGATCCACTTACACTTAACCATTTTCAAAATAAATAGTAGTTTAGAAACTAGACTTGAAATTATAAAATTCATGTTCTTATAACATCTTAAAATTTTGATCAGTAACTATCTCAAATAACTCATACACATTGAAGTTTTTTATTTTTTAGAAAAATGTGTCCACTTAAGACCCCCTTTGGCTCCCCATTTGCATGCACTTACCCACTTGAGACAATTGGCTTAATGTTCTTCAAAATTCTTGTAGAATTCTAATTTTATCCCAATCGTTTAAACAATCCCAAGTAATCAATTCGCTATATGGATTAAGGGGTATATATCCTAAAAGAGGGGTACCATAATTTTCTATTATCCTTTAAATGTGTGATCTATATTATTCACTATGGATCGCATCTCCTTTATCTCGCATAATACCATGGTTTCCATGTGTAGGTAGAACTAGCACATGCAAGGATCTAGCTAGAAGACAACTTCAACAAAGAAGCCAAAAACATAAGATCTACAAAAATATATTACTATTATTGATCTCACTCACATACAACCAAAAGAATGATCCAAAGAGGAGTGTGGAATGCCAATAAATATATAGCCAAAAGAGAGAGGATCATTCTATAGAGGATTCTAGAAGATAAGGTTTCTAGAAGGTATGAATACCCATTTTTTGAGTGATGCACAAAATGACAAAGAGATGTGCACACCATATTATCTATTAGAGCTTAATTATTTATCCTAACACCCTCCCTTAAGTGAATAATTAGGAAGGTGGGAACACAAAAAATGGGTCCCAACTACTAGGCCATATTAGGTACCCATGTACATAACAAAGAGAAGGAAGGAGGACTTCATGGTGAATCCCCAAGGAAAACTTCCTTCACCCCAAGAAAATATCGCAAATGAAGATAATGAGGAGTTTCTAAAGGTTTAGTGAAGATGTCAGGCAACCTAGTCAACAAGTAGGCACAAACTCTAGTGAAAGGACTCCATCCTGGATCAACTGTCGAATGAAGTGCATGTGTATCTCAATATGTTTCATACATTGATGCTTGACCGGATTGTGAGAAATAACAATGGCACTCTGGTTATCACACCAAAGAGTAGTAGGAATAGATTGTGGAAGACCAAACTCATCAAGCAATTTTCAAAGACAAATAGCCTCTTGACTAGCTTGAACTGCACCTTGATACTCAGCCTTAGTAGAAGATAATGCAATAGCAGTTTGCTTCTTACATCCCTAAGAAATTGGACCAGAACCAAGATGATAAACAAATCCAGAGGTAGATTTACGAGTGTCAACATCACCTACCCAATCTGATTCAGTATATCCAATGAGTTGTGAAGAACTCTATGGTGTATATTGTATGCCATAGTGCAAAGTGCCCTGAAGATAGTGCAAAATACACTTAGCTGATTTCTAATGAATCTCATGAGGCTCATGTGCAAAGTGAGAGACAAGGTTAACAACAAATGTGATGTCAGGGTGAGTGTGTGTCAAGTAGAGAAGACTTCCTACAAGTTTCCGATATAATGTGGGATCAACTAGAGGAGTCTTACAATCAGTAGATAAAACAACACCTGACTGAAATGGATTAGGAGCAGGCTTGCAATTTTCCATATGAAACTGGTGAAGTAAATCATGAGCATACTTATGTTGTCTAATAGAGATTCCTTCAGAAGTCCGATCAAACTACAAACTAAGGAAATAATACAGAAGTCCCATATTGGTCATGTCAAAATGTTCCATAAATTTATTTTGAATGTCACAAATGAGGGAATATAAACTACCAGTGAGAATGAGATCATCAACATAAAAGTCTAGTATCGAATAGTATCCCCATTTTGCTTTGAATGTAGACATTAGGGTCTGAGTGGCACCGAAGAAATCCAGAGGAGAGAAAAAAAGAATCCATCTTTTCATACCAAGCTCATGGAGCCTGTTTGAGACCATAGAGAGAATGATGGAGTCTACAAACGAGTGAAGGATCCTACACAAAACTTAGAGGTTGCTCCATATATATCTCCTCATGAAGATCACCATGCAAGAACACACTCTTTACATCCATCTGGTATATGGGCCAATGATTAGTTGCAGCAAGAGAGAACACAACTCAAACATAATCCATCTTAGCTATAGGGGAAAAAAGTCTCAAAGTAATCAATCCCTCAACTTGTGAAAAACCCTTTGCAACTAAGTGATCCTTGTACTGATCAACAAAACCATCTATGCATACTTGGTCTTATAGACCCATTTGCATCACACAAGTTTTCTTCCTTTAGGAAGAGGAACTAAATCCCAAGTGTGATTCTTCATAAGTGAAGAATACTCCTCGTGCATAGTTGTCTCCCACTCTGGTTTGGCAATAACATCAGAAAAGTGAACTGGATCATCTGAAATAGCATGACTAACAAGATCCGTACTAAAAATTTGTGAGCGAGTTTGACGAGGAACTGAAGGATCACCAACCATAGGACCTACAAAATCCAAAGTGGATTGAGCCCATTTGGGAAAATCCTGAGAAGCATTTGGTGGTGGAGGATGAGGTTGTACATGTACATCAACTGGGTCCTCATCAACATCATCTAGAAACATACTAGAAGAAGGATAAGTATGAGAAATAAGGGATGGAGTGTCAGGAGATGAAGTCTCCACGAAGGATCACTCTCATCAAAATGAACATCCCACCAAAATAAAACATCATTAGTGACAGGGTCATGAAGGCGATAAGCCTTAATAGTCTCACAATAGCCAACAAAAATAAGTGATTGGATTTTCCTCTCCATAGACTTGTTTTTTCATCAGGAACAAATGCCCATGCCTTACTCCCAAATACATGAAAATATGACACATCTGGTTTCTCTCTAAACCAAACCTACATAGGAGTCTTGTTCTGCAAGGCCTTATGTATGGTACGGTTCTGAATATAATTTACACAATTGATTGCCTCAGCCCAATAACAAGGATCCATTTCCTTAGAATGAATCATGTAATTATCCATCTCCTTCAATGTTCTATTCTTCCGCTCATCCACACCGTTCTATTAAGGAGTATAGGGTACTATAAACTGATGCACGATCCCATGTTGAGTGCAGAAATCCTTGAATGCATTGCTCACATATTCCCCCATTATTGGTGCATATCATCTTGAGTGGAAGAGATGATTGCTTCTCAACAAGAGCCTTAAAGGCTTTGAAATTCTCAAAAACATCACTTTTGGTCTTAAGAAAGTAGACCCAAGTGCATCAAGAAAAGTCATCAATAAAAGTGAGTACATATTTGGCCCCAGAAAATGAACGAGTAGGAAAGGTGAGAAGATCACTATGTACCAACTCAAGAAGAGCCCTTCTTGCAAGATGCCTTGCCCTTTGGAAAAGGATCTTGATGTTGTTTTCCAAGCATACATCCGGGACATACTCCATTTGTGCAAGAAATCTTCGGAAGACCAAGAACCAATTTCTATGTACTCATCTGCTATAAGTATTTATAGTTCATGTGGCCAAACCTCTCATGCCACAATTTATTGACTAGATTAGCATGGGAAAGTAATGAAGCACCTGTAGAAGGCTCAAATCCTTCAAAATGATAAAGACAAGCATTATGATCTGCAACACCTATAGCCACTATCTCTTGAGGATCTTGTATTTCTTTGATTATAACTTTATGTGGAGTAAATTCCATAATTTTTCCAGTTCCTGAATTAAAAATTTGATAGATAGACAAAAAATTAGAAGTAATTTTGGGAACAAGGAGTACATCAGTAATACAACCATCCTATATCTGAACATTTCCTTTCCTAAAACATCAACTCAAGAAGAGTTACCAACTTCAATATGGGAAGTGTTGTAATCAAAAACTGAAGATAGAAGATCTTGAGAATGTGTGAGGTGATGAGAAGCCCTGAATCAATGATCCAATTATCATGAGATGCAAATATACCTCAAGTAAAAATAAGTTTCCCTTTTCCTGATGAAGAAGAAGTTGGAGTAACAAAAATCTTATTTTGTTTAATTGCTTCCTCCAAGGATTTCATCTTCTTGAAACATCTATTCTCTGAATGATTTGTGCCACCACAAAAGGTGCAAGGTCCATGGGTCTTCTTTTGTTTGGATTTTCCTTTAGGATTAGGATTTTTGAAGGACTTAGTGGACTCAGAAGATAGATTAGGCTCAAAATATTGAGGAGGAGGTTTATTTACTGATTTGGTGGAGGGAAAGGTCTTTGTTTTAGACGTCAATGGGGTTTGGGTGGATTGTTTAAGATGAAGGGTTGTGTTTGGATCCACCCAGGTTCGAATCCTACTAGGTGTGATCCCTCCAGGGGTGGTTTAAAATTGGTGGTGGTTGTTGCATCATCGGTGAGTTACTGATTGGTGGTGATTCTCGGTGGTGGTGGACTTTTCATTGTCGGCATTGGCGGTAGCTTTTGGCTCTAAAATGGCGATGGCGAGAATAATTACATCTTCGTTGTGGGTTTAGCAGTCATGGTTAGTGATGGATTAATTGTAATATCTTGTCTATGGACATTATTAAGGAAGGGGACCCAAGATCCCCGGTTCTAAGCTCTGGTCAAAAGTGTTAAACTATCTAAAAAATGGCCTTTGTTTTAAACTTGGGTTTTCCTTTGGAAGAGCTAGCAACAAGAGCATGAGAACTACTAGGAAGGGCATCGAGGGACATTAATTTGGTTTTCTCCCTAGTAAGGTGATCACAAAAGAGCTCAAAAGTAGGCCATTTGAATTGGTCACTAAGGGCATCCATAGCTAAATAAAAGGTAGAGGCAAAGACACTAAAATGACCCTTCAACTTAGAGAGGATAAGAAATATAAATTCTTTATCAGTTTTAGTTTTTCCTCCTGCTTGTAATTCTGAGTGAATAGACTTAAAATTGGACAAAAATCTTCTATAGTGGAAAAATCAGATGGCAAAAGGGAAGATAATTCTGCATCTAATTACAATAATCTGAATTCATTCACCTTACCAAAGAGCTCGAAAAACTTGTCCCATGCTTCCTTAGGTGTGCTAAGGTCGGAAAGGTGGAACATCAAGCTATCAGAAATGTTCAACCCGATCAAACCAAGAGCCTCGTCTTGCTTGCACTTGATCAAGTAGCAGTCTTTTTCAGAAGTGAAGGTTGGACCATTATCCAACACCACACGCCACAAGCCCTTCGACTGTAATAATTATTGCATCTTTGGTTTCCAGACATTATAATTAGAAGTATTAAGTGGCTCAAACAAACGTGACTCCATAGGAGAAAATGAGGACATGAATGGGTTTGGACGTCGGGTACCACCGAAAATGTGTCCCAAGGTACGACAAGAGGACCCTCCCAAAAATTCAAAAATCAACCCCATTGCAATAAAAACTGAACCAATAGAACAAGAATGAAAAATAAGTCACTTTTGCAAAAAATGGCACTCAAATCCAAGCTACCATGCAAAATTTATTAACAAATCAATTTCCCATAAAAAGGGCTCAAATTAATTTAAAAAGACTCAATGATTAAAAAAATCGTTAAGACAAAGGGAAAAGTGGTCGTGTGACCACTCGTTGGAACCGGGAGGAAATAAGGAACTCAAATTTTGTCTCTGTTTACAAACAACTCACAAAAGAATCAATTAGCAAGAACACATTAATTTCCCCCAAAGACAATTTTTAATAGCAAACTATAGAAAAATTAATTTTTTGTTAGAAAAATAAAACTATGGTTTAGGCCCAAAATTGTTTTGATCACCAATAATTTTTTAAAAAAAACAAAGAACTTACCTAATGTAATGAAATTTTAAAGATGCACGACTTGAGGGTTGGCGCAATTTTATGGCAAATTTGAAATCTCCAATGAGAATTTGTAAAGGAAATATGGTAGATCTAAAATCTCCGAAAAAATTGTTTAGCAAGAAATCCAAATAATAGCAAATTAGTGAAGATTTCAACACACAACAAGCAAATTTAGACAATGTAGAGGTATTTTTGGATGTTTGGGGCGTTTTTGCATATTTCAATAATATAAAAGAATGCATATGTTAAAAATGCCCTCCCAAGCTTTTATTAACCCTCCAACATTGTTTTGTTGGGCAAGGATGTATCCCAAGTCTGCAAATGAGCCAAAAACGTGGCTCTAAACAACAAAAATGCCCTCGGAACAACAAAAAAGTCTTTCACACAACAAAAACATCCATTGCAAGGAAAAAATGCCCCTCCAAATTCAGATCTAGTGAAACAGAGGATGCCCCGCGTCTAATTTTAGCAAAAAAATATCCAAGCCAAAAGAATGGCGCCCAATCTACAAAAGAAGAGTGTACCAATACAAACTAGACAAAACCAAGAAAATACACACAAAAATTCCTTTGATAAGACAATATCAAATCTCAAGATTTCATAAAAATAACAGCAAATAACCAACCAAACAATTGTGAACACCAATTGTCAGATTTGAAAAGCCGTATTTACAATGGACAAGACAATGTGCCACAATGAAGAATGAGGCCGAGCCAATGCAAAATGGTCAAAGAAATTCTTCAACCCCCAAATATTCCAAACCACACCACTCCAAAACAATGCAGAATATTATGGGCAAGAGTGAAAGAGCCTTCCAAACTCTTCAATGCTCTGGTACCATGTAGGTAGAACTAACACAGGCAAGATCTAGTTGGAAGACAACTTCAACAAAGAAGCCAAGAACACAAGATTTGCAAAAAAGAGATTGTTATTATTGATCTCTCTCACATACAACCCAAAGAATGATCCAAAGAGGAGTGTAGAATGCCAATAAATAGGTAGCTAGAAGAGAGAGGATCATTCTAGAGAGGATTCTAGAAGATAAGGTTTCTAAAAGGTATGACTACCCATATTGTGAGTAATGCACAAAATGACAAAGAAATGTGCACACCCTATTATCTATTAGAGCTTAATTATTTATCCTAACACCATGATGGCTTATATGGGTTCATGATGTCTTATCCGGGTTCAACGCTAACTACTTCATCAAATTACTTCTAACTACTTTTATTCACCACCTTCATTTTCTTCTTTTGATCACTTGGTTCCTTTGGTTTCCTTTTGTTTCATAATCGGGGTCCACGCCTCATTGCACCTCTCAACCACTTTATTTTTCTCCTTTGGTGTTATATTTATTACATTCAAGAGGTTCCTTTCCTCCTTCCTCAACCACTTTCCCTATTTTACTCATACTCACAATTGATTTCATCTTTCCCCTATAATACTTGAACTTACCCATCTATTTCATTGGATAGCTTCTCTCTTTAGTATTTCCAATATTGTCTTTGATCCTTCTTATGCCCTTTAAGAGTCTACTTTAATTCCACCCCCTTCCCCTTCATCCCACTCTCCTAGGATTACATCCCTTTTGTGCCTCCTGTCTACTCCATGCCATGCGGAATTGGCACCATGGAATTTTCCACAACTAGCATCTTGACTAAGAAAGGGATTTTCCTAAAACAAATTCCTCGCAATCTAGAAAAAAAAGCTTCGACAGAATCAAATGAACAAAAAAATGGACAATAATTTTAGTTACATACCCATAAATGGTGGTTTGCATCTAATGATCTACAACATGGGTCCATGGGATGTCTAATTTGTGCAACTTTTCAATATTTTCTTGTGTCCATTTATATTCATCTTTGTCCTTGTACCTAAAATAATAGTATTCAATCACAATAACTAAAAAACTAACTATTTTAAGATCTTACACTAGAAAATATCATGAATATCTCCATAGATATGCTCTGTCCTAATTCTTTCAGTCATAATTCCCATCATAGTCTCTTCAACTTCCACAAACAATTTTATCTTCTCTTACAACCATTGTTCCACATCCCTTTTTCTTGGTAGTCATCTAAACATTTTCCGTGTCCCAACGATGGAACCATTATTATCGAGAGGTCCTTGGATAATAACATCCAAATGTGTAACAAGTTGTATTCAAGATTAAATTCATGTTTTTACAATTAAACAATGCAAAAATAGATAGCAAGACTTAATCCATATTGCACAATAGCTACATATTTGACATAATTCAAGGAAGATAAAGATAATGAAAAAGAAATACAATATAAACAATAATGTTTATTACTAAATAAAAATTTAGACCCAATTCAAAATGGAACTTAAGGATTCAAGATTAATTCAAATTAAGATCAAGGATCAACCTTCTGCGTAATGCGCTTACATAGTTTTATACAAAATGAGGCAATTGTTGAGTTTCTAGTCACTTTTTATTCCTTTCATTGAGAAAAGAGATTCTTTGCATTCCCTATCTATTATAAGAGATCACTACATCTTCTATACTTTTTCCTATATAGGTAAGACATAGACATTAGGATTACATAATTATACAACATATATTCATTATGGATTTCTAATCCCTTAGACACTCCCAACATCTACAAAGTGCCACAAGTTCGTAGATTTTTATCCTTTGCAATGAGTACTTGATTGTTGTGTGGAATAAATTCAAATTGAAACATCTTGAAATCCATGATGAATGACAAAAAAATTGATATTTTCTCTTTTTATACCTTACTAGGCACACTTACTTGCAACTTATAGATTCAAATTCAACCTTTAAATTTTGTTGTCAAAATTGATTGATTGATAAAATATTTTTATTGAGTCTAGGAACATACAAACTCTTATGATAATAAAGTCATGATTTCCAAGAGGAAAGCATAATATTATCCATCCTTTGAATTTACTAGGAAGTTTCATCACCTAAATAAACATGATTCTTGGTGGGTGAAGGATCTAAGTTTATGAACCAATCCTTATTTCTAGTCATATGAAGATTGACTCTTGAGTCAATATACCCAATGGAGCTAGATGGGAATGATTCTTCACTCAATTGGGAACTATATATAACTTCCTTGTCAGAGTTTTCTTCCTCAAATCAATAAGATTCCCTTAGTGCTATTGTTTCTTCTTCCATTTTCCTTCTTCTATCCAGGATGACTTTTTTTTGAGATGAATATGGTTACTTAGGATTATTACTTGAAGAGCCTTGAGTTAAACTAGTGTACCAAAAGTATTTTATGTCATGCCCTTTTCCACAAATAAGACACTTCTTATTGGATGACCCATGAAATTTTTGTGTATTCTTCGTTGATTTTTCCTTACATCTTGGAGAATATTTTTTTATTTATGCCCATGAAGTTGGAAGAAAGTGCACAATCTTAATTTTATGTCTCATTATGCACATATACTTATTGTTACAACATATTGACCAATTGCTCAAAGGTTGGTTTCTTTTCAAGAGATTCAATGTGGTGATAAACACTTTGTACAATTACAAAGATCCTCTCAACATTATTAGTAAAAGTGTTTAACATTCCAAGGGTTCATTCAATATTAGGAGTGAGACCCTTAATGTTGTAACAAACATAAAAAAGATTCAATTTTCTCATTTGAATTGAATTTGAGACAATTTAGTTGGTGTTGGAGATGGAGGATTGTTTTCTAATTTTGTGTTACAAATATTGTTTTCAATTTGTCTCAAGTTGATTTGGTTATATCTATATCTCTTGTGTTAGGTATAACTCATTTGTTACACCAAACATAATGATGAGATTTAATTTTTGGTTAGTTCTATTAAACACATTTTGTGTTAGGTTAATTAATTATGCATTAAATAATTAATTATTTAATTAATGTTATTAATTAAATATTGTTTTTATTTGGTTTTATTAACCATATTTGTTTTATTTCTTCACGGGTATAATTGTTATGATTGTTATAACAATTATATGCTTCCCGATGTAATATTGGAAGCTATTGTATTTTTGTTGCATTGTTGCAACTTCTCATTTATTTGTATCTAGGCTATCCAATATGTATAAATATTGTAGCCTGCACTATTGTACTTGGTTGATTGAGTTTAATAAAGTTAATCAGGCTTCCGCCCTTGTTGCTCAATTCACATTTGGTACCAGAGCTAGTTGAAGCTCCTAGAGGTTGGAGAAAGGTTGCAAAGGAAGGAGAATCATGGAGAAGAAATTTACATCAACGGAGAGCCAGTGTTGCCTCCTGTAGCTTCCCAGAACCCCCTGCAAACTCACAACCTCATGTGCATTCTCCAGGTAAATGGAAAGCAATTTTTTTTTGCCGTGGTGCTCTCTGCACCAGGATAATTTACTTCTGGAGCATTTTTCTAGTTTATAGCAATTAGATTTTTTAAATAAAAAAATTTACTCCCTGGATGCATTTTTAATTTTAAATAAATCCCAATTTTGAGCTACATTGGCATTTAGGGTGAGCTCATTGCATTGACTCCACCGAGCCCATTCACGATTAAGTCCACATTACAAGTGATCAAGCCGAGCCAAATGCATTGCCATTCGAGTTTTGCGTTGTGTGGAGGACGAGCTCCAAGTTTTTCAAAGTTCGAGCCACTATATCCGTGATTTACGTTGAGTTTTTATGTTATTTGCAAGTTTAGAGCAGCCAAGTGGAGGACGAGTTGTTTTGTGCTTAAAGACAGAGCCCATTGTGCATTATCGTGTTGTTTCTCCACCACTGCAGAGACCACCGCATCAAATAAAAATGGCAATATCCATTGCTGACCTACACAAAGCCATCAACAAATAGCCAAATTTATATTCTCCACATGACCCTACACACAAAGAAAGCAACGGTTAGCAAATCAAAAGTAGTAGAAAACAAAAAAGCAACGGTTGTATTAAATCTCCAAGCGGTAGATTTTGGACAAAAATTCAAAGCCAAGAACATGTAGTAGTAGTGGATTAGTGGAAAGTAGCAAGGTCGACCCGCACATCTCCATTAACACCAACAAACTACACCTCCTCTCTATTTTATTATCCTCAATGTCTCCAACTCCACACAACCCCCACAACCTACGAAACAAACAAACTACATTTGGAAACAAAGAAAAATATGGTGGATTTACATTAAAAAAATGTAGAAAACGAAGGCAAAAAACAAGTAGAATTTGGATCCAAACGAAGGTAAATACAACTCAAAGGAGGTGGCATACAAATCCTTGCAAAAAATATCAACAAAATAGCTTTGGATCCATTTTCTACACAAAGAGAAACCCTAAATCACCTTCTATTCATTTGCACACGAGGAGCCTCGCCACATTGCCTTTTTTTAAAGGGTGAGTCAAATTCATTTGAATTTAAATGCAAATTTGTTTATTTGATATCACAAGTGCACAAATGACCAAGAAGGATAGACCAAAATACTTAGGTGTGTGAGGTGCTAGGTTCAAAACCCACCACCAACACAAAATTTTGAATTTTGACATTTAGAGGCAAAACTGGAAAAACCACCTAATCTGGAGGTGAATTTGGTGGAAAAACCACCTCTAAACAACTTAGATATAGCTAAACAACCTTCTAAATATTTAGCGAGAAAAACCCTAATTTAGGGCAAAAAAATCTCCTATAAGGCTTGTTTTCTTATTTCAGCAACATTTGCAAAAGGAAGACTATCCAAAAACTTCATTTTGGGCCACTTTTTAATGGTTTTTGGCATCGAGGGTCGTATTGGGCTCCGAGAGGCCACCAAGGCCCGCAAAACAATTTTTTTTTCCTGCCATTCAATTTTTCTAAATTTTTGAATGTAATTGCATGCTTCAATATATTGTACTAATTTGCAGGTTGCCATAGTCAACTCGCAAATATTGTAATTGCTCAAAACTGGTAGAAAGTTGTAATCAAAAATAGTAAAAATTGGTTTTGAAACACTCATGAGATCTTAGATCTCATTTGCAACATTCAGTATATACAGTGCCTTTAGGAAGCGCTTACGGGTAAAGCCGTCGCGAATACTACTACACTTAGTGCCTAAGATAGCTACAACAATGTCGTTGGCATCAACCCTTTAAATTAACAGGGGAGTAATAAGGTCACAGTGCACACACTATGGTCCATCCCATCCATCTGTGAATGATTGCATGACATAAATCCGGAATGAGAAATTATCCAAGTATATAGCAAAGTTACGTGTGCGTATGAGGATATTTCTTTGGGCCGGTGACAATAATCACACAGACCCCTTTCAGTACTATCTTGGTACCACGTATTAAATTCCTTCACATACATTAATGCCTCTTTCACGTACTCACCGGCATATATAAAGGGTGAGATTCTTCCACGTACCACCAACTATATCGGAAGGGCGTGTATATAGAAAGGTTCGATATATTAGACTGGCGGTATATAGATTGGGAGACCTAATACCTGGAGTGATAAGAGCCAAACCTTATCAGTGATTTTTGTAAAATGGGCACCAATGCCCCCAAATTTTTTTCTTCCGTTTTACAACTACTTAGAGGAAACAACTATGTTGCATGGAACACTAAAATTAAGACACAACTTGAGTTTGAAGAGATCTGAGACTGCTTGTGAATGGTAATCGACCGGATCAACTTTTGATACAACATAACGGTGGTAGTTTGATAAAGCAGATTAGAAGACAAAATCATCATTTTTTTGGAGTGTTCGACAATGTGCAACCCCACATTCAAGATGTAAAAATAGCCAAAGAAGCGTGGGATAAATTGTGCACAATATATGAGGCCAAAAACAAGAATGTTATATTGAATTTACAAAGTCAGTTACATACACTGAAGTTCAAGAAAAATGAAAAAATTGAAGCTTTCTTAAGAAGATTTGTAGAGTTGAGGGCTTCACTTATAGCCCAGGAGAAGCGTTCACGAGATGATGCTCTTGTTCCCATTTTTTTGAGAGCACTCCCCTCTTCTTACCACATTTTTTTCACAACACTAAACGTGTTATATTCGACAGTTAGTTTTGACAAGCTAGTAAACCTACTGCAATAAGAAGAAGCCATGCACAATAAGGATGATGAAGAGGAGTAGGCACGTTCTTCACATAAAAATGGAAAGGAAAAGGTAAAGGAAAACCTAACTCCTATCAAAAGTCCCAACATCAGAATCAGTATCACGGGGACAAACAATAAAAGAAGCAATGTCCAATTTGTAAAAGAGGACATGACTTAAAATATTGTTGGTACAATACGTACAAGAAAGGTTCATCAAGAAACTCTGAACCTCCACAACAACAATCTCACAATGGAAATTCAAACTAAAATCAACGGTAGAAAAGGGGTAACTGGAAAAGAAGACCCCATCGTGAGAAGGAAATATTGCTTTGAGTAAGAAGAATGTTCGAGATAATGAACACTTCTTATACACTTGCTCAATCAAGTGAACCATCCACGTCATCTAGTGATGTATGGTATGTTGATTCATAAGCCACCCGACACATGACCGAACATAGAGGCTGGTTTACCTTAATGAGGGACACGCCTTGAAAAACCATGTCTCGTTGGGTGATGATTCTTCATATACGATTTAGGGGATTGAGAAAATTTCTCTACCCCTTTGTTTATGCAATCGCAGAGACTATCGATGTCTTATATGTCCCCAGGGTTGACAAAGAATATGCTTTCATTCATTCAAATCCTAGATCACAACCTAAAAATTGACTTTGATACTCATTCCGGCAAGAAAAAACGTGTCTCGATTCAAGATAAATCACGAGGCTCAAAAATAGTTACAAAAGCCTCCAATGTGGGATGCATGTTCCAGCTTGATTTTTCCATAGAGATGATCAAGAACTTGTGGCTAAGAACTCTGCCTCAACACAATTGTGGCATCGAGACTTGTTCATGTTAGTTTCAAGTATCTCGAGACACTATGTCGGTGCAATATGGTACATGGGCTACCATCTATTTAGAAGGATACATACAAGTGTCCTCACTGCCTAGCAGAAAACAACACAGAGCTTCATTCCAGAAGAGTACATATCGAGGTCATGGTAATCTTGATCTAGTTCATACCGATCTTTGTGGTCCGATGTAACCAAGTCATTTTGGATTTCAATACTTCATGTTATGTGTTGATGACTATTCAAGGAAAATGTGGATTTTTGTCTTTGCAAGAAAAGTGAAGCTTTTGAAACTTTCAAGAAGTTCAAAGTAGCAGTTGAGAATGAAATTGGTCGTCACATCAAAACTCTCCACTTAGATCGAGGGGGAATTCACCAATAATGAGTTCAAAGACTACCTACAAACTCATGAGATTTGTCGACAAATGCCTCCTCCACACACACCGCAAGAATGGTGTTATTGAGAGAAGAAATTGTACTATCATGGAAATGGTGTGATGCATGATCGATGACTCTGGACTTGCAAAGACATTCTAGGTAGAAGCAAAAGACATCAGTGTATTTTTTGAACAGAGTTCCCACAGTTTCTCTTGACGGAGTAACACCACAAGAAGCATGGTCAAAGTAGAAACCATCTATTGCACACCTTAGAGTATTCGGTGTAAAGCAAGTATGCACATACCCAATAAAAACATAAAGAAATTGGACATGAAGTCACAGAAACTCATCTTCATTGGAGTACAGGTGAAGAGAATCTTGGGTACAAATAGATGGATCCACAAATAAGACACTTCTTATTGGATGGCCCATGAAATTTTCGTGTATTCTTCTGTTGATTTTTCCTTACATCTTGGAGAATATTTTTTTATTTATGCCCTTGAAGTTGGAAGGAAGTGCACAATCTTAATTTTATGTCTCATTATGCGCATATACTTATTGTTACAACATATTGACCAATTGTTCAAAGGTTGGTTTCTTTTCAAGAGATTCAATGTGGTGATAAACACTTTGTACGATTGCAAAGATCCTCTCAACACTATTAGTAAAAGTGTTTAATATTCCAAGGGTTCATTCAATATTAGGAGTGAGACCCTTAATGTTGTAACAAACATAAAAAAGATTCAATTTTCTCATTTGAATTGAATTTGAGACAATTTAGTTCTTTGTTGGAGATGGAGTACTCTTGTTTTCTAATTTTGTGTTACAAACATTGTTTTCAATTTATCTCAAGTTGATTTGGTTATTTCTACATCTCTTGTGTTAGGTGTAACTCATTTGTTACACCAAACATAATGGTGAGATTTAATTTTTGGTTGGCTCTATTAAACGCATGTCGTTGATCAATATAGTATGGATGCTTGGTTAAATATCCATCAACAACATTCTGAACATCCTCAAATTCCAAACAAGTCTCGATCTTCATTTTCTATGCAACATAGTTGTTTCCACATAGGAGTTGTGAATATGGAAGGAAGAATTTTAGACACTATTCCATTATTTTTTGCAGAAAATCTATTAAGTTGATGGACTGAGTCCTTATCGGTTTACAAGTGGCCCCCTCTCCATATAACTTCAATACGATATACCAAACCTCTCTCTATATGAGCCCTTCTAATATACTTGTCGGTACATGGAAGAAGCTCGTCCTCTTGATATATATGGTTTTATGTGTGAGATACATCAATGCATATGATATCAAAGTGGTACATGATATGTGTAGAGTATTTGAGGAGTCTTGATATATTCAAATTTTCCCAATTTTAGGATTTTTGTCTAACAATTGTATCGAATGTGAGATAGAGAGATAGTTTAGTCACAAAAAAGGTACCCTTATTTCTCCCCAATTATTTATAGGGAAAATGCAACAAACATCATTGTTGCATCCATGTTTGCATTGTATGTAGTAGACCAAAACACAATGAATTTACTTGAAGATGTAGTCCGAGGCACTTGGTAATACCGAACACTCCCGAGATAAAAAAGGTCTCAAGTTTTTGTTTATTTAAATTTTTAGCTTGATGCATAATTTAAAATTAAAAATGATAAAATATTATAGAATATACAAAATAAATTGAAAGTTTAGAAAAATTGCTTCCTCCCTTTGAAAACAACAAAAATCACAAATTTAGTCATTTTTAGCCTTCTAGGAATTTCTAAGGAAAAAATATGCAATTAATATTTCCTAAACTATTTTTCTTGGGTCTCAAAATCTAATTTCTAGATTTTTTATTTTTTTATAAGTATAAAGGTATGTGTTATTTTTTGAATGAAAACAAATTTTTCAAAATGTCCCCACTCCCCTAGTTGAATTGTTTTGATTTTTAAAAAGTCAACCAAAAACATTTTTTGCTAATTTACTAAGTGGAAAAAATATGAGTTTTTTAGAAAATAATTTTTCTTGACATGGTTATGTCTTTTGCTCCACCTTTGCAATTGTTCAATTTTTTCCACCTTTTGTTTTATGCCACTTTCAATGCTTTCCTAGCCATTGATATTTCTTATCTAGAGCCTCCATTGAAACCCGAAAGGCTATGTGTGAGGCAAATATCCTAAGTAGCTCATGTGCAATATTTAGCTCATAGTTGCACTTTATAACTTGAAAATAGTATGACTGGGGCTGAAAAAGGATGAGTAATAATGCAAGGTAGATTGCAATCTTGGGCTTATTAATGGATTTTGAGATTGAATGTGTGCCATGTTGCGTGTAGGCATTAGGCAAGGATAAGACATGTTGGCTTAATTCACAAGGAAGATACAATTTTATTTTGTTTGTATGGGTCATGGAAGCTACCAAGACACCAAGAGAAATGCATCATGACAAAGCAACATGTCTAGGAAAATTGAGACATGGGTTTAAAGGCTTAGTGAGTAACTCACCAAAAATAAGAATAAGAAGATCAAATTGATGGTTTGACTACAACTCGATCAATAGGAAACTCGTACACCTTGCTTCCGAAAGAAATCTCCAAGATCTTCAATAACTTGCTTAAGTAGGAAACAACTTTATCTCACCAAGGAAACAACTCATTTTTATGCAACTCACCCTTTGAACCAACTCACAAAAGGAAATCTACAAGAGATTAGGACCTAGGTAGGGGCCCACACAAAATGCTTTTAAAACAAAATTTGTATTATTTTAATAGATATGTATGCTCCTGTTTGTAGGAGAATTTCTTTATTTCCAAAAACTAGTGCAAGGGTTGGAGACAAGGTGATTGATTTAGAGTGAGGGTGCCTCGGGATCATCCTACTTTTTTTTTTTTTGGTAGAATTTCCTAAACCTCCCTAAATATAGACAAAGCCAAATGTGGGGGAAATATGCTTACTCTTGTACCAAATGAAATGAACACAAGAAATTTATAAATTTACACAACAAATTTGAACTTTACATAAATAAAAAACAAGCTACAATATTTACAAATATTGGACAACAAAATTACAAATTGTTTACAACACAAACAACATTATAACAATGTTAAAAATCAGCCAAAATATAATGACAGGAATTGCAAGTACAAAGTCCTATTCAAACTTAACACAATGACACAACATCCTTATGTAAGTACAACACTCTAGAATTAACACCTAATCAATACCAAACACATCTAATTAATTGAGTATAATGATGAATTAAGTATTTTATATATATATATATATATATATATAATTCTAATTCTATCGTTGTGTGGGAATAAATCAATTTATAGATTAATTTAGGTGTCATCGTCATCGTGGCCTATCTCACTATCGAGTTAGCCATCATTGTAATCAGAATCCTCCTCCTTATCCTCCTCAATTTCTATACCCTCAAGTACGGTAGATGGTCCCTACAAATACATTATTTGTGAAATTATATCAATATTTAAGGTTATTATTTACATGGATTTAATTATACACAAGTAGTTAAATAATACATTTCTTACCACTATGTAGACCTTTGAATTAGCCCAATCTTTGAAGTATTTTGTGTCCCATCCCAATGATTTCATCTAATTGTGCACTTCCCTTGATTTGCAATAATTCATAATGTTTTTATCGCAAAGATATGATCATATGATAAAATGAGAGGCACTTATGTATATAATAAAAATAACATAAATTTACAAAATAGTGTAAAATAATTTCAATAGAACTTACAAATTTTTATGAAACCTTGGCTTCTCTCATTTACTCTAAGTAGTGAGTCACATCGATCTCCTTCTACAGCCTCACTTTCTGGGCCTTCTCTTGGTTTATCTCTTTCCCTATATTACTTGCAATATTTTTAAAATTATTAATTAATTGAAAATTTGACAATTTTCCACATCTTGTTAATTCTTCTAAATAAATACCTACAATCTTTCCGTTATACAACTTTATCCATTGGTTGCATAACTCATCACAAGAATCTCTACTAACACCAAGAGGTGATGTTTTCTCATCTCTTGATTTGTGTTTCCCTTATATGTGTAATGCCCATATTGTTTGACCTAAAATACTTACATTTTAAAACATATTTTAGTTATTTTATAGCATGTACATATTAATTTCATGACACAACCATCAACCATGTAATTAAATGTTTTTGTTATATGTTCTTACATAAGTTTAATTAATTCCATTTTCTTTGCAAAATTATAAGTGAACACAAGGAAAGAGGATTTACATCAAAGGACTTCATGATAACTTAAGACTTATAAAACAAGATTATACAATTTTAGACATCTAAATTTGACAATTTATCATTTTTGGAAATGAAAACTTGGGATTTTCACCTAAAACATACCTTACACACACATTCCAGGCCCATGTGACCTATCCTTATCTCTCTTGTATGACGTGTTTATCCATCCATATTGCTCATTTTCTCTCAAAAATACTTGCATAATCACACAACAAATTATTTCTCTCAGGCATCATTCCCATAACTTTCCAAAATTTAGACACAAGCCCATATGGGACCGAACCATCCAATGCTTTGGTCCAAAGACAATAGTTTCATTCCCAACCACCCAAGGGTCATTTTTTCAATTTGATATATTTTATGGGTCGGTTCACATCCTAAAGTTCAACCTTAAGCAAAATTAAACCTACAAAATCCTATATAAACAAGTCTAATTCATCTATTTACCTCAACTTGCACTTTTAAGAATATGCAAAATACGTTTCAAAATCACTCCAAGCTCTCCTAAATCCCTTCAAAATAACATCTCAATCTAGGATCATTCCCCACAAAGGCTTTAAGCACTCCTAACCAAGTTCAAGAGTCAAGCTTCCCAATCTAGAAACTTTCAAATCCAATCCAAGATTAAGCGTACTAATCCATTGTTTCTCATTTTCAAGTGGTCAAATTGTTAAATAAGTTGTATCCATATAGATGTCACATGCTAGGTGGAGAAATGTGTTTATTTTAAGGCCTCTTTAGAGTAGTATCAATGTAGGTAGTGCACATATTGCTCTTCAATCCAACTACTAACCTTTTATAAGGTCCCTACTTGTGGTTAAGGTTTGAAGTTGTTTTACATGTTATATAGAGTTTCAAAATGTGCAACACCTAGGGTTTTAGAGTGAAGGTCAACATAAATTTTCACATAATCCATTAAAGTTAGAGAGTGCAAACTCATCACCTTAAAAAAATATTTGAAAGAGATCAGACCATTTGACACTTCCATACATGTTGAATAGTTCCATACCTACTCAATTTTGCACTCCAATTCCATAAATGAAGCACTTATAAATAATTTCCATGCACTACCAGGTTGGCTCCATGTCTCTATAATGAGTTAATTACATATACTTCTTTATTTTTAGCAATCGTTTCCATGTTCAAATTGTTAATTTCTAATGAGAGTATATTTTAATTTGTGTATTAATGTTTATTAATTAACTTGAATATAACAACCTATTACTAACCATTTAACCCTTGAATAAATAAGAACACCAACCCCTCTTATTCACATTTTTTCATTTTCAAGCTTAAATAAAAAAGGTTTCTCTTAAGGATAAGATATTAGACCCCCTTTGAGAAGTAGGATGACTACATATCAAACTATTATATGACATTTTGTAATGCAAAATCGTATCAAGTAGTAATTTACAAGTGAACCTATTTCTATTATAAGATCCAAGGTACTATGAAATCTAAGGTTCTCTTAGCTCTTTATATTTTATTTATACATGTATGAATATGAATATATATATATGAAAAAGTTATGCTCATCTCAAACTTTTCAAAGGTTAACAAAAATTCAACCATAAATCTGTTACAAGACTCCAACCATTAAACAATAGAATAATACATGAAGTTTAAGTGGTTTCCTACTTATAACATGGGCTAGGAACACTTAGCAAGTTACCCTCCCCAAGTCTAAATCTCTATACTAGGTAATGGTATATATATCAACATATTCAAATGATGAAAGGAACTACAATTAAAGGGTACCTAAAGGAAAGCTTAGAAATGATAGAAAATATCATTATTTGTTAGTTGAACCAAGATGAACTATTATTTTATGTGCAACCATATTACTATTTTAAGATATGGGGACATTTTTTTATTGTTTTTTTGAGGTAAAAATTGATTTAAAGGAATTATTTAGTTCAAAGGCATATGATTCATAGGCTTTTTCTTGTGAAGTTAATTATGGGTTGAATATGTAGTTCTGGAATTTTTTTGTCGGGGGGTGTTTCACATGAACACTTAATTATTCATTTGAATCTAATCATATGGACTTGGTTGTTCGATGAAGGAATTGGTCCAACATTGTATCCTTATGTCATCATTTATTGTTCAAACTCAAGAGATTCATTTTATGCTAAAGAAAAATATGTGATTTTTTCTAGGGTTATCATGACAAACATAGAACTCATTGGATATACATTTATTAACTAAATATGAATAGCATTAGATTATATTGGTGTGTATGGATCTATCAATCTCATGTATAATTTGTGAAAATGAGCGTTAAATATGCTCACAGTCCCTTCTGCCTCTATTAATAGTTGTAAATTGGTTATATAAGATTGAAATATCAAAATGAATTTTAAAATATTTAATAAATGTGTTTCAAGATCATTCCAAGTTGTAATGCACCTATATGGCAAGCCTATATACCATCCATAAGCCATTTCATCTAAAGTATAAGGGAACAATCAAAATTTCACATCCTTATGTTAGATCTAACTTCTTATTATGGTATCCTTGAAATCTTGTATAAATGTTTTTATTGTTCGGATCCCACCATGTATATATTTTGGAAAAAAATCTAAGGATTATTAGGTAAGTTGTGTGGAATATTAAGAATAGATAAATGAAAATTTCCTCCTCCAAGTTAGGGAACAATCATTGGTGTCTTTTGAAGAATAGTAGAAGGGTTGATGAAAGGAAAATACCTTTTGGTGAACTATTGGATGAATGGGCGTTTCTAGGTTTAGATTTTCCTTTTTCAAATCTTTTCTTTTTGTGTTATGGAAGATATAGGTGCTCAAATTTGTCCTCAATAATATTTTACATAGTGTTGATTCTTATAGGTTCCATATTGGTAATCAATTTTTTCTAATTTGGGAAATGTATTTTAAATTGTCGAAGTGCTTGGATTCTAAGTCCCTTCTTCTAAAACCAAAATGTTGATTTTTGTTTGACTCACCAAATTATGGGAGGCATGAATATTTCCCATCTCTCCTAAAATGAGATAAAATCTTCCTAAGGTCTATATTGCCAAGTCTTGGTACGTTTAGGTAACCCGAGAGGTTGAATCAAGGGGTTATGGTGAAACTAAGAGAAAGAAAGAAAATTCTTAGGTTGATTGCTTAAGAAAACTAGTAAATTCAAATTTAGAGGAAATTTTAAATTAAATCGACAACATTTCATTGTATACATTGATCCTTTTAAAATATAAAATTAGCAACGAACAACACTTACAATAAAAACAAAAATACATATCTTTGTAAAATTCTATTAAAAATTTAAGTCCTAAATTTATTCCTAACCTAATATATTTTATTTAAAAATGAAAAAATATAGGGGTACATATAAATAAAAATGAACCTATTTTGTAATTATGACATAGTTGATTAAATTAATCAAATAAATCCTCAAAACCAATCTCCTTCTTGACCAACATACATACAACCAAAAACACAAGATGGTGCAAATGTTTGAGAATAACTCAACTATGAAGAAAAAATAAAATCACCATAAACATACACATATCATGTACATAAATTATTAGAGAAGCATCACACATTTACTAGTTCAAAGAATGCATAGGTGAATGATTTGATACATGAACCTGTCCAAGACAAAACAAAGCAAACATACAAGACTCGCAAATCATAAAAATACAAGAGAGATAATTGTACTAACACATAAATAGCTCCAACTCAATACAATCAAATAGAATAATGAAAGAGATGTAAATATAAGAGGTGAATGTGTAACCTCCTCCTAGAATCATAGAAATATCCACCTAAAATAGTGGCAACCAACACCTAGAATGGTGTAGTCAAGTGGTAACCAACACCTAGAATAGTATATTCAAGTGATAACCAACACCTAGAATAGTGTAGTAAAGTGTACACCTAAGCAAGAATATCCCATAAGTGTAGGGAAACTCCAAGTGAGGTGGAATATCCCGAGTAGGATAATACAAATAAAGAGAGGAAAATAAATCCTACACTAACAATTCACGTCATTGCATCTACTTTTAAGCCACAACCACTCCAAGAGGTTATTTTGTAGGATATCGATGGCCACCAATAGTTGTAGCTTCAATTGTAGCTTTCTAGTCCTATCTTCTCTTCTTTATCTATCTTTTGGTGGGGAGTTTTTTCCCATTGGGTTTTATCATTTTACTCTATCTACAGGTGTCATATCAGATAAGTGCCACAAATCTAATGGTTATAAGAATACACATGTGAATGATGTAAGGCATGAATTTTTCCACAATAAACCAAAGCAAGCATACATGATTGCAAATCATGAAAAATACAAGAGAGATAATTGTAATGACACACATATAGCTCTAACTCAATAAAATCAAATAGAATAATGCAAGAGATGTACAAATAGGAGTTGAATGTGTAACATTCTCCTAGAATAATGACAATATCCACCTATAATAGTGGTAACCAACACCTAGAATACTGTAGCCAAGTGTACACCTAAGAAAGTATATCCCATAAGTGTAGGGAAACTCCAAGTAAGGTGTAATATCCCAAGTAGGATAATACAAATAAAGTGAGGAAAATAAATCCTACACTAACACCCCCATAAACACAGCTTAGGTGGGCAATAAAAAATGAAAGTGGGTCCTAGAAACAAGGCCTGATGAGGTACCCACGTATAATGCATCTCTCACAAAGATAGAGTAAAAGGATAAAACCCAAGGGGAAAAACTCTCCCTAAAACAAAGATAAAGAAGATAATGTAGGACTAGAAATCCCCAGTCAAAGCTACAACTTCCGCTAGCCATCTGTTATCCTGAAAAATAACCTCATGGAGTAAATGTGGCTCAAAAGTAGATGCAATGAAGAGTGGATCACCATGGAAAAGTGAAGGTAGCCGCCAAGTGTCTAATGGATCTCCAACCAAGGTGTGGTTCATATCCAAGGAACTATGCTCCTCATACACGGTAGAAGTGCCAACTACTCCATGAAGGAATGATGTATCTAATGCAGAAGAAAATAAATAATGTGGAGGGTCTTGTAACTAAGTATAAGACTTCCTAATGTTTGATGAATGTTGTATCAAGCTACCCGCTCCCGAAAATTCAAAGGTGGATCAAGAAATAACTCCTCTAAAATTGGAAGGTGACAAGGAGATAGTAGAGGGTGGTCCCTATCAATAATGTACTTTTCTATTTCATAAGATAATTTCTCATCAAAAATGTGCTCAAGATCAAAAGTGTCATCAAGTACAGTGAATCTGGTGAATAATTTAAAGGAGGGACAAAGTGAGATAAGGAATATAGCCAAGTTTGATGATCGACTACACCCACTGCAATGATAGTGTCATTGTGTAACTCTCTGACATAGATTGAATTTGGAGTGAACTCAACCTGCATGCCTTGACTAAGGTGAGTAATCTGGTAGACTGATAAGATATTAGTTGATAGTGAAGGAATACTAAGAACATTATTGAATGTTCCTCCATTCACTTCAATAGACCCTCTCCCAAAAACCTATGTAGAACTGTTGTCACCCAATTGTATAGTAGACATGTCACATGGCTCTAATGAAGTGAACTCCATGTGTGAAGAATCCATATGATGTGAAGCACCAGAATCAATAACCCATGTAGGAGGTGGTGGTACAACTGCAACAAGGGATATCCCTTTTTCTCCTTTCCCGATTCTTTCTCTTTCCCTTTTCCATTTGCATTGGAGGATTCATTGGTTGATGAATATTGTTTAGAAGACTTGGGGTCACCTATCTTTTTCTTCTCAAGAATACTTGTGAGGTGGTCAATCTGTTTCTTCAAACATTTTCTTTCATCATGTCTCCCTTTGCAATACCTGCATTTGATCTTTTCTTTCTTGGACTTATCACTAGAAGAGGAAGTTTCAGAGTTTTATGTAGAGGTGGAAGAATGTTGATCCTTCTTGCTTTCTTGATCCTTGTTACTCTGTTTATACTCTTTGTCTAATGAGGATTTTTGTTTTCCATTCTTAGAAATGAGAGCTTGAGGTTTGGAGGACTTCAAGGTACCCATTTTTATTAACTTGTCTTGCTCCTTAGTCAAATCAGCAATAAATTCATCTAAATATGGCATAGACCATGTGGCTCCAAGATCCCTCTTGGTAGCATAAAAGGTAGAGACAAAGATAGAGTAGTCAGGACCTAGTTTGGAAAACACTGAAAGAACTAGTTGTTCATCCTTATTTTCTGTTCCACATTCTTTTAACTATAATCATAAGGACTTGATATTGGTAAATAAATCTTCCAAGGTGTCAAAGTTGTTAGGACTTAAGTTGATAAGTTTTATTTCTATCTCATGACCCCTCATAGTGTCAAATTTTCCAAATAAGGTTTCTAAGGTTTTCCACACCTCGTTGGGAGATTTGGATGACTCTATGTGAAAGATGAGTTCAGAGACACTAAAAGACACAAAATACCAAAGGCTTCATCACACTTATTAAACCACTTAACTTTTTCTCAGTAACTTCACTAGGCTGAGGTTCTAACCCCATTGTAATATGGTAAAACCATGTTCTCATAAATACAATGGTCATTTTTATTTCCATTCATGGTAGTTAAAAGGTGTAAGTGGGTTAATTGAACTTAGATCCATTAGTGCAGAAAGAAAGATTGTGGTATTTGTAGAAAACAAAGAAATGTGTGGAAAGAAAGAAGTTATGAACAAGAGAAGAAACACAATGTACACCCTGAAACTATATCAAGAAGCCCCCCACTATTTTGGCACTTTATAAATTAGTTTTTTTACAAAATAAATAGGTCTAATGCTTTAAGAAATGAAAAATATTTAAATTTTACAAAAAATGGCACTCGATATTGAGCTACCAATCAAAAGTTTTACAATAATTATTTCCCATAAATAAGCCCTATTTTAAATGAATTTGCACTAAACTTGAAATGCACTTTTTTCACTAAAATATAGTTTTAGCAAAAGGAGGAGAGTTTTGATCGAAGGCTAAAAAATGCCAAGGGGATGCGGGGGCTAGAATTAGTCACCCTTCACAACAAAAGGTTGTTTCGGCGAGATCATTAGGCCGAGATAGAAATTTTTTTGTACATAGGTTGTGGCCAAGTTGGATCAAGAATATCTTCATTGTGTATCTAAAATTTCCACAAATATGCATGTGTAAACAGATCTATTGTGGGAATTAAAATAGTAACTCAAGTTGGATCTTCAATGCATGTATGGGTTGTTGGCAATTATCGCAGTCTAAAAATGACTCTTGATCAAAAAAACACCATTTGCAAGTCTGAACATGCATGCAAAGCACTACGACAGGTGAAAACACCCTTCATAGGTATGTAAATCAACATCTATATTTGGATGAACCTTCCAAGAATCCTACAATAATGATTTAGGGCCTACAAAAAGTCATCTTTAAAATTGTATATCCACTATGTAGGCCTATAAGCCTTAGAAGCCTACAAGTAGGCTATATACTCACAAAATAGGAAAGACTAGCACTAAAAACACCCAAATAATTGCAAATAATCACCTCAAATGAAATTAAACTTGCATAATAGTAACTTGACAAAGTGAATACCACTCGCCTCGATACCATATCGGAGAAGTGCCACGATCTACTGGTTTGAAGAATGCACATGTGAACGATGCGAGACATGAATTATTCCAAGACAAAACAAAGAAAGCATGCAAGATTGCAAATCACGAAAAATACAAGAGAGATAATTGCAATAACACAAATAGATCCAACTCGATACAATCAAATAGAATAATGCAAGAGATGTACATATAAGATGTGAATTTATAACGTCCTCCTAGAATCATGTCAATATCCACCTAGAATAGTGTAGTGAAGTGTACACCTAAGCAAGCATATCCCATAAGTGTAGAGAAAATCCAAGTGAGGTGGAATATCCTAAGTACGATAATACAAATAAAGTGAGGAAAATAAATCCTACACTAACAAAAATATCCACAACCTTAAATTCAAATGATATTTCCATAAGGCACTTGATGATATTCAACAATTCTTAGTTGAATTCTAGAAATGCAATCATTATAATATAAATCATATTTAAAACCAATGAAAATGAAAGAAAACCAACTAAATAAATTTTAAAAATTGCATTCAAAAGTATGGACTTCAACCCTTTACAAAGTATTATTGTTTATCTAACATAGAAACTCAGCTCAAAAGATAATAATTTTACCACCTCTCAAAGAATTATAAAAATAAATGCATACCCTTAATCTCAAGAATTGGGTTTAAGGTTCAATTACATGATAATAATGTAGTAAAGTGCCAAATCTATCAACAATAAGGTCAAAATATTTTTATATAATAAGGAGTTGTTAAAATAAATAAATATGTCCCAATTGTAACCTCCCAACAATGTGGCACATTCTCATGTGCATAATTTCACCTTATTTCCCCCTTTACATAATTCTAATGTATAGGTCATGTTTTCATTAAATGAAGACGATAAGTTACTTGAGTGTTTGATCCGCAAAATTCTTACAAGATGAGAAAAATACTATCATATTTTCTTGATAAAAGCATTAATAAAATATATTCAAAATAAGACATTTTTCCATCTTTTTTTCATAAATTTTTTATTGAATGTTAACTATAGAGACATCTGTAAAACAACATCAGGACGATCATATCATAGATTTCATCACAACATGTGGAGTTCCTGTAGTGGAACATGGAGATGGTTTCGTGCGGTTATTCGTGGAGTCATTGCAAGATTCCACAATGGAATGTTTTTACTACTTTCCACCCCACTCCATCACCGACTAGGATGACATGGAAACCAAGTTTGAATCAAGATTCTAGACTACGAGTATTTTCATGACCTCCTTTCTTAATTATCTCGAGATGAAGAAAGAACCACAAGATCCCATGAGAGAATTTATGGAAAACTTTAATAAGTTGGTTAAAGAAATTCCTATTGGTGGTCATCCTACTACTGAGATAATCAAAAATGTTCTTCAATACTTAATTATATGAAGTTGGGATCATATCATAGAGATCAATTGAAAAATTTGTATCATGCTCACAAACTTTCCATTAAAGTGGAAGATGACCTTATCATGTCAGGGAAGATCAAGAACTATTAAACAAAGAGTAAGGTCTAGACTTCTAAAGGTAAAAGTGTTGATACATTATTGTAAAATTTGGTCAATGATCCGACTACATTTAAGAATCAAATTTCTCAAAATGCCTCGTATCAAAACCCAAAAATGAATCAAATTATGGGATCACCTTGTTGGCAAAATAATTTTTCGTGTGGCAAATTATTGAGTTCTTATCAATTCTCTAGGGATAAGTCCCTCCTTCTTGTGTATGGGGAGGCTCCCATTATTGAATGTAAGCTAACCTAATTATGTGGGTAGACATTAGGCCAACGATCACATAGAAATACTCCACTAAACATGTGGAAAAATCTTGTATAAGGTACAAAGGAGGAATTTCCAATGAAGAGAGGTAAAAGGGGAGTTATGGAAATATTGAGAGAGAGGGTTAATGTTGTGAGTAGACCTACAAAATTTAAATGCAATAACGAGGGTAGTTCCACATTCAATTATAAGAACATGACAATGCTAATGATGATAAGACCAAAAAAATCATAGAAACATAATCCCATTAACTCATTTATCAAAGACGTAGACACCTTTCTTGGTTTTACAAGATTATCATGTATGCAAAGTTGGAAAGAGAATAGAGGAACATAAGACAAGAAATAGAATAATTGCATCTTTATTGCTTGATGTAGAAGTGGTAATCTCAACAACATGCATTCAATCAACAATTTTCAACCCCTTGGAATGGAGAATCCATTCCAATTTATAGTATTATAAAATGTCCTTTCATTTACCCCACATGACTCTTTACATGTCCTCATCACTTGTGACCTTTCATATTCCTAGGAAGTGATTCTTTTTCTTATTATTGGAAAAATGAATTACAATGTTTAAGGGTCATTTAAGTGAATAAGATGAAATAGCAAAGTGAACCTGGGATGACCATTTGCATCACCCATGATGATCCTCTCCCATCATTTTTTCATGACCATTTCCTTAACGACATGAATTATGATGCTTCAACACCCCATAGGCTTCATGATGTTCATGATCTCACTTGTTACCTAGGTGACCATATGTGGAGTCAGAACATCATGATTTTAAATTACTCCTCTGATGAGATGTAGAGACAATCCAAGACATTGAATTAGTGTTGAATAATATTTTTGCATTGCTATGGAAACATGGTGGTTTCAATAGCATAGTTAGGACATAAGGATCACTTTCTTAATTTTTTAGGCTTTCTTAATTTACTCCAATCATCACAAGAAACAAATCCATGATGCTCAAAATATTATGATTCTTTCCTCCTCTTACTGAGATGATTCTTCATCATGCGGGTGAATGGATTACCCCGAGTGAAATTCTTGTTACGTGGAAACATGTTATAATGAAATGAGGTGATGGAAAATTTCCTTCCTTATTGAGGCATGACCACACTACTAGGTTTTTTACCTTGAGTGTGTAATAACATTATGACATCAATGAAATTGGGATGTTTTCCCGCTCTTGCATACATGGTGTCACATGTGAAGATCACCTATTTATCTTTCTTAAATATAGATCACTTATTAAATGAAATTAAATTTGGGACGCTTACATACCTTCCTGCTCATATGTTTCCCATGGGAGAAGATTTCTTGATTATTCACACATGGTGATCTTGAGTGCCTTAATAGCTCAATTAGCTCACTTCAACTTTCTCCTCGAGAGAGATGATGGAAAATTCAAGACATGATGACTCTTGACCTATTCCATGAGCTTCACATTTCAATCTTGAACAAGATGACACCCTTTTTCTCTTCACAATTCACTTCCTCGACCGAGATGCCACTTTATTGGAAACATGCCTATGACATCTAGATAACCTTTTGATTAATTTATTTCTCGTGGGGAATGGAACAATTTCTGCAGATGGAATAGGTGACCACCGAATGGATATTGATGATGAGTTACATGTGTTAGGAATTTTAGACACCGAGAGGGGGTGAATCAGTGTTGATAAAACTTTTACAATCAATTTCCACTTCTTAATTATGTTCTAGTTAAACTATATTTATTTCCATAAGCATGCATAATTTAATCATGAGAGATATTGAGAGAAATAAACACACACACAAATGAGGAGACCAGAATTAATGTGGGAAACTCTTTTGGGACAAAAACTCATGGAAACAAATAAACTAATTTTGGAAAAATTGTTCTATACAGTTCCAATGATTTCCCAATTGAGCTACAACTCAATCTAGAGCTACAACTCCAATAATTTAACCAAGCCACTACCCAGTCTTTGACAAACCACGACTCCAAATTGTGTACAACGCCCATTGACAAGGAGGGTTTAACCCCTAGAATTTGATCAGCCACCATTGATCTTCTCGTAGGCTACTACCTACAAAGAGGCTACAAGCCCCGTGATCTAAGAAACAATTTCGTCACAAAATACACATAGTTTGATCATTTATATTCTTTGTTGCATACTCAATAGATCATGATCACTTTGTTATTTCTCTCTACACTCACTCTTCACAATATCATATATTCAAGATGCACTTTACTTCTCTCTAGTCTCTCATTGCACTTGATTTTTTTCTTGATGGCTCTGCTCCTTTTCAGCTCTCACGACTCTCTTTTCGCCTTCGATAAGTGATCTTCATATAATGGTTTTGTCTCATCTCTAACTCTACAACAATTCTTCTTCTAGAATCGTATATGGATCTCAAATGTTCATTTGATTTCCTGCACATTCCTCTCTTTGTAACAACACTTTGTATGAATTCTCCTTGCTCTTCTCTTTACCAAATTTGTTTCTCCATGATCTTGCACATTTACATGTTCCTCTTCTCTCAATAGATATTCATTTATCATCCAAGATTCTCTCTTTGTACTCTAATTTTATTAGAAGATCTTCATTGATGGATCTCTCTCTCTCTCATGTATATTATGCTTGAAATTTGGCATTTATCGAAAGTGAATCTCACCCACTGCTTTCGTGTCTTTCCATACATGCAAGAAATGGTTACAAAACAAATTCCCAATCAAATCTGTCATTATTCCATGATTTTCAAATGTACCAATGAGAGCAGATAAGTTTCTATTTCTAGCCTTGATTTATGCCTTAAAATCGAGAGTTTATTATTTCATGACATAGAGAATTGAATTCCCTTTCCAATGAATCCAAGAACACCAAATTCAGACATTTGAGGATTAAGATATACCAATGTGGATATCGGGATCTCGTGAGGAACACATTACCAGTCATTTATATTATATCCTTACATTGCACCTTAGACTATATAAAATTTCATTAAATCATTTTCCCGGTGTAAATTAAATAAAGCGGGTGTTTGAGGAACTTGTACCACCATTGGTTAGTTCACATGCACCTCCATTTATCTACACCACTCTTCTTTCTCTCTCCTAGTTTGTATTTTGGGTCATATGGGTTATTAGGGAACTCTTGGTACCAGGGATCTTGGGTTGTCTCACCCTTTTTCTTCTACATCCCTTATACTCGAACAACACCCCCATTCTTCCGTCTCCATTTCCTTTGTTGCATCTCATGAAATTTTTTGGAGAACTACCTCTCCCTAAGAATATGTACCATCGAGGTCTCATGTGCCCACAATCTCGCACCTTCCATAATACGCGTGATCCTTTTCCTTGTCCCATTCTCTCCTTTTTATGTGTTACGAGTTGACCTGTTGACTGGAGAACTTTGACTTGCGGGTTGACTACACTGCGGGGAACCGAGACACTCGGGAACTTGTTCCTCGGGGTACTTAGTGCCCGAACTCGCTAACTTGAATCGCATTACATTGTATGTGGCCTCAAAACCATTGTGGGGAGCACATGTTCTTGGGGAACATGTTTTATCTGCACCCCTTCTACCCAAATTACACTAGAAACCAACAATACTAAATTTTTCTCAATTTTTTTTAAGTTCCCAAAAATTTTCTTTTCACATTAGAATTTTTATGAGGACTTAGAACACATGTAAATGACATTTATGCATGTAGATCAATTTGCCCAAGTGTACTAACCTTTTCAATTTCCTCCTGTGAACTCTTATCTCATTGTTTAAGCTTGCAATGAGCTTGTATCATCCTGAATCAACTTAAAACCTTTTTAATGCCACAATACACAAGCCAAACACCATTGTACTCTTTTGAAATACCATTCAATCATTGTTAATAGGTTTGACCATGGTTGACCACCTTGGGAAGATTTCATCGTACATTTTACATGTTGAACCATGTACATCACTTGGAAACTTATTAGAGACTAGTTAGCACTTGTTTCACATATGATTTTAACCTGAATGCAATTGTAACCATCGTGAAACATCTATCAACTTTGAACACCACTAAAACACCTTCATGAGCTAACCATGAACATTGATTACACACAATATTGACATTTAAGAAGTTTGCATACAACATGAGAGGACACACAACACATTGTGCTTGTTTGACCACTTGGCCATGAACCTATCACTAAGAACTTCTTTGTCATGACTTTGATACTCCATGAAATCACTTGGAACTTCTCTATGAGTTGACACTACCTATAAACCTTCATTTATCTTTCTCACTCTCCACTGCTCATTGTTTTTGCCATCAATTCCACTTGGCATCAATGATAACACCAATGACAATAAGCGGGGTTCAATAACATGTGCTGACCTCCAAATTGCACTTAGACACCGTAAATTCCACCTCCTTTGACCTGCAAGATGTGTGCTCATTATCAAGCATGGATCAAGTGTTTAGAAACACTTTACGAGGTATGTATTCATTGAGATGAATTCCTTTCTCACTTGAAGTGATATTATCTCATCATGCTTATGATAATCATCCTCTCGATGAATTTGAATATCAATAGAGCTATTGAATATTTTTAAACTCTCTGTTGACCTCTATTATGCCTTGAATCTTTTTAAACTCTCTTTTGACCTCTATTATGCCTTGATGTGCTTTGATATGTTCTTTGACACAATTGTGATTAGAATGATGCTTTAGGATCCTTTAAAATCTTATGGAGGGTTAATTTTCTTGTTTAAACCATGAAACATCTTCTCAACCTCACGATGATGGAAAAAAGCAACAATATGAGTGAAAATTTATGTCGCGGTGACAAAGATACTCACAAATTTTTGCACTAGAATATGAAACTTTCTATTTTTAATAGGTGGGGTCAGGAGCTACTATTTTGAGATTTTTGATGATTTTGTATGACATTTATTTTGTATTCCTATGTGCATGACATTATATGCATGTTCAACATTTTATGTACGCATATGGCATTCACTTGATAAATGTCATAAGACATATATATATATATATATATATATATATATATATATATATATATATATATATATACCCTATTCATAAAAATCTTTCCCTCTTGGCCTTGCTTGAAGAAGGCCCTCCCTTAGATGTAGATGGAGATCTATGAGATGACTTGGGATCCCCGTGGCCTGACTATGAATCCTCTTCCACTATAAACTCACCTATAGTTGAACTTGTAAATGCAAACAATGTTTTTGTCAAAACTTAATATATAAGTTTTCAACATGTATAAGACCATGCTAATGAAACCATTTACATTTACACGTACTTACCGCAATCTCTCGGTCACACGAAATTTTCATCTTATGCTCAAATGAGTTAAAACGATGGGCTTGAGGAGTCTATGCCCTCGAAGTAAAAATGGAAGGGGTTGAACCCTACATACACATAAGATTACAAAATCAAACATCAAAATTAGCTTATAGAACTATATTAACAATAATTTTTTTGAATGCAGATCTAAACATTTACACCAACTAAGTACATGTATGTGTAATGACAAGATGTTATGATCCTCATGTGTAGATTTCACTAATGCCTCAAGGTTTTAGTGTAACAGTTTGTTACATTTGGTATCGAGAAAACCACCCGTATTCGAATCCCGCTCGCTGGTTACGTTGTGTAGCCGGGCCCGTGGGGTGCCTAAACATCGGTGAAGCGGGGCTCATGCGTATGGCGGTGCAGCGCAAACCGAGCCCAATTCGGGCTCTGAGCGTGGTGGGATGTTATGATCCTCATGTGTGGATTTCATTAATGCCTCGAGGTTTTTTTGTAATTCATTACATTTGGTATCGAGCGACCACCTGTGTTCGAGTCCCAAGCACGTAGCTACGCCACCATTGCGGTGTTCGCCAGGCTCGTATAGGACAGGCAAGGTCCCGCTATACAGTGCAAATCTAGCCCAAGGTCCGGATACAAAATCCTGGTGGGATTGTCATCACCATTCCGGCACTATGATAATTCTTCACCGGGAACTCCTCGTGCTATGATTATTTACTAATGCACAGCCTTTAGTTTGGTGGATGAAATATGGAAATAAAACAACAACATAACACAAGAATACCATCGACTATGATAAGACGGAATGATGACAAATCTAAAATATCAAAGTAAATTATAATATTAACATGAAATTGTTACAATCTCACCCATGAGGTACTTCAAGTGTTATTGACTTCACTTGCCTTTCACCAAGACTATGGGAGAAACTTTACAATTACACCTCTTAATGGCTTCTTCAACACACCTTTAAACTGATGGCTTCCTTCGCACACTTCCTACAATATTTCTCACTACTTCCTTTTATGCTAAATGAGGGGGGTGGCCTCTCTATTTATAGAACTTCCAGGCTTACCCATCTTATCTCTAAGATAGGATAAGAAATCCACTCGGCGAATCATATTCCATACCTTAACTCTTATCTGTACATGTAAGCTTATCTTTTAAGATAAGATAAACCTTATCATTTTACATGGGTTCCACATTTTTAGACTTTTTACAAATAAAATACACAAAATATTTATGACCTCACTCCTTGTCCTTATTACCAATATAATATTTCTAATTCCTAATCATGTAGACCCTACTTCTCTAATTACCCAAACTTTGACATTTTAACATTACCGGACCACTTACGACAAATATTTACTTTTTACAACATTCCTATTGTACTTTGACTGTTATCGTACTCCACATTATTGGCGGCACCGTACTGATGGCACCGTTATCTTCTATCAGACGATACTACTAATTATACTTAACAACATCCTATTCCTAATACATACATTAATGAAATAGAAATTACGGAGGAAAATTTTAGTGTCGACGAGGATGTTATGATCCTCATGTGTGGATTTCACTAACGCCTTGAGGTTTTGGTGTAACGGTTCATTACACGATATTTAACTAATTTTATCAATATACAACTATTTTTTTACCGCACCACACCTATGAATCATATGAACAATGTTATTACCTATCACAGGTAACTCTTGCGTATACAAAATGTAGTCACATTGATTATCTACGCGATGCTACAATGAACAAACTTATTAAAATAATTTAGCATATAATATGAATTAAATGAGCTATTTAATGAAAGTACATTGTTTGAATACCTCAGTGAGTTGTTGCACGATGATGAAATTACAGCGCAACACCTTTCTCTCTGAACTCACGAGAGATGGTGGTGTGTCTATTGAGGTCATCAAATTTATCAAAAATATATCACATCAAGTTAGTTGAGCATATATAATATATATACAAGAACATACATATATAGACATATATTTGAGTTCGAAAGTTATATATATTTTCATACGTGAAAATTTTACAAAATTAACATTCTAAATTACCTTTCTGAATGTATGCATAGGCATGGTGATCGTAACCTATGTTTGGGATGATGACGTCCCTCTCATGTGTTGTAATATTAATGCATACATGTACATATGTATGTGTAAGTTAATAAATTTGACCAAGTTCAAATACAATTATTTTAAAAATTTAACATATATAAGTAAATCAAGTACTCGATCTTTTTATAACATACATAATAAAAATAACAAATACCTACGAAGGTGTCGTCAATGTCTGGAATCTAAATGTATCAATATAAAAGGTGTTGGACATAACCAAATTATCATGTGTATCACCAACGGCAAATCCACCATCACTAGTATGCATGAAAGTATCATCCTCTTCGGTCCCAAGCATATGTTACCACATGACGTGCAAATATGTGGCCTCATGCTAGTACTTCCTAGAGGAATACTCTATCTACCTCCATGAACATTTGTATCAAAAATCTCCCTCATATGTCGGAACGGGTATTAGACAGGTGTCTCGAAGAGCATGTAGTGTATCAATCTCTACTATCTCCTTCACTGCTAGAGGGACAATCTCAAGATGAGGGGTCTTTTGTGTGGGGACTCTACCATGCTGAATAGGTGCATGTTGTGCACCTAGTCTATCCTATGCAGATCCTTTTCCTCAGCCCTAAAACTCATGGAAATCAAAATAGTTCGGGATCTCGTTGAGGATAAACTCACAATAGAGTTTCCTCAAAAATTATAGTGGAACCTCATTTTTATTGCAAGGTGGAATATCAAACACCATCCACCATCGGTCCCAAAAATTATTCTTTATTAGATCATTATTGCACTAGTGGATTGGAAATTGTTTGCATGACAACGGAACATGAAAATTAGTTCTAGGTCAATGAATAATGCACATATGAAGTCTTTTGTAATTTTTTTCTTTACATCTACATATGATAATTTTTTGGCATAATATTCCCTACAATTATCTCTATAAGATGTCCAACGATCAATTTGACTCGTTGTCGTGTCAACTTGAGCCAATAATGCCTCCAATTTGTTTGCAAGTGAGGCGCTATGGGGGGTTTGTAAAATGGGGATCCCTCGTTGTTTTGATTAATTCCTCAATTTAAATTTTATTTTCCACTATATGGGCTACTAAATCCTCCTGACTACTTGGGTGATGTTCAATAATTATAGCAAGGCTATGAGGGTTCACAGGATTTGTAGGCTTTTGTATTGGTTGTGGTGGAATTGTAACAATAAAAAAACATGTATTTAATTAAAATCTAAAATATAATTACCAAATTTCAATGCAATTCAGAGAAAAACAATTTTCCTTAACTCTTCTAGCTCTTCTTCGTGGCGCCATTGTCGATTCCAATCTTCGCGATGATTTGCAGATGATCTTGGGAGCTAGTTGTTGAATATGAACCATGACTATAGGGTTTTTCTCAAATTTGTGTTTGGGGGAAATGAAAACGAGGAGGCTATCAAATTTTTTTGTTTATAGCTTTACAAAATGTGTACGCATTATAACATGTATGTGTTTTATCTTCGTGAATCACTAAACCTAAAAAAACATAACATGTACACATTTTTCTTATTTTTCACATTTGTGTCCACTTTTGGCCCCCTAGATTGGTGCACTTACCCACACACACACACACACACACACACATAAGGAAAAGGATTTGCCAACGAGGTGGTCCTGAAATTTGGCCCCTCTTATATTTCAAACCAACCGAAACCTCGCATCTAATCTTTCCCATGTTCGAATTCCCAAGACAAGCATGAACAACGACATTATACCCCCATAGAAGAACCTTACTCCTCTATGTTGTAATTTTTTTTGAAAGTGGGAGCCATCACCCTTCCACCTATCAAACCTCGTATTGGTTTCAATCCTTCTCGTCTTGTACCCACATGGTATAAGGAGAATGACTACTATAACTATCACCGTGTTAAGAGGAAATAATGATGGTAATTGTAAAACATTCAAGAACATTGTCCAAGAAATGTTAGATAATGGAGATCTCATTCTAGACAACCCTAACACGCTAGTAAATCAAAACCTTCATATCTTCAAGAATCCTTTTCTAAAATATACTTCTTTATCTAACTAGGTTGGACACACTCTACCAATGACACCAATGTTCATGAGGTCCATACCGTCTTCAACACAAAGACTGTCCCTTCCGCTCAATTTTCTCCAATCTCATTTATTGAGAAAATTCTTGCGTGAGCTCCTCTACCCATGGAGGAGCCTCTTTTACCTACTCCTCTACCAATAGAGGAGCCTACCTCACTTACTCCTTTACCCATGGAGGATCCTATTTTACCTACTCCTTTACCCATGGAGGATCATACCTCGCTTACTCCTCTACCCATGGAGGAGTTGACCTTACCCACTATTTTACCTTCTAAGCAACCTACCTCACCTGCTTTGTCATCTACAGAGGATCTGTACTATGAAATTAGTGTCCTTTCAAAGAAAGACGGTATGAGGGAAGAATTCAATCTACTTTTTTAAGAAAAAGGTAGAGCGAATGTTTGTTGGGGAGAATAGAAAGTGGTGAGTGATGGATGTCATAGTATCCTCAAAGACAAAAATGTCATGAGAAGATGTGATTATGGATAGATGTGGTGATGCCCCCTCGAGAGGATTGACGAGAATGGAATATACGACAAAACTCTTGAAAAGAAGAGAAATGAATTATGCAGAGAAGAGGACGATAATGGAGTGGAAGAGACTAGAATGACCACACGACGCAAATGGAGAAAGGATTCAATCGGCCTTGAATGCTAGGTGTGAGGGTGTGTGGGAAAGAGAAAAGGGAATGGATAGGATTGGGGGTTGATTACGAGAAGAGTAAGGGAGATAGGGGACGGGAAAAAAAGAATGAAAGAGGTAGAAAAAGAGAGAGGGATGATAGGGGAAGAAGGGAATGATGAAGGACAAACAAGGAAAAAAATAGGAAAATGAAAAGTAGAGGGTGAAGGGATAAAATAGAGAGATGTGTAAAATGAAGGAAGCAACAGAGATAGTAAAGAGGGATGCGTGAAAGTGAAAGAAATGATAGAGCTGAGAAAAGCAGGAAACGGGAAAGGATAAATAAGAAGGAGAAAAACGAGGTGGGAGTAGGGGGTGAAATGGATGAAAATGGAAAGAGGATGAAAGAAGAAGTAGAACGGAGAAAAAAAAAAGAAAGAAACTATGAGGGGCGAGGAAAGTGTGAAAAAGAAAAGAGAAAAGAAGAGAAACAGATACAAAATGAATGAAAAGGTAGGAGTGGTAGAGAAAAGGAGAAGTGGTAAGAAGAAATGTGAAAATTAGGGGAGAGGAAAGGAAGATAGAGTGAATACAGGGAGAAGATTGAAGGAATCGTGTCATTGTGAGGAAGACCAAGGCAAAGAATATGGAACAGACCGTATGGAGATGCATGTGGAGGGTGGTATGATAAAAGGACAGACAACACCTGAAGAGCCAAAGGTTATCGATGGGGAAGTAAGGAGGAAACGTGATGGAAAAAGGGGAAGAAGATGATACGGGGAAGGGAAATAAGACGAGGGGTGGGAGAGAGAAGAGGATAACAAAGAAAATGATGTAGAAGGAAGGGAATACAGAAATGGGGTAATAAGTGGAAAGGTAAGTATATAAGGAATGTTAGAGAAGAAAGAGGGGAGGAATGACATCGATTGGAAAAGATGCCAGAGATGCATGAAATGAGGATACTAGGATGACGATAAAATAGAAAAAGGATGTATGATGAAGACAATAAATATATTGAAGAGGGCAAAGAGAAGATGGAGAGATGGGTAAGAAGTGATAAGAAAGGGTGGGATTGAGGGAAAAGAATAGGAGAGAAAAGATAATGGGGGATAGAAGAGGCAATGCCAATGAGGGGACATTAGGGAAATCCCCTTACAATGAGTGGTGGGGAAGGGTGAGAGAAAAAATGAAGAAAAGGAGAAAGCTAATGAGGATTGGAAAGGGTAATGCCAACAAAGGGACGTTAGGGAAATCCCTTTTACAATGAGTGGTGGGCTTAGAGGAGGGAAGGAATGAAGGGAAACTCTAGAAGGTCCAAGGGAGTGAATGAGGTCGTGCGGAATGAGGATTGATGATTTTTAGGGAAAGCCCATTTACAATTATTAGCGCAGGAATAGAAGATGATGATGAAAGAATGATAGAGGAATGTTAACAATAATGGTGAATGCATGTGTGGGTAGAAATGTGGGGGATTTGAGAAGATGAAGTGGAAAGAGTAAATAAAATGGGAGGGATGAGTTGGGACTAGGTGAAAGCGAGGAGAGGATGCGGGTGATGAGGATGAACGAGGTGAGGATGAAGAACCAAGACATGAAAATAATGGGAAGAAACATTATGAAGGATGATGGATCAAGAAGGGTAAAATGGGGTAAAAGAATGTGATTTTAGGTGGAAGAGATTAGATGTATGTTGTAAGAGGATATGTGAAGAAAGGATAATAGTAGGAGGAAAAAGTGGGTAGTAGGAGATACCAGGTGGAAGAAGTGATCAACAAAGTGAATGAAGAATGAGGTGGGGGAGAAGTTCACGATGACAAGTTAAGTGTAGGGAGGACCTTGACATAAGATTGTCATGTGATGGAAGTGGTTAAGTAAGATTGCCAAGTGAGCAAAACTGGAGATGACAAGTGGTCAAGCGAGAAGTGGTGTTTGCGAGAATCGAAAAGGAGGTGAAAGGATGTGATAATGGGGAATGCTGAGAAAAAGTGAAGGGTGAAGGGTGTGTAGTGATGGGGAAAGGCAAGGAGACAGATCATCCTTAAGAGGGACTCTTAAGTGAGATCGCCATGCCGGGTGAGTGGTTAAGTAAGATTGCCAAGCAGAGGAGGGTGATAGTGGTGGTAAAAGATGTGATGATGGGGAATGAAGAGGAAATATGGATGGTGAGATTGTAGAGTGATGGGTGAGTGTAAGATGACATGTCATGCTTAAGAGAATCTCTTAAGTAAGATCGTCATGCTGTTGGAGAGGTTTCGTAGGATCACCTAACCGATAGGGATGATATGTAAGGAGAAAGACAAGATGATATTGGGGACAGGGGTGGAATGGTAGGTTGAAGAAGATGATCGCGACGAGAGGTGGGAGAAATAAGATGGGAGAAATATGATGGGATGGGGGAAGGCCATAGGGCAGATCAACCTTAAGTGGAAGTCTTAAGTAAGATTGTCATGTGGCGAATGGTTAAGTAAGATCACCAAGATGAAGAAGAAGAAGATGATGATAGAGTTGGTGGGAATAGGGTATGACAAAATGGACTGAAGGGGAACCCTCAAGTGAATTTTCCATACTACGAGAGTGTGTAAGTAGGATGACCAGGCATAAGATGGATTTGGGGAAGGATGAGAAAAGAGTGAGTGAGGTATGCTTGAGTGGTATATGATATGAGATGAGGTGATAACAAGAAAAAAGGAAACAAAGGAGTGTAACATGAATGGATGAAGGAATATATGTAGTGGAGGGCAAAGAGTGTGAGGGGAATCCTTAATTGGGATGCCCACGTGGTGAGAGTAATGATGCAAGAATGAGAAGTAGAAGAGGTGGAATGGGAAGATGTGTTGGTGGTGATTGTTGTTTGATGAGAGGGGAGGTGGTGAAGAAGCTTCTACAATGGGAAGATCTTAGGGAGAGGGTAAACCTCCACTGAGGATTCCATATAGAAGGGGTTATTAAGTAAGATTGTCAAGCGGGAAGCAAAAGGGTGAAAGGAAAGAATACAAATGGGTGAGAGGGGACAGGAATGGTGAGAAGGGTAATATGGGGATAAGTGGCGGAGGAGTAAAAATGAGGAGCGAGGATGAATGGATCAAATACATGGTGAGCATGGTGGGGGGGAGGAGCTGCTGGATAGAGAATGCTACTTGAGAAAGATCATCAAGTAGGATTCACAAACTGCAATGGTGATCAAGTAGGATTCCCAAACTGGGAATGTATTAGTATGGGTGAATGGATGGGGTGCAAAGTAAGATGTTGATCATGTAGGAAGATACTCACGTGACGAAAAGCATCTTAATTTTAATATAGCACATAACAGATGCATCGTGATATAAAAGATCAAGATGACTAGACTGTAATATGCGTGATAGCATAGATAGGGGCCATCAAAAAGGTTTGATGCCCTAATATGATATGCAAATGGAAGAGAGCATAGATAGAGGCCATCAAGAAAGTATGATGCCCTAGTACGACATGTAATCAGATAACATAAGAATATTAGAGAGAACACTAAGATACATAAAATCAAGATGCCCCCTGTAATATATCAAGATGCAAGAAAGTAATTAATAATTTACAACTAATAATGCAACACAAGAACCAATAAACATGTCCCTAACGTGTTCCACAGTGAGGATTGATTGGATGTGCCCCCAAGCAGGGGTACGAGGACATAGTAAAGTATTGGGTCATTGTCCTCAAACAAGGAAACAATGAGAGCCGGATTTGCCCCAAGCGAGGATTCACGCGAGGAGAAGTGGTTTGAATTTGGTAGTCATAAGGTGATTGGATCATTCGTTGGGGATAATAGTTCAAAGGTTAAATTGTGTTGGTTATTTTAGAGTTTTTTTTTTTTTTACGATTTTGTGGATTTTTTTGTTTATTATTATATATATATATATATATATATATATATATATATATTTTCTAATGTTTTTTAGATTTTTGATGATTTTTTTGTTGGATTTTGGATGTTTTTTTATGATTTTGGGTTTTTGACGATTTTCAAATGTTTTTAGATTTTTGATTTTTACATTGTTTTTAGATTTTTGAGATTTTCAATGTTTTTGGATTTTTACACTCGTTTTTGAATTTTTGATTTTTCAAATGTTGTTGATTTTTACACTGTGATTGGCAATTTATGGACCAAAGTGCAGACTTATTTTTGAGAGGCGATAAACATGGATATTATCCGTATGTACCATGTTCCGTGTTGTAACTTATGCTCAGAATAACACAAATTCTCTTTCCATTGGCAGGATATGGTGGTGATGATATGATGAAAAGAAGTCCAGCTCCATTCTTGACTCCACACAACTAGTAAGATGTGTGGGCTCATCACCGAGAATCAAGAAGGACGTATGAGGTAGATAATGAATATAGAGACAAATGTTAACAACAATCCCTTTGGGAAATTATGACTCCATTCTTCATAACATCACTGAACCATTTTCAAAAATGGCTTTCACTTTATGAGTCACATGCTAGACTTAGACAATTATGTGGCCTCATTGATTGGTAAGATATGAGGTGAAGGGATAGTTCTCTCTTCACTTAGGCATCTAAATTACTTCTTTGGGGATTCTATAATTTGTAAGCACTTGTAAGATTTTATTTTTGAAATGACTCCCTATGCCTTGCCCCATACTACTAGTGAGAAGCAAGGGCTCATCACCAAAGGCAAAATATAAGCAAGTGAATTCTCTTTTTGTCTTTTTTTTTTGTTTTGTTTTTTTTTTTTTTTTTAATATTTTGTAATATTTTATGCTTTTATGAGAATGACCCTCTACGCTTTGCCCCATGCCACTTGTAAGAGGCAAGGGTTTATCACCGAAGACAAGACGTAGACGAGTAAGGGCACCTTCCTCCATTCCCAGTCTCACACTACCAGTAAGAAGTGTGGGCTCAACACCAAAGACTATGAAGGACGAAAGATGTGACAATGAATTATTCATAAGTTATTGAATTGATATTTTTTTTACAATAGTGCTTTGTATTTGGGAAGAAATGTCTACCCCCAATCTCAGCCCCACACGACTAGTAGGACGTGAGGGTTCAACACCGAAGACTGAGATGGATGACCAAACGAAGTTTAGAGCTTTGTTATGAAAGAGAGAATGTATTTGAAGGGAATATATTACCATCAGTAAGCTTCTAGGTATGACCATAGAGGAAAGCGACTAAAAATGGAAGATATGAGAAGTATGATACTCACAAACTTAATAGGATTTATATTAGCACTTGTCTCATGATGATAAATATGAAGATGTGATTTTGATAAAGAAAATATCTACCAATGGAAATGAATAAATTTAAATTATTCGAGATAAGCAAGACAAAAGGAACAATGTACACGTTGTATCCTGGAATAGTGAACATCTCAAGGATAAAATTTCTTTAAATGAACTACATTCATTGGTTCATCAAGATCTTGACCATCTTCAGTGGCCAATTTATAGGCTCCAGAGCCAAATTTAGCTATGATTACATAGGGTCCTAACCAATTAGGCTCAAATTTTCCTTGTTTTTCTCGTTCTTTAGTGGTATTCTTTTGATTTTCTTTTAAAAAGGTCACCAATTTCAATTCTCTGGGTCTTACCTTTTTATGATAACTACGTTGCAGTCGGTTTTGATAGACTTGAAGATGATTGAGAGCATTAAGTCATTTTTCATCGAGAAGCTCAAGCTCTTGCCATGCCGATTTGTCGATTCATCCTCATTAATTACATCTTTAAGGGAGATCCTCAAGGATGGGAGTTCTATCTCAATAGGTAAAATGGCTTCACAACCATAAACAAGGGAAAATGGGGTGGCTCCGGTAGGTGTGCGGTAAGATGTACGGTAAGCCCAAAGAGTGGGGTAAATTTGAGTATGCCAATTACGTCCATGGGTGTTGACAATCTTTTCCATGATGGATTTTAAGGTCTTATTGGTTGCTTCCACTTGACCATTGCCCTGAGGGTAGTATGGAGTGGACCATTTAAGTTTGATGTGAAAACGTTTGGCTAGGTCTTTTACATCCTTGGTTTTTAAATGATTTTCCATTATCTGCAACCAGAGTGGATGGAATACCAAATCGACAGATGAGATTATTAAAAATGAATTTTGATATTTGGCTACCGGTAACATAAGTGAGAGGCATAACTTCTACCCATTTAGTGAAGTAATCGGTAGCGGTAATGATGAACTTATGTCCATCGAGAAGATGTTGGTCTAATTTTACCAATGAGGTCAAGTCCCCATTGAGAGAAGGGCCATGGTGTGGTTATCGATTGTAATGCTTGGGAAGGTGCGTGGATAAGATTTCCATGCTTTTGACATGCTTGACAACATTTGACAAAATGACATGCGTCACTTTCCATGGTGGGCCAATAATATCCAACTCGCAAGATTTTCTTGGCTAAGGCGATACCATTTGTGTGTGCTCCACAGATACCAGAATGGACTTCAGCTAAGACACTCGAGGATTCTTCCTGATTAAGACATCGAGTAGGGTGCCATCATATCCTCGTTTATAAAGAGTTTCTACTAAAATGGTGTAACGAGAAGCACGTTGTGCTAAAGCACGTTTATGCATTGGTTTCATGTCGGCAGGAAATGTTTTATCATGAATGAAGGTATAAATATCATGGTACCAAGGGTTATTCAGACCCACGATTTCACATACCATAGTGTTTTCAGGAAGATCATAGGCGGCATTAAGAGATGTTCTACAAGAAAATGTGCATGGGGTTGACTAGATGTGATTTCTAATAGGGATCCGATGGTTTCCATAGCGTCGGTAGATTTATTACAAATTCTAGGAATTTGATCAAAGCTAATTAATCAAAAATAGCTTCAAAGACTATCCACCATGTGTTTATATGGGATAAGTTTTTCATCCTTGACCTGGTATTCATTAGTAACTTGCTTGATGATAAGTAAAGAATCACCAAATACAACTAATTTTGTAAGATTCCAAGATATAGCCAGTTTTAATCTTGCGATGAGAGCTTCATATTCTGTGATATTGTTGGTACATGGGAATGCTAAGCGAAATGATTTGGGGATAACATGTCCACTGGGTGTGATAAGAAAATACCAGCCCCTGAGCCATGGAGATTACAAGATCCATCAAAAAATAGAGTCCAAGTTGGCACGATGTCTATGTGTAGAATATCTTCATCAGGAAAAGAGAACTGAAGTGGTTCTGTGCCAGGAAGGGGTGCCTCGGCAAGTTGGTCGGCAAGGGCTTGTCCTTTAATTGCTTTCTGCGGAACAAATTTGACATCAATTCACTAAGTAATATGACCCAACTAGACATTCTTCTTGTGAGAATGGGTCTAGACAACAAATACTTGAGAGGATCAATTTTGGCAATCAACTTAGTGGCAATAATGACGTTTTATGGAATGCCAATGTTTATGTCTTTTGTTTTGAGTTTCTTCTACAAGCATTTTAGATGTATATTTTCGAGAAGGAATATGCGATGCTAATGGTTTATGTAGTCATCATGTCAATGTCAAGTGTTTGTCAAGGTAAATTTTTGTTGACATGTTGTTTTCCTGATAGGGTGGTGGTGAGAGGTTTTGACTATGGGAAATCTTTTATGCTTTTTGATCCAAATTTTCGAGGTGAAGGATCTGAATATTTTATCTCTTCACCAAAATAGGTGATTCATTTAGATTGATTTCAAATCCTTTTCTATGGTAAGTAGGGATTTGGTCGCGAGTTCCAGAATTCTTCGATGGCTTCATCATTTTGGAACATGTCCATGGCCACATGATGTGGTTGGCCATGGCCAATGATGACTTGAGATGTGTAGGCTCAAAATTGATGACATTAATAGATAAATGTTCAAAGGAAAGATGTGTTTCAGGTGAGGTCATCAAAAAGACTACATGGAGACCATATTATCGAACCGGTGTCATCATTGTCACTTGAAATTATTATGGGAGCAACATCAAACACCTTGAAACCTAGACCATGTTTACGTGATGAATGTGTGTAATTTATCGGGTCTAAACAACCTTGTTCATTTGAACCGATTCCTTTACCCTTCCATCACATGTTTTTTATTATTCGGTGAGCTTTGATAAATTGAGAGGACTCATAACATGGAGCAAAGTTGTCATTATATAACCAAGATCTCAAGAACTTGGAATATGTTCGTTTCAAGATAACCAAAAATTTTCCAAATGGATTTCCCATTTGGTAAGTGGGATGGATTCTCAGATGTGGAGCGTTAGGTTTTCCATAGCTTGTGGGGATTTGGTGATATAAAAGAGTCTCCATCTTTTGAAATTGATATTCACCACATCCCATGTCAATGATTTTAATGTGTGAGATGGGGACCAATAGATACCTCATGTAGGGGGAAGCAATTCGTAGTCTTAAAAGATGAAGAGAATGGGTTATAAGAAGAAGGGGGTGGATTGAAGGATGAAGGGTTGTTATTCACAGGAGGAGGTATCTTAATAGAGAGGAGGTGTGGTTGGATGAAGAAGATTGGCTAGGTGAAGAAGAAGATGGTGTGGTGGAAGAATAATTGTTCTTTGGAAGAAGAAGCTTGATTAGTGGAAGAAGATGATTGATTAGTGGGAGGAGGACTGGTGGAAGGTGGTTGACTTAACGGATGATAATGGATTGGAAAATGTGTTTTGGTTATGAGATGATGGTTTTGGATCATTGTTATGGAGTGTATCGATCAATGTGAATTTCATTAGGGATTATGCGAGGTGGAGCATATTTATCTGTTGATGGACAATAGTGATCATGTCGATACCGTCCTTCGAGGAATCTATAATACTAAAAAGGTTAGGGATCTGCACATAATATAAATTCCTTGTCCAAATGAGGAAACTTAATGCATTGGTGGAATGTTGATGGGACGGCTTTCATGGCATGAATCCATGGTCGGCCAATGAGAATGTTATATGCAACTTCTACATCTACCACATGACAGACCATGTCTAAGGTGATGGGTCCAACTTGGAGAGGCAACGTGATTGTGCCTTCAGAATTTCTTTCACTATTATCATACCCACGAATGGTTATGATATTGTTTTGTAAATCATTTTCAGTGTAACCTAGACAACGTAAAAGTTTCATGGAACAAATATTTAATGTTGATCCATTGTCAATTAAGATGTGTTTGATTTTACGATGAGTTACATAACCCTCGACGTATAAAGAATGATTATTAGCGATGTTGGGATTAAGCAGGTCAATGGGACCAAAAGATAAAATAGGATTGGGGACCGTAAGATGTGCAATTAAAGCCTGGAATTGTTGTGAATTGATGTCCTCAGGGACACGAGCATTATTCAATGTTTGCATAAGGATGCATTGTAGTGTGGGAGAAGAATTAAGTAGTTCCATGATTGAAATTTGTGTGGCAGTCTTCTCTAATTGTTTGACAATATTAAATGATGGCGTAGGTTGTGGAGAGGAATTGGCGGTGGAATTAGATGGTGGATTAGGAGGTGATGCCGGGGACGAAGTGGCAGATTTTTTTGTTGTAGGGACCCACATTTTTTCTGTCTAGTGGTGATCGCACAGTCAGTTCTGATCTTTATAGTTGCCACTAAGTCTTGGTCATAATCTATGGTCGAGATGACTGAGTCATACTCGACATTACTTGATGATTGACCCTTATCTTTTGAATTGTTATCATGGTTAGGGAACGGATTTTTGAACATGTGAAGTTTTTCATTAGGTGTTTTTGTCTCAGAAGTATTTTCAACTTCTATGTCTCCATGTTCAATCAGGTCTTGGACGTAATGGTGGAGTTGCATGCATCGATCTGTGGAGTGCCCTTTTATGCGATGGTAATCACAATATTCATTGTCTTTATACCAATTTGGTTTGGGTTGTCCTTCTTCGAAGGGTTTGATAATGGGATATGTAATCATATTAGCATTTGTCCAAATGACGAAAGACACTAGATAGACTTTCTCCGAGAGGAGTGAACTCTCTTCATCGATCCCGAAGGAACTTCCTTTCTAGGGATAATGATTGGTTGTTTAGATTTTAATGTGTTGGTGGGATGGTTTTGGACATTTTAGACATGGCGGGAATCAGTAATGCCATCGTTGATGATATTTCGATTCCGGTTAAAGAATTTAGATTTGTCCTGGTTCTGAGGAGTGTCTCGATAAGGTTGGTCTCTAAAGGGTGCTTTAAGTAAGCCCTTAGAAATGAGGGCTTTTTCGATTTTTGTGTCCCCTTTTCGATGACTTCTTTGAAACTATTCAAACAATGCATTTACATGTGGAATGATAATTCGGCATTGAGATTAGGGACAAAAATGCTAACTAGTTGTCTCTCGGGTACTGAGCAGGGAAATCGGCTTGCAATTCCGCGCCATCATTGTAAAAAGGAGGAAAATTTTCATTTGGCCTTTGCCTAGTGTTGCAGAGATCAAGCATGGTTATTTCTGAGTCTAGGTTATAGGAAAAATGTTTGAAAAATTTCTCCGATAAGTCTATAAATGTCGTGACCGACCCTTTGGGCAGATGGAAAAACTAGTCTAAAGCCTGTCCTCCTAAACTTTGGGGAATAATCGTAAAAGGTACGTGTCTCGATAGGAAACTTCCTACATTGCATGTAAAATTCCTTGACATGTTCATGGGGTCACCTTTGCTTTTGTATTTATCAAACTTAGGGATTTCAAAGGATGACGGAAATGGTAATCATGATATCTCTGTATCAAATGGATAAGGACACAATTCTTCAAAGTTGAATTGTTTCGATTGTTTTTGTAGTCCCTGAATGGTGTCTTTCATAAGTTTCCATTCTTGTGCGAATGGAGAAGCGGGGATGGTTTATCAAACATGTCGTGAGTATTGGAATCTAGATTGAGGTCTTTTAATCTTTCAACTCTAGTCGTTGCTTCCTCAAGTTTCTTTGTTAAGTCTTGGATTTTAGTGAATAACTCTTGGCCGAAGAACCATTTGGATTGTTTGGTATTTCATTGTGATAACTTGATTCACCATTGTCGATGAGTTTGTTTAAATTTTTGTCCCGAAGTCGGGGGTAGTTTTGCCCCCATGGCTAGGATGCATAATAGATATTCATTTTTGTTTTGTTCTATCACCCTATTGACTTGTTCTTGTTCTTCATTGGTGAGTTCTGGTTGTGTGACTTCTTCATCGTCATTTTCATGATTGTGACTACGAGTGAATACCATGATGAAATGTGTCTGATTAAGCTTGAAAAGTGGGTAGGAATTTTGAACAGGTGTGAGGAAATGAGAACTCGATTATTTTGGATTTAGCTCGAATAAGATCGTGATGAATGATAAGGAGAGTAACTCAAACAAGTTATCTCAATATGATGATGATGTAACTCGAGACAAGTTATTAGGAAATTTGTTGCACGTTGTGTAGATTTGGCTTAAACAAGCTCTGGACTATTGATGGGGAGAGTAACCTGAATAGGTTAATCATGATATGGTTGTGATATAACTCAAAATGAGTTATGAAAGGATTTGTGTTGGCTATGATTTGGATAAACGCGATGGTGGACAGAATAATGAGTGAACTCAAACAAGTCACCCAATATTAGTTTGATATAGCTGGAAACAAGCTATGAAGGATGTTTTGACAATTGACAATATGGGGAGTGAATGCTAGTCACTCAATATCAGTTGGATATAGCCGAAGACAAGCTATGATAGATGTATTGTTGGATGAAGCAAGCTAATGAAATTGGTGTGATGTTTTGGTCTATGTTGTTGGATTGTTTGGATGTTTTCACTTGGTATTGAATTGGTCGAGAACTATTTTTTTTTGTGGAACACAACTAGGGTCTTGAAACTTTTACAATGAACACATTGATATCAGCCAAGTTTTATGATAAAACAATGCTAAACTATTTTGTTTTCAAACAACAAGCAATCATGTGGATTCAATTATTTTGGCTTATGAGGTAAATTCTTCAGGAATGATCATTGTTTCATGCAATCATACAAGTATGTTGTGAAATGGTGGATGCAGGCTCTTATTACTCCAAGAAGATGTGTCCTCCAATATACCCTAGTCTTGATATACCTAATTCTGATACGGGACAAAATTGGTATGGGAACCCTTAGAGCACTGGAGGAGACTCACCAATTCTTACTTTCCTGTTTTGGAGTGAATCACCACGTCCAGAACAAGTTTTGTGAAAAGGTGGAAGGTGATGGAGGGATGAATGTGTATGGTGTCCTTATAACTCCCCAAGATTTACAGGGACGATGCCCAAGCTTCATTGTTACAGCTATTTAGGCATGACTCACATACATGCACCGCACGACATGAAGCATTACCTGTAAGTGAAGAGCAGGGCGAGGTAAATACCGAATGTTGTGATGAGACTAGGTCTCAAAGTGCAATGTAGATGCAAATGTTGTTGGTGTGTGGTAGTCAAGTCCACGTCACCGGTGTAGCTTTGGTGGTGATGAAATCCACCTCGTCTACGTGCAAAAACAAAATGATAAAGTGATTAAACATGGTTCTTTCCAACTTGAAATAAATCACTAGCAAAAAATAATTGCATACCTGAGCGTACTTTTTTTTTTTTGTTTCAGCAATTTTCTTTGAATGGTGGTATTTTGTAGGATTTTTTGTTTTTTTTTTTTTGTTTTTGACAATATTCCAACGAACGCGTTCTACAGAAAAAACAAATTAGTAGTTATCCTGCAAACGAAATGTTAGAAAAGTGATCGTGGCTATTTTTTATTTTCCAGATCGCTCGAAGGCGCAGGAAAAGAGCATACACAACCAACGACCAAACAAATATTAATAATATGACAAAGGAAAATAATGATTGAAATGATAGTTGGAAAACAAAGCTAGAGGATCCTACAATGTTAGAACAAGAAACTAAAAAAATTGTGACTGTTTTTGATTTTCCAGATCGCTCGAAGGCACAAGAAAAGAGCATACGCGATACAATTGAAATAGATTTTTTTATTTTTTTAAATGTTAATAATTATTGCAATTAATCATGATTGAAATAGCGATAATGATTATTTTCACAAAAAAAAAACAATGAAAGAAGAGTGTGAAAATGTTACCTAGAAGTGTTGTCATGTGGAAAATTGAAATGTAAGGCAAAAAAAAAAATTAAAAATTAAAAAAAAAATTGTTTTGCAGAGCCCGGTGGCCTCACGTTTCTGATTTCCAAGATCACTTTTGAAGTGCGAGGAAAGAGCATACGTGTGAGGTTGTTACGTGAAATAAAATTTTAAAAAAATAAAAAAAAAAACTATAATTTTGTTGTTTTTTGTTAAAAAGACAGGTGTTAGAAGAAATGAAACCAAAATTTTTCTGTAAGTCTAAATCAAAAATTATTTTCCATTGCATAGATATTTTTGATACCTTTCCATTAAAAAAATGAAGTCATTCCGAGTTCGGGAGCAAAAGTTATGGCTTCCGGAAGATGGGCTATGGTAGCACTCTGAATGAAAATTTTAAACGTGAGAAAAACGTCCCGGGAGCTAGTTTTTTTATTTTCTAGACTTCTGTACTTCACCTGAGAAGCTAAAATTTTGACAATAAGGTTAAAAAGAACAATAAATAGAAATAAAGAGTTAGATCACAAAATGATTGACTAAAATAAAAGAAAAAAATGATTAACTTCCTACAAAGTAGTTATTTTAGCAAAAGTAAATAAATAAATGTATTTTCCGGATTGGTTGTCCCATGACAATAAGATGATAAACTAATGACTAGTTCATGTGTTTCTATAGATTACGAGTGAATAGAAAAATCATAACTGGGAACTAAACACCAAGCACCAAGGAGATCAAAGACATGATGAGCTTCATAGTTTCATTGTTGTTATAACCTGCAGATACACCACAAGACACCACACAACAAAAACACTACCCAAAGTGTGAAGGTTAACCAAAGAAGGCCATAAGGAACAGAAAAAGGAAATAATAATGAACAATAATAAAAAAAGAATAAATAAAACCACTAATGGGGAAATTAATGGTAACAAATCGAAAGTAACCGAGCGTGCTATAATGTAAGCTAGGAAAAATACACTACTAACAAGGAAGTAAAATACCAATAATCATACCTCCTCCTTCGCGTTCCATAGCAAACCTCGGAATGGGCTAGGAAACTTGGATTGAGCCCTGATTGTGTGATATGTAGGTGCTTTTCTTCAAGACAGAGTAAGACCTTCCTACAACAATGATCCTCTTACTTTGCACTAGATGGGGAAAATGATTATGAGGCTATTTGGGCATTAGGATGAGGCAAAATGATGTTCTTTGCTCAAAGGATGCAAGAACTTAGATATGGCATTCAAGCTTATTCTTCGTGTGTTTAGAGGGGAGGGGTAAGGTTGTATTTATAGCCTAGGGGAGTGATTAACTTAGAGTAATTTAAGTAATCATGGTTTGAAAATGTGGGCAAGATTAAGTGAATAAAATGTGGGCAAGATTAAGTGAGTGGTTTGAAAATGTGGGCAAGATTAGATGAGTGGGGCCACGAAGAATGGGTGAGGATTTGAATTATATTTTTAATTCATAAGTGGATGATTTTAGGTGAGTGGGGACCACAAAGGGTGGGTGAGGATTTGAATTTGAATTTTTAATTCAATAGTAGAAAAACATGGAGAATAATGACATGTGGTGAGGATTGGGTTATTTTTGGATTTTGAAATGGATAATTAATCAAATTATATTTGATTAATTCGAAGTGTATTTTTGTGAGAAATGAGGAAGGGGAATTAATTGATTTATGACAGATGTGAAATTAGGGTGTCTACACTAGGAAATGAAAGTACCCCCAATTTTGACTGGAACATGGAAGAGAAGAAGGGATTGGAAGTTGAGACATTTCCAGGCTTGCCTACCTAAAAGTGATTCTTGACAAATGCAATGTCAAAAAAATCTTCCAAGCCTCATTACCTTTGAGGCTATAGATTAACCATTTGACATAGAGAGCATGTCCTTGGAGTTTGATGTCAAGCAACCCAAGGCCCTAATCTTCTTTATGCAAAAAAATAATATCCCAAGCAACCCCATGGAACCCCTTATACTCCTCAGAGTTAGCCCACAGATAGTCCCACAATAACTTCTCAAGTTTGGCATATGTAGCATTAGACAAAGCCCATCAAGAATAATGAACATGAGTAACAACTATCACCTTAGAGTAGATTCAAAATATTCCCGGAAAAGAAAAAAGGTTTGGTAATCCAAAAGGAAATCTTACGCTCAACCCTTTCTACCACATAAGCCCATAATTACACAGATGTCTTGTAAGGAAAAGGGAATGCTAAGAAACTTGAATTGAACATCCAACTAAATCCAACTAGACCGCATGCCTATTAACCAGGAGGGATAAGAGACTGGGACTATAGATAAAACTAGGTTTTTCCCATTGAATAAAGGATCCAAAGGCCAAACAAAAGGTATCCATACAGTCCCAAAGCATTTTGAATAGACTATTCCTCCTCCAGGAGTGTGAAAAATAATCATCCTCAAAGTGGACATTGATGAGTTGTTCATCTAAAGTGGGCAGAGAGATCCCTTTAATGAAAACTTGAGAGGCATTGTGGGCTAGTAGATAAGTAAACCCTTCATCGATAACCACATAAAGAGGGGGCAAGGAAAACCCTTATTTAATGGATATGAGCAAACCAAACCTCAAAGATTAAGCCCCATTGATGGAGATGCAAACCCCATCATTGTTAAATAGCATTTGCATAGTGTGAACAAATATCGACCCAAAACCAAGAGCTTGAAGCATAACCAAAATGAAAGACCATTCAATTCGATCATAAGCTTTAGCAAATTCAATTTTTATAAATAAATATTTTTGGTTAGAGAGTCGAGCCCATTCCATCCCTTCCCAAAAAACAATAATATTATCTAAAATGTACATGTGCTTGATGAAACCAATCTGTGCTTCTAACAATAAGAGGAAGGAGATTGAAAACCCTATTAGATAAAGCCTTAGAAATAACTTTATAAGACATATTAGGAAAATTGATGGGTCTCCAATTAGAAATTTGTTCAGGGTCTCCATACTTGGGGATAACTTGATGTTTCCTTGGTTAATCAATTTCCCCAAAGAGTTATAATCTAAAGCTTCAAGGTACACATTATGTAGATCAACACCCGAGTGTCCCATAAGGTTTGGTAGAATTCACAGGGGAAGCCATCATACCTAGAGCTTTATCACGCTCAATTTAAAAGGATGCATCCTTAAAGTTTGTGAGAGACAAAGGCCTAAAGACACCTTACCCGCTGAGGATGAGTTACTTTGCAAGGAAAAACTTGCAGAAAGTTTAAAAGAGCCTCTTCCCTAGCAGGGGTGGCAGGTTGAGAGGAAAAAACCCCATGGTAGTGATGGAAAAAAGCTTAGAGGATATTCGATAGAGTAGTGTGTCGACATTCCCTTGAAAAATGGATTTGATTTGATTAGAGGAATGCTTGGCGCATAACATAGAAAAGAACTATTTAGAATATTTGTCACCGAATTTGAGCCAATGCAATCGAGCATGCAATAGAGCACCCCAAGCTTTGTAAGCTTCCTCCACCTTAAGTTTATCCCTCTAATAGGAAGTCTATAGTTAGGGGACTAATTGAAAGGAGAGACATTAAGCTCTTGTGAGACATGTTGAAACTCATGATATGAAGCCTCATGCATTGCCTAGTGAAAGAGAGCAACTTGTTTTCCATAGATGCGAAAGAAGGTGATAGTTTTTTTATAGCATAATTCCACCAAGCAATCCAACCCCCCTTCCAGCAAGGTGAGGAACCAAGTTCCAAATGAATTGGATATACAACACATTCTGAGCATGCTTCAGGTGCAAAATGTTTAAGTAAAATTGAGAGCTAACCATGTATTTTTAGTAGGTTTGGCCCAATTAATGTTGAAAAATGGGGAATGATCATATAAGAGAGATTTTTCGGTAACCACAACAAGCCTACCTAAAATGGGAGTAAGATAGAAAAATTCTTAACTCGGCATAATGGTACAATCCAAGTCTTGCACACAATCCTATCTTGACCCTATCAAAAATTGGACCAAGTGAACTAGGCAGAATTGGCACTCTCCTTATAAGGGATGCAAGGGTCAAAAAGTTTGAGCTTGTGCCTCATATAGAACTAGACCTCCCACTCTCCCACATACCAACACATGGGAAAACAACCAACCTTGTCTTCTAGGTATTCAATCATATTAAAATCACCACAAATAATCCAAAGAGCATCAGGTAAGGAGTCAACAAGCCATCGTTAGAACAGAGTTCTTTCAACCGCATCATTCGATGCATAAATATTGGCTAAACTTAGGATACGCTGTCAAAATAAAAAAAAGTCTAGATCATTTGATGAGTGGGATCAAAGCCCCATGAGATCACATGATGAGCAAGGTCAGGGGTGATCAAGTTCATGAACCCTCCACGCCTAGGGTTGTGATTGGACGTGTGGCAGATAACATTGGGCTAGATGGTGCGAGTAGTAGAATGAAGTAAAAATCTTGCGAATTTAACTTCTTGCAAACACATAACACACATGCTTAAAGTGAAAATAATTGTCCCTGACCGAATATCTTCGGGTAGGTTTAGTGAGGCCATCTATATTCTAAGAGTACATAATCATTGGATTGAATCAAGGTGCATAGATCCCTCATCATCAAGATTGAGAGGCACAAAATTGGTTGTGAGACAAAGTGTGACATGGGAAACATCTCACCAATGACCATAGTCCGCATTTTTCTTGCATAAATTTGTCATCTTCCACGGTGTAGGGCTACAAGAGCGACTAAGGCGAGCTTTATGAGCGAAAGAGAGTTGATTTTCTTCTATGAATGGATCTTTTGATAATTAGAGAGGCAAGGAGAACAATGAAGTTGGATATTTCAAGGGACAACAATAAAAGAAACCATTAGGGAGCGGGAGAGAGATGGGGTGGCCATGGGTGGCAAAGGCACAACTTGTTTGACAGGAGTAGCAGAGGAGATGGCTCCATTAACAACGAGTGGGTAATAGGAAGAAGTTGAGGGTTTTGTAGGACCACGAGCAACACTCTTTTTATTGGTTACCATGATCCACCCATCTGAAGAGGAAGGAACTTTGGACTCCGTTTGAGCCTTTTCTTGCGACATAGGGTGGGATTTGGCCATTAGAGAACATTCAGAATAATGTGGTCAAGATAGAAAGTGAAAACAAGTATTAGGTAAGTTAATATAAAGGAATCGTTGAGAAAAAAGGTATCTCCAACTTGAATATCAATGAAGTCTTTAAGGTCTTTGGATAAATGCTCCTCAATGGAAGCATGGGTAAGCATTAAAAAATTTTGGCTATCCCGTATAGATAATTTGACCCAAGGGTTTGATCAAGTGTTCGAAAAATCCCCACAAGGGGAGAGGCAACCCAGAAATTCCACCCATACTAGGATTTTAAGCTTGGCTTGTTTGGAGACCTAGAAATCCTTGGTCCAATGAGAAAACACTATGAGTGTGTTTCGAATGAACCAAGGGCCATGGTTGATAATGGTTTTGCAATGTTCAACATTATTAAAGCGAACCAAAAAAACCCTTGGTGAGGTTTTGCACTCCTCCAACTTGACACCATGGTGTTGCCAATGGTTGTGAACCCATTATTTCAACAAGCTTTCAGGGGGAATCGACAAACAAAATACCCAACAAAGGGTGTATGATTCAAGCCAATTACAAGCCTTATCAAATTCAAGTAAATTAAGCACAACATTAGGCAAAGAAGTCTCAGACTCATAATGACTACCTCGTCGAAGACTTTCAAGATGAATTTCCTCGCCTTCTTTGGAGCCATGGGTGCTAAGCGCTTCGTCAATCAAACATGCATCAATAGATGGAGGCGGCGAAAGGGAAGCCATTAATATAGGTGTGATGTCGCCCAAAGGGGTAGAGTAAATAGCCCACTCAACAAAATAACTATGCATGCAAAGTAAAAATCCTACCAAAATCCCAAGGAAATGGTAGTGTGACAGCGAACCAGTACGACCAATAACAGGCATGGGAGGACCTAAGACCTAAACCCTAGCAGAGCCTCAATTCACGTATTAAATTTTCTACACTTGCTGAATTGGTGAATGCTTATTAATTTTTGGCCGCAAATGGTTTTTCGATTGATCATGTGCGAAGCAAAAGTTGAACAGCAAAACCATGGGCGATGAGGAGTTTCCACATGCGAAAGCATATGGCAGCGTGGCCAAGGAATATTCCCGCACCAGGCCCGGATATCCACCTCAACTCTTCTCCCTCCTTTCCTCGCTCACTCCACACCATGGCCTCGCCTGGGACGTCGGCACCGGCAATGGCCAAGCCGCCTTTCAGGCAAGTTATATCTATTGTATACATCTTTCTGCATATATAAATATAGTATATTTAATGTGTATATGTTCTGGTTTGAACAGATTGCAGAGTATTACAAGAAAGTGGTAGCCACAGACACGAGCGAGCAGCAGCTTCAACTCGCACGGCCACGCCCCAACATTACCTACGCCATCACGCCGCCAGTAATCCCCGAGCACCTCCTCCACTCGATCGTCGGCCCAGATTCCTCCGTGGATCTGGTCACCGTTGCCACGGCCGTCCACTGGTTTGATCTGGACAAATTTTACCCGCAAGTGAAGCGCGTATTGAAGAAGCCCGGCGGCGTGATTGCCGTGTGGGGGTACTCAAAACCCAGCGTAGATCCCGCCGTGGACGCCGTTCGTGAACGGTTTTTCCAGATAGCTTTGCCATATTTCTACTCGCTTCAGTCGTCGCCAAAATGGGCTTTGGACGGGTACGAGAGTCTTCCGTTTCCATTTGCAGAGGTGCAATCGATAAAAATGGAGTTTGAAGAGGAGAAGACATTTGATGAATATTTGGGGGTTTTTAAGACGTCGTCTACCGTGGCGATGAATCCGGGTTTGTTAAGCGATGAGTTGATTAAAGAATTCGAAGCGGCGTGGGGTGCTCCACCCCATGTGACCAGGACAGTAAAGTTTCCGCTCAACGTTAAAATTGGAAAGGTTTGAAAGGAGATTCCTGGCAAGTATCAGTATACTCTCCAGAAGCTAATCTTTGAACATGAAATAAGGTGTCCTTTACTGTGTGTGATTCCAAACATCAGTTATATGAAGAACACCAACCAACATCCCTACAAACTAGTAAATATCTCATATATAAGAGTTTTTAGAAAAGCTTCGTTTAAGAAAGTTATATTGATATTTGGAATTACAATCAATGACTCATCCTCAATGTTTGAAAAAAATTAAAACACTTTATGTAACTATAATGATAGTTCCTCGAGTGTGATTCCAAAGATTAGGTTTTTTCTTAACAAAAACATGATTTGTAGTAACTTCAAAATAAAGATCGTTAACATAAGTTGTAATAGTTATAGTACACAGATAATAAATTTATGATATTCTTTAAACCTGAACTGTTTGCTTTTACCTAATTGAATTGAACCATATTGTCACTTTAGAGAGGCATGTGGTTCTGAGGGAGCCTCTTCATTCAGGTCAAAACATCATCAAGAACATCTATTTATCACTTCAAATATCTACTAATTGGAATACTACATCATCAAATGACGGAAAATAACTTCTAATGATGTTGCAGGCCTAAAAACATCCTACATATAGGTATCGAAGCTTGGGGACAGTTATTTCATATTTCTCAACTTAAGACAAGTGTGAACCCCTAAATTTTGAAGATTTGGGCACAACTCTTTAAGCCATTGGAATATGGCATCATTCAAACCATAAACTTTATGCTAATAACATGCTTTAAGAGATTGGAAACCCCCAAATTTAGTGGGTATTTTTGCAAGACTACACATTATTTTAGTTTCAAATTTGTGAGGCTCTTACATTGGAAAATAGTCTCCAATCTCAAACTACAAGGATCCAAATCTTCATATGTATGTGAGATATTTCAATAGCGATTTTGTTCACGTATTTTAGATGTGGAAGGTGAACCTAGTAGATATTTGGAACCCAAATTGAAGTGTCAGTCAAGACAATTTGAAGCAAAAAATTGTGGAGAGGAGAAGAATGGTGGGACATGGGATTATGAATTTCATGACTAGTATCTCGTTGCTATTTTGTTTTTAACATCTTTAACGTAAATGAGTTGTGGTATTTTCCTCAATAGAAATCTTCATTGCCAAGAGAGCATGAAATAGCACAAGGCATCCCTAAACAACTCTTTGGAGTATTTCATAAAAAAGAAGACATTCTAGTGATTGAGAGAGTCTTCTTGGTAAGTCGGCTCAAAATTTGCAACATTAGAGTTAACCCTTACAATGAACTTCCTATTATTTTCTTAGAACATTTATGAAAAATGATCATTCTTGTGGCAATTAGAAATATACTAAATAGTTTTCATACAAACTATAGGAAAAATCAAAAGCTACAATCAAGAAAATTAAATGAATTATGAAATAAAAAAATGATTGTAATAACATGTTCATCCTATATTATCCAAATTAATGTTATCATGTAGGTGGTTATGAAGAGATTTCTAGACATGGCTAAATACAAAATTTAAGCATGGTGGTTGACAAAATATTAAATAAAGATATTCACAAATTTATGAGCGTGACATATATGTTAAAAATATAATCTTGAATATGTATCATATTTAATGTTGTCGACCTTTTAATTTGAAATTGTTTTTCTTCTCGGTGATATGCCCTTAATAATATATCTTACATTTGATGTATATAGCCGACTTGTGGCTATCATAACTTCATATCATTATGTATCTCTTTCATATATGTTATATTATCATGGGTGGGTCGGCCTTGGGGATGGCCATAGCATAAGAGAGTATAAATAGGGGTTAGTAGGTAGTAGTGGATCATATTATTGAGCATTTGAGTCTTATTGTATGTTTTGGAGGTTGCCCCCTCGAAGTGGCTAAGCTATTATACTTTCATATTGAGATCATTTATCTGAAAATTGTGTTATTTGGTGTTCTATTGTTGGTGATAATCAGAACTATTCAAGTAATTTCATTACAAGTGGTATCAAGTTGTGATCTGGGCCAAAATTAGGGACAAAAACCTAATTTTTTGTTTCCACCATATCTTGTGAACTGAACGAATTGGTTGGAGATAGTTTTACTAGAGTTGCAAAACATTCCAAGTAAGGTTCCCTAAAATTTTAGACTTTTTTGATTTATTTTACAAAAGTTATTACAAATTTAGGTTTTTCATAAAATCGCTCCCTAGGCTGCAAATTGTGGAATTTTTCCAAGTTTGTTACCTTTTCGGAAAGAGAATAAAAATTAGTTGGAGTTTGTTCTTTAAGTTTTTATATTTGGCCGAACTCTTATCGAACTCCCAAACCCTAAAATTTGACCTTGATCCCTAAATCCTACTATTTTGGGGCATCATGGCGGGGCCTTCCACAAGAGGCAAAAAGAATCCCATCACTCCGGGTAAAACACCAGAAAAGGATGAGATAGTAGTTGAGGAGTTGGAGACAAAAGAGGTAACTATAGATTCCTCGGGTTAGGGTTTACTTGACGGACCATAAGGTAAGCCAACTTGAGTTTAACTTGAAAGACCTCGAATTTAAGGTGGCCAACAAAGAAGATGTGGATAGGATTGGACAAATATTGGAGGATTTCATGCAGAAATTCAGTACGCATATGATGGGTAATCATACTTCTATCAACCAAGGTGGATCTTCAGATTCAAAATAATAGACACATGAGTCAGGGTGGATCTTCGAGCATGCCCAATCCAAATACAAGCACTCTGCAGGCTCGTAATATGTTTCCAAAAGTGGAGATGCGCAAGTTTGATGGAAAGGATCCACTCAATTGGATCAACCAGATGGAGAATTTCTTTGAACTACATCAGATTCCATCAGGACAAAAGGTGACCATGGCATCTTTGTATCTCGAACCTGACCAATTCGTATCGATGGTTATGTGCTCAAAGGCAAAGAGTGGTCTCAATGTTACATGGACAATCTTCACTAAAGAGTTGTAATTACACTATAGTTCTAGTGTGTCAAAGAATTACTTCAGCCAATTAGCAAAGTTGAGACAGACAGATCCGTTAAGGATTACATTCATCAATTCCAAAACCTTTCTCTGCAGGTGGAAAATATTACTGAAAGAGAATTTGAATGACCTATTTCTTGGGGTCTTAAGGATCACATTGAGCATGAGGTGTGTATGTTTAATCCTCATAAGGTTTCTGATTCTATGATTATGGCACGAAGGGCAGAGGAGAAATTTATTTCAAGTAGGAGACAAAATTTCACTAATACCAGAGATCACAACACCTTGCCCCCAACACTCCCTCGGCCAGTTAGATTGACACCTCAACAAATTGAAGAAAAGAGAGAAAAAGGGTTATGTTTTAACTGTGACAATAAATATGGACCTGGACATAAATGTGTTGAAAAGAAGTTGTTCTACATTGATGGGCCTAGTGAAGATGAAGAGAAGGATGAAGATGCAGAGTCAGAGGTCTTGGTCAAGCTAGAGGAGGAATTAGGAGATCCCCATTCATCTCATGCCATGAAATTTCCCATTAACCCCCAAACCCTCAAGGTGGTTGGATTCTTAAAAAAAGAGGGTCACAGTGTTGATTGACTCAGGAAGTACTCACAACTTTATCAATCATAAGTTAGTAGTGCGCCTAAACTGTTTCATTTATCAACTCCTGAATGTCAAGTAATGATTGTTGATGGAGGTATTGTTACTTGTTCTAGAAAATGCCATAACATTAAGCTTCCATGGGAGATTACATACTAAATAGCCCCATGTATGCCATCTCTATGGGAGGAGCAGACATTGTGTTAGGAGTTCAATGGCTTACCACTTTGGGAACCATTGAGATGAACTTCCAAGAATTGTTCATGCGATTTTAGTCTGAAGGAAGGACTTTTGAGCTAAGAGGATTAAGAGCAAAGTCTCCACAGATAGTGAGCTCTCATCAGATGCACAAAATGCTAAAAAAGGGTGAGAGGGATTTGTGGCACAACTATTTTCATTGGAGGCGCATCATTCTAAGGACATTATGCCATCAGATATGCAAGCAATGTTGGATGCACACTTTGCTATGTGTTTGAAAATATGTCAAAGGGCTTACCTCCAAAGAGAGATCATGATCATGTTATTCGGTTAGTACCAGGGAGCCAACCGCCTAACATCAGACCTTATAGGTACCCATATGTGCAAAAGAGTGAAATCGAGAAGATTGTACAAGAGATGTTGGAAGCAGGAATCATCCGTCATAGTCATAGTGCTTATTCTTCTCCATTAGTGATGGTACGGAAGAAAGATGACATGTGGTGCATGTGTCCTGATTATAGGGAACTTAATAAGTACACAATCAAAGATAAGTTTCCTATTCTGTAATTGATGATTTGCTTGATGAATTGCATGGTGTTGTTTATTTTACAAAGCTTGATCTTCGTTCGGGATACCACCAAATCAAAATCAAGGATGAGGATGTTCATAAAACTGCCTTTCGGACACATGAAGGCCATTATGAATTCTTGGTAATTCCTTTTGGACTCACAAATGCACCTTCTACATTTCAAAATTTGATGAATTCTATTTTTAAGTCATTCTTATGGAAGTTTGTTTTAGTGTTTTTTGATGATATATTAATTTATAGCAAAACATGAGAGGAATATTTGCATCATGTGAATAAGGTTTTGGAAACCCTTGAGCAACATCAACTTTATGCAAAGCCCTCTAAGTGTTATTTTGGAGTCAAGGAGGTTGAATATTTGGGTCACATTGTCTCTCATGAAGGGGTTAAAGTGGATCCTAATAAGATCAAAGCCATGATGGAGTGGAAGGTTCCAAAACCCTAAAGAATCTACGAGGATTTTTGGGGCTTACAGTTATTACCGAAGATTCATAAGGCATTATGGAAGAATAACGCAACACCTCTCAAAACTTTATTAAAGAATGACTCCTTCCATTGGAATGAGGAGGCAACCAAAGCATTTGAGCAAGCTAAAGGAGGCCATGTGCACCATTCCAGTCTTAGCTACTCCAAATTTTTCCAAAACATTCATTGTTGAATGTGATGCATTAGGGTCGGGTATGGGGGCAGTTCTCATGCAAGAAGGTCATCCTATTGCCTTTTTGAGCCATCAATTCAAAGGTAAGAATTTTTCAAAGCCAACTTATGAGAAGGAAATGCTAGCCATACTTCATGCAATAAAGCAATGGAGACCATATCTCATAGGAAGACACTTTAAAGTGAAGACATGATCATGATAGTCTGAAATACTTCTTGGAGCAACGTTTATCATCTAAAGAACAACAAAAATGGGTCTCAAATATGTTGGGATATGATTTTGAGATTATCTATAAGAAAGGGAAGGAGAATGTAGTCGCGGATGCTCTGTCTAGGAAAGATGAATCAACTACAACATTGTTATGTGCCATATCCATCTTACAGGAAGATTGGATAGATGAGGCAAGGTCCAAATGGAGAAATGACCCAACTACACAAAACCTCATTCATAATCTCCAAAATGATCCAAGCATGTCTGAAAATTTTGTATTGAAAGGGGATGCTTTATGGTATAAAGATAGATTATACCTATGTAAGAACTCTACTCTTAAAAATAGGGTTCTATCTCGAGCTTCACTCTTCTCCAATAGGGGGCACTCTTTGGATTCTTGAAGACTTATCATCAAGTCAAACAAGATTTCTTCTGGAAGGGCTCAAAGGGGATGTCCAAAAATTTGTGGCAAAATGCATGGTTTGTCAGCAAAATAAGGGTGAAACAATTTGGTCCCTAAGTTTTTACAACCTCTATCTATTCCTAGCTAGCGGTGGGAAGAGGTTTCCATGGACTTCATCACATGATTGCCTAAATCTGAAGGAAAAAATGTCATCATGGTTGTGGTGGATAGACTCACCAAATATGCTCATTTTTGTGCCTTGTCACACCCATTTGCTGTAAGCACAGTAACAATAACCTTCATGGACATAGTTCAGAAGCTTCATGGGACACCAAGATTATAGTAAGTGATCACGACCCTATATTTACTAGTAATTTTTGACTGATTTATTCTCATGTTTGGGTACTCAGTTAGCTCGTAGCTCTTCTTATCATCCCCAATTTGATGGAGAAATAGGGATTGTAAATAAGTGTTTGGAGGGATATCTTCATTGCTTCACCTCAGATAAACAAGCAAGATGGGTCCAATGGTCACCACTTGCAAAATGGTGGTATAACACTTCTTTCCATACTTCATCCAAAATGTCTCCTTTTTTGGCACTCTATGGGTACCATCCACCATCCATCACATCATCATTGAGAGGACAACTGCATGGTTAGAGTAGTAGAAGAACACATTCAACATCAACAAGAGGTCCTTTCTAGTCTCAAGGAGAACTTGGCCATGGCACAAAACCGCATGAAGCAACAAGCTGATCAACATTGCACACGAAAGACATTTTGAAGTCGATGATTGGGTTTTTGTGCATTTACAACCATATAAGCAAATGTCTTTGAAACAACAACAAAAGGATAACAAACTTTCACCAAAGTATTATGGCCCCTATCAAGTATTACAAAAGATTGGTATTGTAGCATACAAATTAGAACTTCCACAAACAACCAAAATACATCCAGTTGTTTCATATTTCTTGCTTGAAGAAACTAATTAGACAGAGAGTATCAATCCAAACAGTGTTCCCTAAACTCGATGAGCAGGGGAGAGTCATCTTGGAACCTGAATGCATCCTTTAAACATACATTAAAAGATTGAGGGCACGGGTTATTACTGAGTACCTAATCAAGTAGAAGAATATGGACAATGAAGATGCAACATGGGAAGATATGATATTCCTCCAACAAAGCACCCAGAGCTTCTCAACATTAGGGACAATGTTGTTTTGAAGGGAAAGGGCATGCTATGCCCTCAATCATATATCTTACATTTGATGTATATAGCCGACTTGTGGCTATCATAACTTCATATCATTATGTATCTCTTTCATATATGTTATATTATCATGGGTGGATCGACCTTAGGGATGGCCATAGCATAGAGAGTATAAATAGGGGTTAACGTAGTAGTAGTGGAGCATATTATTGAGCACTTGAGTCTTTTTGTATGTTTTGGAGGTTGCCCCTCGAAGTGGCTAAGCCATTATACTTTCATATTGAAATCATTTATCTAAAAAATTGTGTTATTTGGTGTTTTATTGATGGTGATAATCAAAACTATTCAAGTAATTTCATTACACTCAGTCACTTGTAAACCAATATGCATTTAATGAGCTTTTTTAAGCGCCCATTTTTAATCCTCTCATAGGATGGAAAGTATTTTTATTGTAATAGCTGTTTTCTTTGTGTGCTAACTACAACAGTCCAATTTTGGGGAAGAGATAAATATATTTTTGCAGCAACAAATAGAAGAAAAAGGAGGAGCATAATATTGTAAATATCAAGGGAGAAAATACATAAGAGAAAATAGAATAAGAACAAGTGAATGCACATCTTTGCAACATCAAAAGGATATATTTAGTTACTGTAAGAGTTGTTATTGCAGTGGGTGTGAACAACATAAGATAGAAGCAACAACTAGAGTATAAAAAAAAGAAAACTAGAGCATTAGAGTAGCAAACAAAGCATCAAAGAGAGCAATGACTCTAGGGTTTTATGTATTGTAATGTTTTACCTTGAATTAATATAAATATATATTGTATTTTGTGGGTTGTTTTTGTCTCCCCTATTTTGCATTTACTTTTTCCTTCATATGCATTTATTGCCAACAGATTGGTATCAGAGCAGGGGATTTTAAGGTCTGATTTAAGTGATGGATTCTAACAATAACAGCTCTTGACACAACAACCCTATGTTTGATGGTAAAAACTATGACATTTTGTGCATACAAATGAAGACAAATAAATCAAAAGCATATTGCATAGCAAAGGCACTATAATTTAGTTTTAAGAGAAGTGGAACCTTAGTATAAGGATGTCTGGCATAAATGTCATGAAACTAGAAGCAAAGTAAACTTCGCTGGGGTTACCCTTGAAGCTATGAGAATGAAAATCAATATTATCATTATGTCAACAATTAACAACAATTGTGCTGATGGCTTCTGATTCCAGGAAAGCATCGACTTATAGAGAACACTACGTTAAATTGATATTTCACTGCACATCACATATGTTGACTCAGAACTCACATGCAAATCAGTTTTCATTGTGAACATAGCATGCAATAATCTATTCTATATTGAAACAGAAACAGAATAGCCACATTAGATTACGACCAAAATAACAGATGCACTAATTCATTAACATCTCTCTAGAGTTTTGGGTAGAATGGTGAGTAGAAAAAACATTCAGGAAATCCTGGTAGAATGATACACAGAAACGACATAATTGGGAGCTCCTGGAAGGATGCTACGAAGAAAAGACATATTCAGGAATGCAATTTTTGTGAGATACCCAAACAATGACATATGATTATCCAGGTAACTCAGAAACGAGAGGTTTGATATTATAAAACTCTGAAGACTAACTCAGAAAAAGAGGTTTAAGCTTCTACAACTCAAAAGAACACTTGCACATCTGCAACCAAACCACTCGAGAGTGTAACAGAATTATTTTACAAAATGGGGATGCATTCTAAAATACAAAAGACAACCTAAGTATTTGACAGGATGGGAAGCAGAAGAAATAGAACTAAAATCTAAAACGTGGTAATTGAGTCAATTAGCTAGCAATGAAGCTCATCAATGTTGTGACATACAAAAGTTGACTTCCTGTCCCAGTACAAGGTTAGTAAAAGATAAGAAGCCTGGTTACTCAAATGTCATGACACCATTGAAGTGCTTGTATTCAAATACAATACTGTCACCCAATAGGATGCTCACTTGGAACTCCAAAACAACGTGATATCAGACAACTTGGTAATTCTCTGTCACCAACTGTGTTTGACTAGCAAATTTAACTGGACTTCCACCATTAACTGGTATCACACTCGCAACCTGTGACCAATTACGACAAAGAAAATTCAGCAGATATATTTGTGTGAAATGAGTACAGCAACTTTGAAATTCTGTCATTATAGCTTACGAAGAGAGAATTACCTTGATATCACAAAAGGTCTTGGCTGCAGTAAATCTCACATCTATGGGGAAAAATGATGACGGGTCTGCTGAGGGCACAACAAATTCCATAGACCCACTGAAAAGACAAACCAAGCAAAATTTTTAAAATTGCTAATGTATCTGTAGCCAAAAAACCAGTGGAAGAAAAATCCATATAACAAAAGTGGGAAAGTATACAGGCTTAATAGCATAACACAATAAATGTCCTCACTTAAATAACTATTAGAAAACCAAGTAGTGCTTTTGTAAGCTTACCTGCGATTAGTGGAATCTATAAGAAATATTGACCACTCTAATGCAGACTTCCTTGAATCATACCTGCATGTTAGAGACAAATGTTATACATATTCCCCCTGCTGCCATGTACATATCTCTCGAGGTCCAGACACAAAACTTATACAACAAAAAACTGTAAAGTAATATAAATTTCAGTGCATTTCACTAAACAAGTTAAAAACTAACCTCCAGTCCCCATCAGCTTGATTGACAGTTGGAGGATCTCGAAGTGCAGGCAAAGGTATTGAAATCACAACATTTTGTAGGTCAAAGGCTTGGATGCTTCATATTCAATGTTGACATATGTCTCCCCACCAGATACAGAGGGCCAGCAATTGACTGCAAGATACACCAAGGCAAGTTCTTATAGCATGTACTATGCAAACATGATTGTGCCACTGCCATCCACAATTTTATTGGCTTTTGATTATAGGAATATAGCATTTAACTAATAGCTATTTTTGAAATATATTTTAGCTAAGCTATATACAATCTAGTTTTAGTTTTAGCTGTCATTAGTGCATGTATATCAATGTCATATAAATCTGTAGATCCTTTCCTAATATTAAGAGAACAAAAAGAAACATGGTGATGATAACTGCATTCCCCATGCTAGTGCGATAAATGAAAATCATATGAACATCATAAATACTTTGAGTTGTAAAATTCCTGAAACAAGCCTGTGACATGATGATATAGCAATGTTCAGTGGCACAAAGAACAGTAAGAATTCGGTGAAGATACCGATATAATTCTAAGTTAAAAGCATAAACTTACTGCTTAATGGAACCACCGACTCTTGGGCACTTTGCATTCTCCATTTAACCAAGCCCACACCCAATGGGTCACCCATTTGACCTGCCGGGAATGGCTTGCTAGGATCCTTAAGGCCCAAGATATTATCCCTTAAAAAGAGATCCTTGTTGATGTTTGGATGTGTCTTAAATTGGAAACCTTCATTTGAACCCGTTTCGATCTGAAATTGTAGATATTTCAAATTACAGCTCGATATGTTACCAACCAATGGTTGACCCAAGAATCTAATATAAAAATTAGCATCTTAATGTACAGACAAGGAGCTTATATACATCTCTAAGGGCAAATATAATGATTTTTAAAAGATTCAGTAAAACCTGTATGCTTTTACCTGGATCTGGATGAATCCATCTTCCTTCTTCAGAATTTGAAGGGCAAAATTGCCCTGAACTTCTAAGTTATTTAGCCCACCATCACGCTTGAGAACTACATTGAGTTTCTCTTCTATAGTTATTGAGATGGGGTCTGTTGCTAATGGAACAGAATGTTTAGATTGCCCAGCAGTGGGTTGCACATCTTCTACAATCACTTCTCCTTCAGCTTTCAAAGATTCCAAAAACTGATTTGCTTTTTGTGTCTTTCCGAGTTGCATGCCCATACCTCTCGGAGGAGCAGTGGCAGGTGCAGGCGCTCGACCTAAACCACGTAACATAGTTCACCGATGTTTGTTAGAAAATGGGTCAAAAAGCTTGTCATCATTTAAAAAAGTCAAGATTGTCTCACAGCCAACTTTAATAAGCAATTCTAAATGGTTGCAGTAAATAACCTTTTGGTTTGCTGGAATATGAATCTAAATCCAAACTTGGGCCAAAGCTAGAGTTGCTCCCAAAGCCACCACCACTGGAAATACTCATGTCACCAAACCCAACATCAAGTCTCGATGATCCACCTGATGATTGTAATGACTTCAAGCCTCCTTTTCGGACCTATTCTTTTCGATCTACGTTACAATTAAAAACAGAGTACTACAGTTAAAGAGACATCCATCCAATAGTACCAAAACATTACCTAGAAAGTGAAGAAAATAATACATCTGTACAGTACCTTGATCTTATCAATCTCACTTGCTTTTCGCTTCATAACATCCTTTGTCTCATTTATCTTGCTTTGCATGATTAGTTTGTGAAGTCGCTCCTCATGACTCTCCATCTCACAGTATTGCTTAACTTGAGCAACAGTGACACTCTCATTATGCCCAAGTGAGATAACTTCATCAAAAGCAAAGATTATCTCAAATGCCATTTTGCAGATTCCTTCTTCATCTAATCCAGGAGAGTACTCCGGAACCTGAAGCAACCCGACCATAAAATAAAAGCCTCAAGCTATTAGAAACTAAGAGAAGCTAGCAAAATAAAACTATGATTATTGAACAAGATTTTTTTCTCAAGGATTTTTATTGAACAACGTACAACCCATAATATAGCCAATACAGGCACACACAGTCAGCAGAACTGACAAAATTGGAAACCTTGTTCCCCAAACTAGATGTACTATGGCCCATGGAACTAAGATCCATTTAGCATTGTGTCTGCAGGAGTAAAAATTGACAAAGTGGCGACAAAGCTCATAATGAATACCTAAAGCCATTAGATTGACCCTCAACCAGAGACATCCAGTTTGGTGTCTTGTTCATTAACTAAGAAAATGTGGCCCAAAGTTTCAAGACAATTACAGGCAATGACACTCATTGAGAGTCACCAAAAACAACAACAATCAATAAATTATACCTGACAATAAAAACATGATTATCTAACAGTTTATCACAGGAATTGGACTCAGGGGTGAGCTAGACACTAAACAGGCCATACATTGTTTTAGGTGGTACATCTTGTCATCTGTGGATATTATGTAACCCCATATAAGCAAAACCGTACCAATGGATCGGACAAGAAAGCTAAACAGCTGAAACAAAAAGAGATTCATCCACTCATTGAATTCACATCTCCTTCCAAGTTGAAGCAGTCCGTACTAGTTGGGAAAGGCATCAACAAATCAAACCACAAGATCATCAGATGGGCATTGGGCTAAGGCACTGGCACATGTATATGCTTATATATGTAAGGTTGAAATTTGAGTAATAGACATCCATAAACAAAAGTAAATCCCCTGACTGGATGAATATATTTCCAAGGCATTAGGGTCTTGGAGACTACAAATGATGTAATTCCAAAAAAAAAAAAAAGTCAGTGGCCACTGTGAATGTAAACTAGATTAGCAGAAAAGAACTGTTCTAATGCATGCTTAGCTTCACATAACTAGTATTGGCCTATTATTTCCTGCTTCACGTAGTGTCATAATCCTAGCACGTCCAGCAAAAACAGAAATTGAAATTGCAATTGAAATTATATTTAAGTTGACAGATGATCAAAGTGGATCAATGGAATTGGAGTAAATGGTCAGAAAAAACAGCACATGAGAATACCTGAAACATGGAGCAACATGCCAAACAAAAGAAGCAAAGTAGACTAATGAATAAAATAAAGGATTATTTCTCTGAACCAAGTATTCGTATAAGCAAGGAAGATACCAATTTGGAGAGCAGGCGCAAGGTCTCCAGATCCTCGAGGATATTGCTCTGCTTGGTGGTGATAAGTAGCAAATACAGAGACTCCATTGGCTGGTATACATAGCGAACATTTTCTGTCTCAACATAAGTATGTTGTTTTCCACTGCCAACCAACTTTGGGAAAGCAGCTAGCAGCCCTTCAATTCTAATCCTTGTCATATCCACGAACTGCCTAGAAACCAAGGCTGCATATCACAGATAAAATAAAAAAACACCATACCCATATAAATCAGTGTTTCAACATTATCTCACAAGATAAAATCCACAAATTCATTAAAAATGAATCTCCACAAAAATGGAAGGAATATGCAAACCTTTTCCCGACTTAGCGATAATGGAAGCTGCTAAGACCACCTGCAAGCCAGATAATACATTTAGATCATAAACCCAGATGCCGCATCAGCTTAAAAATCATAAACCCAGATGCCGTAACAGCTTAAAAATCATAAACCCAGATACAGTAACAACTTAAAAATCATAAACACATATTTAGGTCAGGACCAATATGTGGACAAAAGATAAAGGTCATGACAAATATGCAGACAAATTGTTTAGATAATTACCAAAAACAGGTAAATGATTCAGATCATGACCAATGTGCAGATAAGTGATTGAGATCATAATCCGTGTGAAGATTAAGGGTTTAGGTCATAACCCATATGCAGATAAACGATTTAGATCATTAGCACATATTGGGTTGCAAAGCCATATCAAAAATCACAGGCAATAGGACCAACAATTGAGCTCGCATAGATTACCAAGTAGTTTCTATTGCTTGAGTTTCCTAATCAAATGAATATTGTGATTTACAGAAGTGAAGATATGCAGAGCTGGTTTGAGATAATTATAATAGAATGAATGCATAATTGAAAAGTGAGGAAAAGGATTGAAAATGGGTACCATTTTGGATCGCCTGCAACCCCTCTAATGGAATCCGAATCCAAGACCTGACAAACACAAGATCGAATGAAAGCAAAATGGAGAATGATTAACCTACTGAAAATTTCCGCAACTGTGTAAGCTCGGATATTGAAATATATGTGCGCGCAGATACGAGTTTATTTCGCTCTGCAAGTGAAATTTCATGTATAGTTGGCTGCTTCCACTCATTAGTACTTCATTTTGCTATTTGGTAAGGGAGCTTTTTTTTCCTTTTAGTTTACACCTCATTTTTTATTATTTGATACGTATAATCGTGACTAAAAACTCTATTTCATCACTCAACAATTGATCATGTATCACTCTTAGGCATTTGATTGAAAAAGTTTGGGAACCCAGGAATCGAAGCTTTTGTTGTTTTGTTGATTTCGATTTTGACATAGTGCCCAGAAAGAAACTTTGGGATAGATGGAGGAACTTGGGACAATGAGTTGAGGGAAAATGAAGTTAGCTAAAATTGAAGGGAAGTATGTATGTTTCGGCAAAGAACATAGTTGTGTGCCTTTGTCCCAGTATGAGGAGGGGTTAAACAAAACTCGAGGAGAAGATGAGAGGGTGGTGACCATAGTGTATGGATATTCTCGCTAAGCTTTTGTATGGAGTCATTTTTCACCTTCAAAATGGATGAAATTGACTTTCACCACAAACTTAGCCGGGAGAAGTAGATGCTTCTTTCCTACTTCAAAACAGACAAAAAAACATCTACATATGGGTGGAGACAGGACATGTGGAAAATGATAAGTTGTAGAGGTTGTCATGGAGATCGATGATCCATATCTTATATCTTATTATTCTTCATTCCAATAATAAAATACAAAAATAGAAAACTCTAATCACAAGCCCTTAAAGTCAAATACTGGTTGTTGTCAAAAGCATCGCAAACATGGATGTAATCGAGGAATACTAAATGGGACACTGAATCAAATCGGCATTACAGGAGTGTCTAAATAAAAAATTATGTGATAGAAAAGTTCAAGACCATGTGTGGACGGGATTGGTAATTATTAATGTTGATGTTTCAAAGGAAGATAAAGAGAATTTGTCTCTTATTCACATATGGGACGACAGAAATCATTTTGTCATGGAATGATGTTTTTATTCGAGTATAAAAACAATCTAAAGGTGGATGATGGATTTGAAATTGTGTGGAGTTTTCATTCACAAATTTCAAGAGCGTATTGGAGTTCTCAAAATTATATTGGAGAGATTTTCATTAAAATAATACCATTTTAATCAAAAATTTTGATAACATGAGATATATAGAAAAACACAAAGTTGAGGGAATGAAGTTAAAATATCTCATAAACGTGGTGTGGCTTTGTAGTATGAGGGAGGGGTTGAAGAGATAGAGGGGAGTGTATGGATATTCTCCCCGAGTGGATTTATCAAAATGGATGAGTCCACATCTACAAAAGCTAGGGTTGAGAGGACCTCGATAAATAAAATCCCTTAAATCATAGATTTTTTATGTTCTTTATCAAGAAATAGGGACTTATGATGTTTTTGACAAAGCATTGAAGTTCTCAAATTATATGGGATGGGGTGGGGGAGTATGTAATGGTTAGCTCGGGAAAAGTATATCGCCCAACGCCATTAGGTGATGATGAGTATTGTTAAGTGAAGCCATCTAGGCCTTATATTGAGTCGGACACGCAATTAGGTAGAGTTAGGTCGTGGAGCTTAAACTGATGAGGCATATGCCTTTGTTGGCTTGTAAACTTGTGAAGGCCATAATAACCCAAAACCCATTGTGAGCACGCATCAAATGGGAATAGGTATCTTTTTAGTAAGCTTGGCTTAGAAGCCAAAGGCTTTAATTACGAGAAAGAGGCCATTTGCGAAGTTGTGTCGAGCATTCAAGTTCTTAAAATCCTTCAAATACGTGGATTTTTCATGCATCCATCTACAACTTGGTACCAATATCAAAGCATATTTCTAAAACTCTATGGGATATAGTGAAATGTATTGTATCACATCCACCATGTTCATGTTCCATAGTTATGGGTACACCTTGAACCACCTTTTAAACTCCACATTGCCCACATCATGATGTTTGATTTAACCATTGGTACTACATTCTCCACAACATTGATGGTACTGAGCACTATCAAGGTCACGCCCAGGTTGTGGTTGACAATCAATACTATATCATAAGAAACATGGAGGACCTCAAACATATCAACATGATGCTACGAATGGGCTTGCCAACATTCCCACCAAAAAGGATAAACATCTCGCATAATGCATAGGGCTAGTAGAGGAGGCAACAAAGTTTTGAAATGTCTTACTTTATTATAAATTTGAGCTCTTCACGGGTTATCGAGGATCGTGATGACCCGTGCCTAAGAAAATAAGCCTCGGGTCATTGACCTTAACGTCGCATTATCCCTTCCCTAAGAGGCTTCATAAAGTCTCCTTCACACTTCCTACAGATAAAATTCTAGCATATCTTTGAGTTTATCATGCTTCTTCCTTTTCCTATCATGCCCTCTAACTCATCCTCATTGTCTCGTTTATCCTTCATTAAGAGACAACAAAGCATCAACAAAATCAATCTTCGTTGTTGTTGGAGTTGTGGATGCCCATGCCCTTGAGTAGGGGTTCTTATATGAAGAAGAGCTTTGGTCCAAGTCATTCCCCATCACTTGCCAACATTCCCACTGGAAAGCATAACTAAGAATCCAACCACCAAAAAGGAGACAAAACTAATCATATTGTGAAATAATCCTTAATTTCAACTTTGAAAAGCAAAAACCATCTCTACCCTTTGCCACATTGCACCACTTACCACCCAAGGTTTCTCACATAAAATTATGACAAAGATATCCCAATGTGTGTTGGAAACTCTTAGGTTCAACCTTGTGAAGCATCCTTTTTATTTCTAGCACCATGTTTACAATCTTTTGTCAATAAGGAAGCAACCCAACACAAGTTTCTTTCTAATAACTTATGCTCAATATATGAAATGCATGGGCAATTTTGATGTGGCCTATAGAATATGTGTCAAATTTTATTTTTAATATACCATGTTTTTCATTTGTGTTTGTCATTTTTTCATTTACCTTCAACAATTATGTTAGTAAACACAAAACATTGTAATTGTTGCAATCCCTATAAATTGTAAATCTAAGAAAAAGTAGGGCTTTTCAAGTTGGTGGCTATTAAGACAAACTCAATGTTCAAAAAATATTACATTAAATAGATGATCTACAATGACAATAAAAAGTGAGATGTGGCACATATATGACTTTTCAAAAGGAAAAGGAGAATCACTTACGTTCTCTTCAATAAATTTCCCAACCCAAAAATTCTCCCTTAATTGCCTTCTTCATCATAGTTATTTCATTGTCCAAAGTTTCATATTCAATCCTTCAACTTTAACTTCTTCTAGGACTCCTTATCGACATCTCCATTGCACCTCTCAAGTGCGATGGTTAGTTATAATGAATAATTAAACTTATTTTTTCATCATCTAACATTAGAGTTGAACATGTTTTCTTGACATGAAATCCTTTGTTGAGTAAGCTTAGGACATCATAAATAATCATTTTCTTAATTGAAAAGGAATACCCAAAGTAAGAAAAAAAAATTTATTTTCTTTAAAGGTTTTTGGGTGTGTAGGTCAATATCAACAATAATACACTATAACGGGTCCATTCATTGCAAACATTATGGGGATGAAAGATTATGTTTGAACTTGTATAGTATGGTATTGGTGTTATTTTAGAAAGTTAATAAGGAAATGGTTCATGAGATATCCACTAGTACCAAATAAGAACCAATTTTCATAAGTTGGGAATATTAAACATGTTAAATGTGGGAAATGTAGTAATGTTGGGCGGTGTTTTTTCACAAGAACCAAAGGGACTCGTACTTCTTCTCCAAAATAGGAAAGTAGTTATATGTGGATGGATCATGGATAAATGGCCTCTCCATGGTTTATAAAGGTTATTTCTAATGTAGGTAGAATTGTGACACTTATTAATATTCTAACTTTAATGGGACAATTGAGTTTTTTTAAAAATATTTTTGAGAGGTGACAAATTGGGGAAAATATTTTGACATATATATGGGTGGTCTAATTAAAATGTTTCCCATATCGAAAAACAACAGGAGAATATTTTGGGGCGGATATGATGAAATAAGTATTGAGTGACATGAGTCCACTTAATTAAAAATAATATCAATATTAAGAATAATGTTCTTTTGGTATTTTTCAAATATATGGAGTGGGAGGGGCTCATGAGTGTCATTAACTTGCCCATCGGTTCTAGGGCATCAATAATTGTTCCTTCACAATTGAAAGAAATGAACATTTTTGAGAAAATATGGGGAAAAGGGATTTGTTATTTTTATTATATTTTTGTAGGGCGTTAAGGTTTTCGATTGGAAGACCAGTAACATCCCAAAATTTCTTGTAAGTTAAATTAACTACAATTAAGTCTAAACAGATTAGACGAGATCATCATTGGGTGTAAAATTCATTTGGTTCATCGTATCATGACCCACAACTTCTGTTGCGGGGCATGACACTGCGAAACGAATAACCCCGCAACCCTTGATGATCCTTCCTAAAAACGTTCATAAATGATAGTACCTTGATGATCCTTCCTAAAACATGATTAGGCCTTAATCATAGGTGAAATTGTTCATAAATGATAGTGAATCTTTTATTATTTATTTTGTGATTTTCGTATTGGAATGTTATACTTTAATTTTTATGGCAATTTTGGTCATCTTTTGTTTGTTAATTTTAACTTTTAATGACCGTGATGATATTATTAGTGTCTATGTATTGTATTGTATGTAATGCTATATATACAATATAACTTTATGAGAATATTATATATATATATACATAATTATTATTTATATACTTATATGATTTTCATATTGGAATGTTATATATAAACTATATATATGTGAAATATACAACTAATTTTATGGTAATATATTGTTATAAATATGTGGACTTGTATTATAAGGTTAATTTTAACTTAACCATTATATGTATATGTATATGTATATGTATATGTATATGTAACTAAAGTAAAAATATATACATATACAAATATTAATTAGTATATATATATATATATATATATAGAGGGATTTGGCATGTAAGCCAAAAGTTTTATTTAGTTATTGAAATTTATGGGTTTCATAAAGTGAAACACCTTCACATGGCACAAGTGTGCGGCATGCACTAAAACACGTACCAACATTGGGAAGCCCGAAAATTCTTCAATATGCCACCCAACTATAGTTCTTTCATTATATTTTTCTGTTATTTTTCCTTCGTCTATTTTCATTCTCCCCTTCTGGAATACCTGCGTGAGTTTTGGAGGAAAGAAGGATTCAACTTGTTGGAGCGGGAAGAGTAGAAGGTTTCCGATTCAGGTTTACTTCAGGCATGAATATCTTCTCCTTTCTTTGCTGCATTATTTGTAAAAAATGAGGAAATACACATTCTGTTTTTAATGGCAATCAAGGAAATTGTGGACGCTTTTGATTTAATTGTTTGGAGATGAAGTATGAAAAGGAAATTGATGGATTATGTATTCTTTTTAGTTTTCTTTGTGTGGTTTTAACCTAACCCAGAAAAATACGCAGATGGGGTTTTGGGTTTTGATCAACAAAAATAAAGTAAAAGAAAGGTTAAAAATTCCTTCTCTACATTATAATAAATTATACCCAAAAGGAAAAGAGTTGGGTTTTTCTTGTACATGAAGAAGGAAAATGTTTTGTGAATTTGTGTGTTTAAAATCGATTTGTGCTTGTGGGTTTTCATTTTGTTAAACTGAAATTTGGTTGTGTGTTTTCTGTAAACAAATCGATTTGGGTATACAAATCGATTTGCATAAGGAATCGATTTGGGTAATCCAATCAATATGGGTATGCAACCGGTTGGGGTTTTGTATTTTTCTTCTTGGTTGTTATATGCAAGTCTGATTTTTAATTTATTGAGATCTTTTGAATGATAATTTGTGGGTGTCAAAGCTCTTGCATAGGGCTGCATTTTCCAAAAATTTTATTATCATGGACCACTAAATCGGTTCATGTATAAATGAGGGTGTCTTGTTATGTGTGTGTTAGGTTACTGTGGCAGCATTTCATGTGTGAAAGTGTTGAAGACTGCGTACACTAAGAGTACTGTACACTTTTCATGTATCCTTATCGGGGTTCGGGCCGGGCCGAGCCCCGAGTGGGGGGTCCGGGGCGGCAATCCCTACTGTAGGGGTTCGGTCACAGCCTTCCCCAAAAAAAAATTTAGGCGTAAATTTTTTGGCCTAAAAAAAATGCACCCGACATATCGGAAACGTGCTCTTCTCATATGGCGAGTTTTTTTGACCCATAGGTTTATGGACAGTTTTACCCATGGTTTTGATACACATGGTTTTGTAAAATTGCTTAAGCGGTTTAAGTCTATTTATATCATCTTATGCATATGATAGATGTACAAGCAAATGTATTGCAGATGTGTTTTGAATTCGGGTGTGAATTCTGTAGAGTTTGTTGAGCATAGCTCCAAATGGATCTGGGTATTGTATTGAGAGAGCGGTGGCTTGTAATAAAATCTGAGCAAGTGATTCTTGGTGGACGTAGCCCAAATTGGGTGAACCACGTTAAATATTGTCTCTTTGTGTTGTGTTATTTTATTCTGCAATTTTTTTTGAGATCTGTAATAATTTATGCATATTAGTTTCTATTGTTGAGATTTTTTGGGATTATTCCGCATATTTTATCCCTTATTTCCTAATAGTGTGAATAATTACAACAACAAAAAATAGCATTTAGCCTGATAACTTCCAGCCTGACAATATGACTTGGATTCTTGTAAGACTGAAAAAGAAATTGCTTGTCTTGGTAAGGGCATGAAAGCCAGACAACTTGACCGAGATGCACCAAGGAGTAATTGGAGGCATGATTGGGTTTAAAATAATGATATCTTATGAAAGAAATTATTAGTTGTTCTTTTACTAAAAAGAGTATGTTTAAATGATGTAACCATGGTATTGCTATATTGTTGGTTGGGATGTTTGTTTACCAGATAGAACATGTTAAAGTGATGTAAATATGGTGATATTTGTGCTAATTTGTAGAGTTGCTCATTGACTGAAAAAAATACTCTTCTTAATCATATTATTTTTACGAAGTTATGTAGAAATTTTAAATGTCAAATGCTTATTGATTGAAGCTGGAATACGGATGTATTGACCTTTGTGATTAGAGGGAAACATGATCACTGAAATAGAAATTGGTTGTTCTATTTGTGTGCATCCATAGTTGTATCTTTATAGAAACCAGGTAGTAATACATTTTCAGTTGTATTACCATGTGCTTGTTGATAAAACAACATGTATATCCTTTCATATTTTATTAATTAATTACATCAAAAAATGGAGTTAATATTCATGCTAGTTCATTTTGAATTGACATCATACCACTACTCCAATCTTACAGACCATTAGCCATTACATTCGGATGTGCGAAAACTCATGTCTTGTGAAGTTTTATCGTAACATGGATCTAAATGAGATACTTGGATTTCAATTGGTGAAAGGATGATATCCTTGAATTTTTGGCTGAATTATTGGGATCTTGGACCCATTGTAAATATTCAAACCTCACTATGTGAGAATTATTATACCGGTTATATATTTCACCTTAACGACATATGTAATATATGATTTTAATAAAGAGATGATTACTTTGTGTGTAATAATATCTCAATATGAGTAAATGATGAATACTTGAGTTGTGAAATCTTACTTTTCACAAATTGTTGAATACATTTATTTGATAGTTATCAATGTATGAAGCCGATAATTGGGCAATTATTGTAACAATCAATTGTCTTTAATTTCTAAATTAAATAAGTTATTTAGTGGCGTAGCTAATCGAAGGAATAATTAAATATACATGTTTTAATATATATTTAATTCAGCCTTTCGGTAAACTTGGTATTAATATGATAAGATTGTAAATCCTGTTGTATAGAGAATGGAAGAGTATCATTGTAAAAAGGTAATTTAAGGTTAAAGAATCAAACATCAGGAAAAAGAGACTAAATGGGATGGTAAATAGATGAAAAGATCCATTAGACTTATCTTATAAAGATCCTAGTTGGCCTTTGGCATCTATCTCAATATAAACTCTTGCAAGATAGGTTTAATTGGAAATAAAATAAAAACAAACTATAAAGATCTAGATAACTGTGAAAGGGATAGTTGTGAGGTGACGGAAGACTTAAAACTCATAAGACTAGTGTGTTGTCTTGAGTTTAGCCATAACCTACACGGTGGATAACTTTGGCCAAAGTAATGCATTAATGGTTGTGCATTGTCTGATCACCTAGTCCTCCAATTAAATTAAAAAAATTGTCTGTAACCTAATCATGGGAAGTTGAAATACTGAACATGAGGTAGAAAATGGTCAGATACCAGAATACGAAGTCAGGAAACTAGCTTTGTGGTAGACCCAAGGACTTTCACATAGTTCCCATGACCTTTAAAAGGTTGAGCCGAAATGCTAGTAAGCATTGTCACTCGAAGTAGTGACGAAGGGAGATCGTGGAGATCTGGATACACCCTTCTCAGCTACACATGGCTTACATGGATGTTATCGATAGATCAAAAGAGAAAAATTGATTAATGAATTTGATTAAATAAATTTGTACAATTGCAGTTGTGTAATTTGTTATTATGTTTATGTGTTAAAAAAAAATCCTCATTTTTCAACTCTTGTAATTTTGAGCGTTAAAGACACAAAGACATGAATGGAAATTTGAAAATAAAAAGGTGGGAATGAAATAACTACATGTCCCACACCTATTACATGGCTCAAATTGTTCCCACCTAAATAATTATTGTCTTGGTCTTACTCGCATTATTCATGCGAGTGGAATTTGTGCTTAAAGGGGCCAAATTAAAAAATGGGGATTATCCTATAGGCTCTAGGTTCAAAACCCAACTTGCAATGTTTGTTTGTTGTAGAAATTTGTAGCCCCCTTTTTCAGTTTAAGATTGATAAATTATAGGGGAAAATGATGTGCAAACACTGTCTATAATTGAGTCGCTCCAAAGGTTGGTCATATGAGTGACAGGTAAATTTTATCTCACAAATCAAATTTTTAGACTCGTGTTCTATCAAAGAATGTGCTAAGGACATGTTGGATTGAAGAGTGCACCGATGACACAAGACAAAACCTTTTCTAGGTACTCCCGAGCCTTCCCGTAAATTTAACACAACGAAACTTTACCAGAGAACTTTAATTCTATTTTCAAAAGTCATACGACATCCATAATTTTCAATGTTTTATGAGATGATTACCAATCTACGGATGACATTGGCGGTGGCTCCTAAAACACCTAAGTCATAAAAATCCCAAAAATCCTCCAAAACAAGATGTTGGGGTATTTATAGACCCATGTTCCCAAAATGAATTTGAAATCTCTTCAATCCTCTCATGATCACGCTTAATTAGGAATTTGAAATCATGTGCATTAATGATGGTCACCTACATTTGGCTTAATAGTTGCAAGAGTCCATTTGGCAATGAGTGGGTACTCTGTACGCTTGCCACTTGTCTTTTTCTTCTTTCCATTATTTTCTTAGTGCATACTCTCATTCTTCCGACAATATCTATACACCCCGTTTCATCTAATACCTTCCAAAACCTTTCATTCGATCTTCGCATGTTGTTGTCATTGCTGCTATTCTCTCGTACTTTAGTCGTTTAGCTGATCGTCTTCAATTCTTATGTGTGTCACCTTACTTAGCCAAAATCATATGTATTTATTGGAGTCTCCCATGATGTTCCTACATCAAACACCCCGGAAAAACAAAAGTGTGCTCCATCTCACAAGTTGATATTTAGAGTTTTGTGTAAATGACTAAGCTTCTTCACACTTATCCATGTTGCATCCTCTTTTGTGTGATCCTTCCACTTCATTAGGTATTCCTTGTATTATTTCCCATGCATCTTCTTTATCACCCTTGAGCCTAGTATAGCCTCAATTTCTTTGCTCCTTTTCTCTAGTATTTGCCTTCTCCGGACTATATCATTTTTAATTTCTAACGCATCATCTCTTGGTTCCTCTATGCAATGCTCTTCTTCATGTTTACTAGTTCCTATCATATAGATCTCATATAAATCAGAAACATTAAATATTGGAGAGATATATAATCCCTCGAGAAACTCTAACTTGTACACATTTGGCCCAATATTTTGCACTACCTTACATGGTCCAATTTTCTTTAGTTTTAACTTATTATAAGTTCTTCTGGGAAACCTTTCCTTATGAAAAAGTGCCATTACTTGATCTCCTTCTTAGAATTCCTTGACTTGATGTCCTTTATCTCAGTGCATTCTTTGTAGCCTTGATTATTCTTCTCCAACTTTCCACGCACTTCCTAATGTAGCTCGTGCATATACTTTGCATATTCTTCTTTTTGCACTCGGTTATCTATTACCTCGCGTAACTTTGTGACTCCTCTTGGACTTGTTCCATTGAAAATTTGAAATTGAGTTCTCCCCGTGCTCTTATTAACTTAACTGTTGTAGGCAAATTCTTCTTGGCAATATTGTCCCATTGGCCTAGTATACGATCGTGGGATCATTTTTGAAAATGTTCCCTAAACATCCCTAAATGGTGTCATTGCAGAAGATCATCTCGAGAGATTTCCAACGACTGTAAGAACGCAACAAACGGACATCGGGAGCTCTAGATATGTCCGGTCAAAGTTTGGTCAACGGAAAGTCAACTCTAGTCAACTGGTCAATAATGGACCAATCGCTGGCGACATGTGGCGAAAAGGTAAAAGGGATTTGTTTGTTGGTTTTCAACCACCGGTCTTCGACGAGCGTAAAAAAGGTGCACGGGAACAAGAGGCTCAACTTTTATTACGGAGGGGAGCCCGGCCGCCGTGTGGACTAAGGTATTATTCAGGACGTGGTGGGTCCACAAGCCACCACTCGTCGAATTCACTCAATTTGCCTATCGAGGGTCGACAAAGTGGTATTTTATTGCCACATTTCATTTGGAATGTCATTATATTAATTGGGTCGAAATTATATGATCTTGATAAGACCACTTTTCATATTCCACGCCTATATTAAACTTTCCATGCATATATTAAATTTCCCACGCCTTATTTTAAACTGTCCACCAAATGAGGGATTAGGCGCCTAAAAATACATCCACCACCCACCAAATGCGCCCCAAAGTCAAAGCGCCTATCACATAGGCTTAGGTGGCTTTCTTGCCACTTGAAATGCACACCTACTTCCTAATTTAAACTATTAGATAAGTTTTCATGCGCCCAATGTGGGATTTTATTCCCAAAAGATAAGCCAAAAGACATGGAGGGGAATGGAACTCGGGTGGAGGTAGTAAAAAGATAAGCGCCCAGCCATCAGACCAGGAGGCGCATAAACAATATAAAAGGAGCTATATTCTATTTGAATAGAAAGAGGTACAGGTCTGTGCAAGAAGCTTAAGGACCAGATTGCAGAGAACTCCATTTTTGAAGGCCGTGCACTCAGATTGGGCATTTGGAGTAAAAAGATGAAATGTAGAGAATTCTGAGACGATTCCAACAATATAAGGTTTGATATTTTTTGATGACTTTTAACCTGTTTTTGGAAGCTTTGAATGCAGATTTTAACAGGGATCTTCAAGACAGCCAGTTGGAAAACATGAATTTCAATGCACTTCTAGTCCGAATTGTGACTTGGTGTAAACATGAAAATTGTTCAGAATTCAGATCTGATCTCAGAAATATGATTTTTTTCATAGATTGTTTTTAAATCTCCATTTGTAGGTGTTTTTATAACACAGTTGCAGGGAGATCACATTGTGAAAACACTGTAGGAGCCACGGATCGTTCTTGGGACAGTTTCTGCTATTTTTCAGAGTTCTTGGGACATTGATCAGCTCATTTGCAGGTTGTGATTCATTATTGATTGTTTTTAAGAGTTATTGTACTTGCATTTCAATATTATTAATGGATCGGTTCAATCTGAACCCGGGGACGTAGGAATTCCGAACCCCGTAAACAATCTCTTTTGTTATCTGAGTCTTTTCAGTTTTTCTGATTATTTATTTGCTATAAAAGTTTTCCGCACTTCTATGGATGAAAATAATCATAATTTAATCAATTTGTGGATTCAAGAATACTTAAAATTGGTTAAGAAAATCACGATCTTTGGAAACTTATAAAGTGCTAAAAATACACATCACGTTTTCGATATCAATACCCTCCATCAAGTTGTGCAACAAATTACCTAAGCTTCTGGTTACCACTTTTGTCTTCCCATCAATTTGTGGATAGTAGGCTGAACTATAAGTTAGTCGTGTTCCTAACTTCCTCCACAAAGGTCTCCAAATGCCCTAAGAACTTGGTATCTTTGTTTGACTCTATACTCATTGGTAACCCATGTAATCGCACTAATTCTTTGAAAAAAAATATGGTATACCTGACGCATCACTACTCTTTTTTTGCATGCAATAAAATGTGACATATCTAAAAATCTATCGACTACCACAAAAATAGAGTCATTTCCTCTTTGAGTTTTAGGAAACCCTTGTATAAAATCACTGTTAATGTCCTCCCATGACCCTTTTGACATAATTAAAGGTTGATATAACCTCGTGTTTTGTTTGCACCCCTTGGCTAACTAGAAAACCATGCATCTTTGCACATACTTGTGTACATCCATACTCATACTTAGCGAATAATATCGCTCCTATAGTTTCTCTAATTTTTTTCTCCTCCAAAGTGTCCTCCAATTCCTCCACTATGTTTTTCTCGAATCATATTTTTGCACATTGATCCTCGTGGTATATACAACTATGCTCTTCAGACAAAATTCCTTCTTACATAAAATAATATAAGCAAGGTGTTCTATCCATACAATTTGGTTTCTTACACACTTCCCATGCTTCCCGAAATTGTTTTCTAGTACATATAGCTCTTTTAGGGTTTCAAAATCTCATGACTTATATATGCATTTTTTTAGTACCATCACTCTCCTACTCAACACATACATGACCTTGTTAGATTTTCCACTGTGGTGCTTCAATACAAATGAGTAACTCAGAAACTCTACCCACTTCATATGTCTTTGGTTCAACTTGGCTTGGCTATTGACAAATTGTAGTGCCTAATGGTCATTGTACAAAACAAACTTAATTAACAACAAATAATGACTCCATTTCTTTGATTCCTAAATTATCGTATAACTCATGGTCATAGGTCGAGTACCTCCTTTTGGCATCATTCAACTTTTCATTGAAATAAGATATGGGCCTCCCTTCTTGGGTTAGTACTATGTCAATATTTGTTCAAATCACATCACATCCCACCTCGAATACCTTTTCAAAACTTAGTAACACTAACATTGGTTGTGTCATAGTCCTTTTCTTCAATTCCTAGAAATTATGCTCTACTTATTTTGTCTACACAAACTCCTTGTGATCTTCCTTTGTGTTCTTCGTGATCACTGCACATATCCCAATGAAGCTCCTTATGAACCTCCTATAAAAAATTGTGAATCCATGAAAGCTTTATCCTTCAGTCATATTTCTCGATGAAGGTCACTCTACAATTACATGTACCTTTTTGGGTCCATTCGTAAACCTTCTTGGGATATTATGAAACCCAAGTATACTAACTCCTTACACATAAAGCTACACTTATTTATGTTTATTATAAAATTTTATTATTACAAGTGCTTCATTACTTTTGCAGTGTTCAATGTGTTCTTCTTTCATCTTGTTGAATACCAATATATCATCCAGATATACAATCATAAATTTTCCCAAGAATGGCTTCAACACCTCATTCATCGTCTCATGAAAGTACTTGGGGCATTGGTTAACCCAAAGGGAATGACTAACCACTCATATAAGACCTCATTTGTCTTAAATACAATATTCCACTCATCTCCTTCCCTAATGTGGATCTGGTGATATCCACTCTTCAAGTCGATCTTTTAAAGGTACTTTGCATGCCACTAAGACAATTCATCTAGTCATCCATCCTGGGTAATGGGAACCTATACTTAATATTAATCTTGTTGATGGCTCTAGAATCAATACACATGTGCCATTCTCCTCCTTTTTTTTGGTGCTAGCATTGTTGGTACTACACATAGACTAAAACTTTAACATACTAGCCCTCTATCAAACAATTCTTGCACTTATTTGCACGCTTCTTCATTTTCCTCTAGGTGATTTAATATAATTTGAATTAAACCTTATTTCGGAGTAAATTACTATAAGAAATGATATCCAGATAGTTAAGTATGGTAACGCATAAGCACTAAGCATTCAACAATGTAAAACCCTAAGAAAATGAGAGAGGGATGATGACTTAGTTGTATCTATGTGACCTAAGAGTGATCGAGACTGTGTATCTGCTGGAACCGCTAAAAATAGTGTCAAAAGGGATTGATAAGAGTTCGGAACCCTAGGAATGTACAGAAAAAAATTCCCATGGGAGGATAGGAGTGCCCCAAGAACTAATGATTGATCCGGGCCTCTATTTGCTTAGATGCTTAGAATCTGGTCTTTCTTGGGTTGAAAGATCTTTGTTGCTACTTAGTTTTTATCAGTCTATTTTGTTGTTAGATCATCAATCACACTTGGTAACCTACAAAACAAATGACTACCTGCACATGCCCACAAACCACATCAAATATAATTAAAAGATACAAAATGTGGAGTCAGATTAACCCCCGTGATCACCCGAAGAGTGAACTTACAAACGAGTGTTACACTACATCTCAGACTCCATTTAGTTCTCCATGTGTGTGTGTGGGGGGGTGTCATGCCCTAGGTTTCCCTTGTGCAAGTATCACGATGATACCAAGATAGATCTAGATTGTCCCAAATATGTAAAATGTCTGTGATGGAATAAAATGAACTCCCCTCCTATGCAATGTGTATGAATACTAATGCAACCCTTGTCCCTTATATGAATTTGTTAGATGTATGTTTTGTAATGCTCTTGTGCCTTTGTGCAAGCTTAGGTGGTGATAGATAATGCTTATAGTGCTTGGCCCATTATTTAGAATAAATAACTAAGTATATATGATTCTCTTGTTTGAATTTTTTAATTGACAACTAAAAGGCCGACACAAAGTGCTAAAAGGTGACCAAGAAGTGAAAATGACCCAAAAGAGTAAGAAAAATAAAGAGAGGGAGAGGAGCACCAAGGAAGGATGGGAGTGCTTGGGTTTTTCTATCCCGACTAGGTGCTAGAGTCTAAGGCCATCAAAAGGTAAATCGATTCAGTGCCGACAAAACTATAGGATATGTAAAGCTAGTAAAGTGCAAGAGATAAACTAACCAAAAGGCCAAAAGGAGTTGTCAACCACTAGTTTCCTTGTTTAGGAATCATTTATACATTAGTATTCTTAAGGACCTATAAATTTACCCAAGTGCATAGATTTTTTGTCTCAACCGGGGTCATTCTATTAGGGGCCTTGTTTTACAAACTTGCTCCTAGTATCAAGTCTATTTGGTGACCGATACTATGCACTAGCTGTAATCTTTGTGACAATTTTTCTATCATAATTTCGTAAATTCTTCTAATACCTTATGTACTTATGTAGGAGATTCTTCTTTTGTGTAATATTTGTGTACTTATCTAGGGCTAACCCATAATATGTCTCTCCTTTATCCACTTCGACAAGAATTCCTTTCCCAATACTAGTAAGAATATTGCGCAAACTCCACTATGTACTCCTTTTTCTCATCCTTTCATGGTGACAGGTTAAACTTATACCCATCATTCTCGATGTGATTGATATTAATGTGCCCATCAAGCACAACCTTCCTATCATATTGTTATGGACTTCCTAATATTAGGTGAAAAACATCCATGGGCATCACATCGCACAATACTTCGTTGTAATAATTTCCAATATGAAATCTGACAAGACTTTGCTCATTTACAAAACCAATTGTCCCTTTTACAACCATGAAACTTTGTAAGGGTTTAGATGCAGAATCTTATTTATTCCTAACTTCTCCACCATTTTTCAATAAACAATAATCTTTTTGTTTCCACTGTCTATAATTACTTTACAACATTTTCCTCCTAATTTGCAAATGGTTCTAAACAGCTTTCTTTCTCTGCACATGTTCTTCTTCTCTCTATACGTCTTCAACAACATCATCGAGGTTTATTTACACTCTATCTATGAATGTTCTACAAACCCTACTGATTCCACATCTCCATGTGTCAAATGCACTCCATTTTTCATATGCCTACTTGTAACTTCGACTTGTGCATTTGGAAATTCAAATGCATGATGTACTTGTGACTCCATGCTTATAACATGTTTCGAGAATCCTCTTCACATTCTCAGTGACCAAATCTACCATGTCCTCTTAAATATTTTGATGCTTCATTACTCCATGTAATATTTTGGGATGGAGTCTACACACTATCGAGCTCATATTCTCGTGATTTATTATATCATCGACCACTTCCTCCTCTATCATGTACATTGCAAGTTCCTCTTCCGGATGCATTCTAACTTTTAGGAACAAATTTTTCTCCACCTTCAAGGCTAGTTGATAAGATTATTCCACTATCTAGATACACAAAAAGTTGAGTTCTTGATGAATTCCAAACCTCAATCCATTTATATATCATGTGACCTTCTCTAGCCAATCTCTCGCATGTCCATATCTTATCATGATCGGTGGAACTCCTCCATGTATTCCTTAACTTCCATCTCTTTCAACCGTAAGTTCTACAACTTCTTAAATAAGATAATTTGGTAATCAAATGGCAAAAATTACTCCTCATTTTCATGACCATGTGATCCCAACGCACTATTTTATCTTTACCTCTTCTTTTTCGTTCATTTTACACATCCTTCTACCAAAAACTACATGTTCCCTCGCTTGGTTTGCTTACTCGACACATTATGGGTCAATAATTTCTTCAAAATCAAATTACTCATCCATACTCGTAAGCCAATATACAAATTCTTTTGGGTCCAACCTTCCATAAAATGACGAGACCTCCATTCTCGGTCCATGAATCATTTTGGAGATTACATGTAATAACTATGCTTCGCCTACACCTATGGCCTTAGCCTCTTCTTATACGTCCTCAATAGCTCCCACGTTGCGTGCATTTCTTCTTACTACTTCACCTTCCTCATCATTTTGTGCATATGTGGCCACAAATACCCTTCATATATCTTCCTCAACAACTTTAACCCTTGTTCTCTTACCATGTAGCTATGTCATTACTTGTTTTGTTGCTCCCATGAAGCCGCATTAGCTCCATTGATCAAGCTTCCATATTGGTAGCTCTTCGTGGCGGCATCCTCTCTTTTTTGACTAGTTACATCATAGTAGACATTCTACAAGTCCTTATGTAGGAAAGTAGCCCACTCGATACCAAATGACACATGAAAAAATCTATACCATGTATTCCCGAATCGTTCTCAGAGTTAACACTGTGAAAATTTACCAAACAACAAAAACACCGATACAAAAACTCCGATACCAATTCTAATTATACGGCTCGATACCAAAATCAAACTCAAAACTCAAAACCATCTAAAGCTTTATGGAAACGAAACCTTATAGATCTCGATATATAACAACATCACTGCTTGTGAAGATCTCATGTATGACATTAATCACAATATCAAAAACATCATCAGTTTCATATATATCTTCAAATGCAGAAAAACTCTTCTATGATTAAGAGCTTATGTTCTTCATTTACAGACAGACGAACATATACTTCATCAAACATGACTTACAAATTTACAAACTCGGCAAAGATGAGTAGCGAAAGATAATTCAAACTCGGACTGGACTCAAATTCTTCAAACACTCTTCGAGCTTCCTTCTATCTTCTATCTTCTTCACTTCAGTGTAGACAAGTGTCCGCTCACAAATGTCGATTGCAAGTGTAGTGAATGAGATGAATGAAGTCTAATTTATAGAACTTCTTCATGGCTTTTCACTTGCAACCGAGGTAATCGGTAAGAAGAGACCGGAAATACCAATAAATCGGTAAGATGCCGACTGACATAAAGTGCAAGACACAACGAACGGACACGGACTGACAAACGACACAAAGTGAGTACAGCCCACTCACGGGAGCAAAGCAAAAGTGACATGGGTCCACCACGCACTGACACAAAGCGCACTAACAAAAGTTTTATTCCATGGTAACAGGCCTACCATGATAGCCGACAGAAAATAAAGGCGCACTACGCCGAAAGCAGAGATTATGGAGAATCAAATCTGACAGCTGGTCCCATTGAATCATTATCTTCGTCAGTGGAGGATGAGCTGTCTTCACGGACTGGAGCTGGCTCTAGATTCCGTTCATACTGTTCTAGCCAGACTCGTGACGTCGAAGCAGTGCCATCATTATCAGGCTGGAGATGGCCACGTGTTGGATACAGGTAGTGATCCAAAATTCTTAGGTCTTGTCCTGGTGATGGTGGATGGATCACCATGGTGTGATGGAGCAGAATTCTTCGCCACAGTGTTGCATTGGGTCTCTGATCTATATTCCTGCCAGGGTTAATTTTTACATAATAATGGACCTTGGCGAACCAAGGGATTTTACACTGTATCAAGATGTTCCTAGCAGTATTAGGATGTACATTTAGTAGTGGAGAATCAGAGATCTTTGTTGGTAAATATTTTAACAGGAAATATTTAAAATGAGATGAAATGTACTTCCTGTCACCCAATGTAGGCGTTCTGTTCCATAGATCATAATGGAGCGGATGCTCCTCAGTCCACATCCTGGAATACTCGAATCTCCAGAGTGTATTATGCCGGGGGATGAGTTGCCGAAGCCTCAATCCTTCTACAGGTAGAAAATCTGGTTGTTCCATAGTATAGAGATCGCCATTGCCAGTTAAGGCAACACTTCACCATCGGATCTTGTAGTGTGTGGAACTGTCTTCCAGGTATATCAGGATCAAAAAATCTACATTCCGTCTCGGACATAGCAAATTCATTGACTGAGATAATTCCTCTTGATAGAAGCAATTCTTGTGCTTCTCTGGACATTCTATTATCATTCGGAATGAGAGCATTTATTTGTGCTTGAGAATTTCTGTGATCCCATACTGAACCATGGGGTTCATGTATTACCTGTGTAACATTCACGATCTTGGAGGTGTTCATTTCTCTACTGGCAAAATCAGCCAGTGCATTTGCTTTTCCTGCTATATGTTCGACTGAGAACTCGAAGTTGTCGAACCATAGACCCCATCTCTGAAGTCTATTCCAGGCTGCTTTGTTAGCAGGGTCACCACCATTTAATCTCTTTTTGAAGTCCTTCAGATCGACACCGAGTATGAAGGCTTCATTCTGAACAAAGAATAAGAAAGCTTTGATTGCTTTCTTTGCAGCAAGTAATTCCTTATGGGATGAATGATAATTCAGCTCTGAGCCTTGAAAAGCTCCAGAAGCGAATCTGCAAATTTTCTCCTTCCCATTTTCACCTTTTTCTTTCAGTACTGCTCCCAAGAACTGATCACTTGCATCACACTCTATGATCTTTACACCAGCTCCTGGTAAAGACATAGGTGGAAGTTCTTGACTCGCTTGATTCTGAATACTTGCATTAGTCATATCTGAGTTCCATGCAGGTGCATCTTTCTTGAGTCTCTTATTGAGTAAGACTCTCGGCCAGCAATGTTTTGGTAAAAGCCAGCAATGTAGTTTACACATCCAAGAAAACGCTGAAGCTGCTGCTTATCTAACAATTCATCTGGAAAGTTCTGATTTTACTTACTATATGCTTTTGCATTTCTATGTTCCCAGAACTTATCCTTATGCCCAGAAAATCTATGTCTTCTTTAAATACTTCAATCTTTGTCAAAGAAAGACATAAACCATTATCTAAACAACCTTATAAAATTGCTCAAGATGACTGATATGCTCTTTTGGTGACTTTGAGAAAATTAAGATGTCATCAATGTAAACAATGAGAAAATCAGAGAGCTCACCAAATATCCTGTCCATTATCTTCTGAAAGATGGACGGTGCAGTCTTGAGGCCGAAGGGCAAAACTTTCCACTCATATTGCCCACCTGGGACAATGAAGGCTGTTTTATACATGTCTTCTTGCTTCAAAATCTGCCAGAAGCCGCTTTTTGTCGAACTTACTATAAACTTTCGAACCTTTGATTCTGCTCAAAAGGTCATCTTTGGCGAGTGATAGGGTGCTTTGAATCAAGCGATGAACTTATTGAGTGGCTTATAGTCCACTACCAATCTTTTCTTATTACGGATCTGCTCGCTCCTTTTATTAACATAAAAGGCATTACAGGACCACGGGGAATTGACTCTTGAATGAAGCCACCTTTGAGAAGCTTCTGTATTTCCTCGTGACACTCTTTTCTTTCTGAGGGAGGCATTCCTCTATGATGTGCCTTGAATTTGGGCACTACTTCTTTTCCTTCAGAATCTTTTATCATCTGCAGATCAAGAGAACAGAAATGCTTTTTCCTATGTATGAATGCATGAGGATTATCATTACATAGGTCTTTCTTAATCTTGGATACAATCTCTTCTATGCTTACTTGACAATTTGCAATTGACTTATGTATCCATACATTATTGATGCTTTGCATTTCTCTGGTAAAGGTACAATGGTTTGGAATGTGTACCTTCTAGGTATCTTTACAGGAGGACTGAACAATATAATATGATCTTGGGTTATGCTGAAAGTATGACAAGCTTTCAAGAAATCAACCCCAACAGACAATCATAGCTCTCCATATTGTGTTGATAAAAATCTATTCAGTAAGAGATACCTTCTATGTCTATCGTTACCTTAGCCATATAATTACAGACTACTTCTCTTTTATCAAACTTTATTTTTGTATGGGTTTTTACCCAGCAGTCTGAAGGTATGGCATATTGCTGAGCAGACTAATTTCTGCTCCAGTATCAATCATAGCATCAAGCACATAAGGCTTTATATGAGGTATACAGATAACCATAGCAATGAATGGGTTTTGAGTACAACTAATTGTACATACCTCAGCATGATCTTTTTCTTCTGATGCTATATGATGATACGTTGCATCCAGATCTTCTTCTGGATCTTTCTTGTCTTTCTCTTCTTCTTCCAGCAGTCTGGAGAATTCTTCTGTAGCTTTGGTAATTACTTTCTCCAGAATTCTATTCTGTCTCTTCTCCATTTCTTATAGACTTCTATGGAGGCTGGATCAGAGTACTTGTATCTGCGCCAAGACCGTTGTCCTTGCTCATAAGTTCTCAGGCCGTATATTCTGTCTACCACGACCTCTCCATTGGCTTGATCTTCCTCCTCTGGTAGGAGATTGCCGCTGTCTAATCCTTTGTTGAAAAGGAGGTCGTATTGGAAATGATTCGAAAGGCTCATCAGGCTGAGAGTCTTCTTGTTCTTGAAGCTTTGCTTGCTCTGCTTCACTGCACCTGATGTATCAGTCATTCAAATCTCTGAGTTCTTTGCTCAGAGCCATCTTCCTGGCTGTGTCCCATGGAGGACAACTGTCATGCACAGACTGTAGACATTCTAATTGTTTTCTCAAATACTCTGCACTTGGAGGAATCATTGGGTGTGCAAAGTTAGTAGTAAACATATTGATAGCAAAATTATTGAAAGAGGGAATAGAACTGTACCCACTGCTATCTCGTGCTATCACCTTCATCATCTGATACTTGCTGTATCAGATTACACTGTCTATCACTGAGAGATGCATAAGAAACATCTGAAGAGAAACTGTCAGTATCTGAAATAAATGCATAATCTTCTTCAGTGATACCTTTTGCAGATAAAGCATTAATCTTAGCTTTACCTCTTCAATCTTTCTTGGGACATCTATTTGCATAATGAGGTCCCTTACATATATAACAAGTTGGCTTAAATTTCTGATGCTTGCCAACATACCTGAGCTTTCTGAACTTGTATTTCTTGGAATGCCTGAATGGAGGATCTTTGAATTTGGATTTTTTGAATTTTCTTTTCTTTTTCTTGTAGTACCGCACATCCTCCCCCTTTGAAAAAGCGCAATCCTTGCAAGAGGATTTGCGTCTGGGATTGATCTCAAGATCAGGACATCCGAAAGGCTCTAAAGCATATTGTTCACAATACATTACCTAGGGCTTTTTGATGCTTGAGCGCTTGCTTGCGCTCCCATTTGTCTTTACACAGCTTGGCATTTGTCAGTCAATGATTTGGTTGATGGCGCCAAGCCGAGTTCTCATTCTCATGCACGCTGCATCTTTTTGTATTGAGTAGCAAAATAGGGCGGAAATGACTCAATATAACGGAGACGCATAGTCTCGTCGTTGATGTTACGAGCTGTAATACAGCTTCTGCATGAAGCACTGGTACTCCTTCACGCGAGTCATGTCACATAAACGGGCACGCAGAACATGGCTGTGTTCATCATCTTGTCATCGTCAATATTGCCGATGAACTCTTTGATTACAGCAGCAGTGAGGCCAGAATATCCTGCCTGCAAAATAATTTCTTTATTTGGGAGCAAGTCCCACCATTCTTTTAGTATGCCAACAAATCCGTTGGCTATGGTAGCAGCAATATTCCGTGGAGATCGTCCATAAGTTTCATACTGAGTATTACCCCAGCCTATCATAGAATGAACAATTTCTTTGATCTCTGGAATAGTCTTACATTCTAACTTATAAAAGTTAGGTTGCAAAGTTTGTACCTTTGGAGCTGCTGGTACACCAGGCATTGGAGTCTGAGTAACTCCAGATGTTTCTCCCATCTGTTCATCAAAAACAGGTTGTTCATATGGAACTTCATCAGTGTGAGATCCTTCAATCCTAAGCATATTAACATTTTTATCTTTGAAAAATAGAGGCTTGTATTCCTCTAATACTTCTTTATAGGATTTTTTAGTTGAAGGACTGGCTAACTGAGTAACCTCTGACCATGAAACAGCTTTCTTCCAGTCTCCTTCAGGAGGAACAGATACTTTAGTATTGATTTCTTTTAACTGTGGAAGAATGCGGGGTAGCTCAGTAACTAGACACTTTTGAATCTCATCAATCCTTTGATGGGTTTTTTCATTGTCATCTTGTAACTGTGTAATGCCTGATTCTATTATCTCATTGGTCTGTGTACTACGACCAATTACAGTATTTTCAAACCAGTGGTATGATCCACTAGTGGTTGAACAAGATCTGTGATCTTTTGTGAAATGACCTCTGGTAGGTCTGTAGAGACAGCTTTATGTGTTTCTTGAACCTGTGTCTCTATTTCTTGTGATGATGTATGCATTCTATCTATTTTATCATTCAAAACTTTAAGAGTCAGTAGCAGATCTTGAGTACCGCACATCCTCCCCTTTGAAAAAGCACAATCCTTGCAAGAGGATTTCGTGCAGGATTGATCTCAAGATCCGGCAAGCCAAAGGCTCCAAAGCATATTGTTCACAGAATACATTACCTGGGCTTTTGATGTTGGAGCGCTTGCTTTGCGCTCCCATTTGTCTTTACTGACTTGGCATTTGTCCGGTCAATGATTTGGTTGATGGCGCTGCTTTAAGCCGAAGTTCTCTGTTCTCACGATGCGTGCATCGCTTTTTGTCTTGAGTAGCAAAATAGGCGGAAATGACTCAATATAGCGAGACGCATAGTCTCGCGTTGATGTTACCGGAGTGTGAAGATCACCGCATGAAGCTCTTGTACTCCTTCACGCAAGTCATGTCACATAGACGGGCACACGGGAACATGGCTGTGTTCATCATCTTGTCATCGCCAATATTGCCGATGAACTCTTTGATTACAAGCGAAGGTGAGGCCGGAATAACTCGCCTGCAAAATAATTTCTTTATTGGGAGCAAGTCCCACCATTCTTTCAGAATGCCAACAAATCCGTTGCATTCTAGTGTAATATATTAAGTGGAGATCGTCCCATAGGTTTCATATTGAGTATTACCACGCCACCGATCATGGAATGAACAATTTCTTTGATCTCTGAAATAGTTTTACATTCTAACTTATAAAAGTTAGGTTGCAAAGTTTGTACCTTTGGAGCTGCTGGTATACTGCATTGGAGTCCCTGAGTAACTCCAGATGTTTCTCCCATCTGTTCATCAAAAACAAAGTTGTTCATATGGAACTTCATCGATATGAGATCCTTCAATCCTAAGCATATTAACATTTTTGTCTTTGAAAAATAAAGGCTTATATTCTTCTAGGACCTCTTTGTAGGACTTTTTAGTCAAGGACTCAGTTGAGTAACCTTCGACCATGAAACAGCTTTCTTCCAGTCTCCTTCGGAGGAAGATACTTTAGTATTAATTTCTTTTAACTGTGGAAGAATGCGAGGTAGTTCTAACTAGACACTTTTGAATCTCATCTATCCTAACAAAGCAACAAATGACTTTGAATGAGTTTTTCGTTGTTCGATCTTATTCTAAGATTCACTACTTGTTATGCGCAAGTATTGATTTATAAGACGATTAGAGATCTGTGTAAGAGATTGGTTTAAAAGTTTCGAATTCGATCTGGTTAATTCTTTCATCCTTGTGAAAGCAAGTTCATACAGCCCAAAAGGTTAATTGGTGAGATCCCCGCCAAGTAAGACGCCGTGTGTCAGGCGCAGTTTTAGGGTAGATCCGACGTTTGTTTAACCTTGCTTCCTTGCTTGCACTAGTAACAATGGCTGAAGAACAATCCCGAGTCAGTTCAGTTGAACCAGAAGATCAAGATCTTATAAAGTTGTCTGATGTTTTTGATGTTAATACTGATGTTGATATAGTAGATGAATCTAATCCTATTCCGAATGGAAACTCCCAAAGAAGTCATATTCAGAAGTTTATGCTAAGATAAATAGATTTCATTTGATTGCTTCTACAGTTTTTAAGACTAGAGAATCTGTGATTCAAGTATCACAGACAAGTAATGGAGAATATAATATTCCTCTAATTGATAGATCAGATATAAAAGTTTGAAAAGACAGTCTACATATAAGTTTGCTCACGTAGGGTGTGTGCAGATTGGCATTACACCTTTGTTTCGTCGTGGCTTGAACGCCTCGATTCTTTGCTGTTTGATGGATTTGAGATTTGACAATTTCAAGGATAGCTTGTTAGCTGCAATTCAGACTGGGCTTCATAATGGCCCCATATCATTTGAGGTATTCCCCAATTATCCTGTATCATTAACAAAAGATGATTTGTTACAGGATGTGCTTAAATTGCATTTAGCTACAACTGGTTTGCATATGAGATCTGGTTCTTGCCCTTTGGCAATTCATTATAAAGTTATCTATAGATTAGTGAATACTATGTATCCCGCTGTAAAGCATGGAGCCACAAAAGGCAGCAGCGTGGTGACTCATACTAATCTAGAAACACAAAAGATTGAACCAGAATTGATATCTTGGTCAGATATTAGAATTCTAAGGAATGGACTTTGTCAAAGAAGTTCATACAGTCCTCAAAACCAAGATTAGAAAATGCTACTGCAGTAATAGAGGAGAAAAATAAAGTTACATTGAGCTTTAGACATAATTCTAGTAAAGATCTGTTAAAAAAACCATTGTCTAGAAGTACATCTACAAATAGTACATCATCCTACTTCACTGTAGGAGAAAGTTCCAATACTCAGAAGCCTGAGGAGCCTGAAAAGGAAAAAGTATTTCTCTGTAGCCATAAATCCCTAGTTCATGATCCTGCTACAGACTTCTTATGGTGCTCTGACTGCGAGAAGCTCGTAAGCCAGAAGTATGCTCCAGTTAATGGACCAGCCATTAACATGGCCTCTGTAAGTACTAGTACTTCTTTACCAGAAACAGATCCCCATGAGCTCATTTCTCCAGATCAGTCCCAAAAAGCCGTCTTTTGGTATCAAAGGACATTAGTAAAGAAATAGAGCCTTCTGAAAGTTCGAAGATGCTCAACTGGACCAATAAAGCTGTGAAAATGGTCCATGAAGAAGTTGTGTCTACAAGAGATAAGTTAGCATCTTTTGAAAATACATTAAAGGCTATACAGATTAAGGAAAAAGGGAGATCTTTGCAGCTCTTAAAGTTTTGAATGATAAAATAGATAGAATGCATACATCTCACAAGAAATAGAGACACAGGTTCAAGAAACACATAAAGCTGTCTCTACAGACCTTCCAGAGGTCATTTCACAAAAGATCACAGATCTTGTACAACCACTAGTGGATCATACCACTGGTTTGAAAAGTCTTCAGTAATTGGTGTAGTACCACGTACGCACCAATGAGATAATAAATCGAGCATTACACGCTACAAGATGACAATGAAAAGACACATCAAAGGATTGATGAGATTCAAAAGTGTCTAGTTACTGTAACTACCTCGCATTCTTCCACAGCTTAAAAGAAATTAATACTAAAGTATCTGCTCCTCCCAAGGAGACCGGAAGAAAGCTGTTTCATGGTCAGAGGTTACTCAACTGGCTAGTCCTTCCACTAAAAAGTCCTATAAAGAAGTTTTAGAGGAATATAAGCCTTTATTTTTCAAAGATAAAAATGTTAACATGCTTAGGATTGAAGGATCTCACATCGATGAAGTTCCATATGAACAACTGTTTTGATGAATGATGGGTGAAACATCGGAGTTACTCGAGACTCCAATGCCTCGGTATACCAAAGAGCTCCAAAGGTACAAACTTTACAACCTAACTTTTATAAGTTAGAGTGTAAAACTATTCCGGAGATAAAAGAAATTGTTCATTCCATGATAGGTCAGGTAATACTGAAAGATGAAACCTATGGACGATCTCCACGGAATATTGCTGCTACTATACTATAGCCAACGGATTTGTTGGCATACTAAAAGAATGGTGGGACTTGCTCCCCATAAAGAAATTATTTTGCGGGCGCAGTTATTCCTCCTCACTGCTGCTTTGTGTAATCAAAGAGTTCATCGGCAATATTGACGATGACAAGATGATGAACACTGCCATGTTCCTGCGTGCTCTATGTGACATGACTCGCGTGAAGGAGTACCAGTGCTTCATGCAGAAGCTGTACTACAGCTCGGTAACATCAACGACGAGACTATGCGTCTCCGCTATATTGAGTCATTTCCGCCCTATTTTGCTACTCAGTACAAAAAGGCGATGCACGGCATGAGAACAGCAGAACTCAGCTTTGGCGCCATCAACCAGATCATTGACCAGACCAATGCCAAGCTGTGTAAAGACAAATGGGAGCGCAAGCAAGCGCTCAAGCATCAAAAAGCCCTGGGTAATGTATTCTGTGAACAATATGCTTTGGAGCCTTTCGGCTGTCCTGATCTTGAGATCAATCCCAGACGCAAATCCTCTTGCAAGGATTGCGCTTTTTCAAAGGGGGAGGATGTGCGGTACTACAAGAAAAAGAAAAGAAAATTCAAAAGATCCAGATTCAAAGATCCTCCATTCAGGCATCCCAAGAAGAAATACAAGTTCAGAAAGCTCAGGTATGTTGGCAAGCATCAAAAGTTTAAGCCAACTTGTTATATATGTAAGGGACCTCATTATGCAAATAAGTGTCCCAAGAAAGATTCTGACAGAGGTAAAGCTAAGATTAATGCTTTATCTGCTAAAGGTATCACTGAAGAAGATTATGCATTTATTTCCGATTACGGATTTCTCTTCGATGTTTCTTATGCATCTCTCGGTGATAGGCATAGTTGTAATCGATACAGTTAGTATCGGATGATGAAGGTGATAATGTACAGATCGCAAAGTGGGTGCGCTTCTATTCCCTCTTTCAATAATTTTGCTATCAATATGTTTACTACTAACTTTGCACACCCAATGATTCCTCCAAGTGCAGAGTATTTGAGAAAACAATTAGAATGTCTACAATCATGCATGACAGATTGTCCTCCATGGGACACAGCCAGGAAGATGGCTCTGAGCAAAGAACTCAGAGATTTGAATGACAGATACATCGAGATGCAGAGAGCGGAGCGAGCAGCAAAGCTCAGAACAAGAAGACTCTCACCGCTGATGAGCCTTTCAATCATTTAAAATCCATATGACATCTACAATGTTTAGTGCTTTATGGTATGATTACCAATCTACGAGACGATAGGGGTGATGGATCCCAAAACTCCGAAGTGAAAAAGGTCCCAAAATCCCCAAAATAAGATGTTTGGCGGTATTTATAGATCCATGTTCCCGCTCAAAGGGAATTTTAAATATCTTCTAGAATCCTCTCTTAGAATCCCGCTCAATTAGGAATTTGAAATCTTGTGCATTAATGGTGGCCACCTACCACCTACCTATAGATTAGTAGTTGCAGATTCCAACCGACAATGAGTTGGAGTTCTCCATACACCTGCCACTTGTATTTTTCTTCCTTCCAAAGATTTCCTCCATGCATACTCCAATTCTTCCTACAATATATGTGAGCCCATGTTTCATTTAATGCCTTCCAAAACCTTTTATTCGATCTTCACGTGTTGTTGTTCTTATATTCTCTCACACCTTAGTCATTTAGTGATATTATTCAACTCTTACGCATGCCACCTTACTTAGCCAAAATCATATACAAGCTATTCTTGAGTCTCCCCGTGATGTTCTTACATCAACACGTGTCAAAAAAATGTGAGATGTGAATTGCACAAAGAAAAATATGAATAAGCACATGATCTTACGAGTATGAAAAACAAAGAGATAATTACAATGACACAATAATGGCTCCAACTCAACCAACTCAACATTAAGCCTCCCGACCTTGTAGTAATATCTCAAAAGTAATGTACAAATAGGAGTGTTGTGTAACTCCTCCATGGGAATATTCCCATAATCGGAAGGGGAGTTACATTCCCAGAATAGAAATGTAAATCCAATAATAGACTATGATGCTCTATGACATGTAATACATGTCTTAGTAACTCTTATGACACTAAGGACACCTAAGTAAGATGAATCAACAAAGGCAAAGAATTTGTAAGTAACTAAATATGAGGAAAATAATATCCTTCATCAACATCCCCCAAAAATAGATTAGGTGGGCGTAGAAAAGAAAGTGGTTCTCAACAAGAAGACTTGATGAGGTACCCACGTTCAATGCAAATCTCTCGTAAAGTGGAGAAAATAAGAAAACCTAGTGGGAAAAAATTCCCCCCCAAAAAAGAGAGAAAATAGAAGTACATAGAATGTCTCCCTCAGAGAAAATCCTCCTAGAAGTATGTAGACAAGCTCCCATAAAGTAGAGAGAGAAAGAAGAGGAGAGGTATATAAACCCCCCAAAGAGAGTCAATGATGTGGTCTTCCACTTCATTGAATTTTGATCTGTATTAGATTAAAATTGAAATCTAAGTGTGCCCCAAATAAATTTATGTTGTGAAAGGGTAAACAAGTGATTGCCTTGAGCATAGATATACACCATGAGAAATAAAAGTGATTAGCGAAAGATGATCTGGAATAATCACGAGGAGTGTCGTCAAATGGAGAAATTGTTGAAATATATTATTCAGTTGTTGAAATTTGGTCAAACATTTTCTAATATTTAATTTTTTTGCGAGTTTTATATTGTTTTCTTATTTTTGAACATATTTGAATGTTTTTTAATTTTTTTGAAACATATCCGAATGTTTTTAATTTTTGAAACATATTTGATTTTTTGGATTTTGAACATATTTGAATGTTTTTGTAGTTTTGAACATATTTGAATGTTTTTGTATTTTGAAACATATTTGAATGTTTTTGGATTTTGAACATATTTGAATGCTTTTTGTATTTTTATTTTTTTACTCGTAAAGGGTGCACTATTTGAACTCGTGTTCAAAATTATAAGCATTCCATTCCTTGGAAGAATGTAAATGATGTAATGATGGGATGTCTCACTCTACTCGTGGCTCCATGCAACTAGGAAGATGTTAGGGCTCATCACCGAGAGCGAAGAAGGACATGAGAACTAGGTGAATAGTGATATGAAAATGAATATGATGGATGCCAAGACACAAGGTGTAACAATGATCCATGTGAGAAAATGTAACTCATCACCATTCAAGATTGCCTAACTGAGTCCAATCTGATTTAATTTTATAGGTTTTGACTATACTTAGATCCGTTGATGGCCTACTTGATTGACAACATTGATCAAGGAATTGTTATCTCTCTTAACATAAGAAAATTCTTGGGATGTTTTTGATTAAACAATTTGATTCAGATTTTCTAAAGGATTTATTTTGTTTGATTATTATTTTTGAAAGGACCCCCTACGTTATGCCACATGACACTAGTAAGAGGAAAGGGTTCAATACTAAAGACAAAATGTAGGTGAGTAAGGACACTGCTTCCATCCCCAAAGATGATAATACTAATGAGAAGTATGGGCTCATCTCTCAAGACCGTGAAGGACAAAATATATAATGATTAATATGTGTGTGTGTGTGTGTGTGTGTGTTTTTATATTGATTTTTACTTATATTGTTTATATTATTCTTGTTGGGAAGGAACATTCCGCCCCAAGTCTCAACCTCATGCGACTAATAAGACACAAGGGTTCAACATCGTTGACTAAAATGGATGGTCAAAAAATTATGGGTAAAGAAGTTTGAGCTTTCTATTAAAGAGAGAGCTTATTTGAAAGAGGAGTTGCCATCAGTAAGCTTAGACAAAACCGTAGGTAAAAATATTTGAAATGGTAGAAACCATAACAAGGATGAGACACATAATGCCCAATAGGAACAAGGTTAACTTGTGTATGATAAGTGAAGAATGTGAAGATATGATAATTCTATGATTAAGATATTTGCTAAGGGATGAAATAATTAAAATTGTTTGTTAAATGAGTTAATCAGTGCAAGTGGCCTCCCCTAGTGCAGAGGGTACCCATGGAAGAAGATGTTTTTACTTCCATGTTTTTAATGATAAAATAGTGCTTTAATGAGGAGTTTTATATGAATTTTTATTCTCTTTATATTATTTTTATTGTGTCTGAAATGTTACAGATGAGGGTTGGCAATGGATTCATCGGAAGAGTGATCCATGTTTATGAAAGTTGATCGGTCATGGTTTACGAGACTTGGGAAGATGGGGTTCAAGTCAATAGAGTGAATCAAAATATTCTATGAGTCTTGAGTTACAAGACTTGGGTGGACGACATCCAATTCAAAGGAGGGGATCAAAATATTTGATAAGTCTTGATGTATGAGACTTAGGTGGACAAGATTCAATTCAAAGGGGAGAATCAAAAGATTTGATAAATCCTGAAGTATAAGACTTGGGAGGACAAGTTCCAAGTCAAGGGAGAGAATTGAAAGATTAAATAAATCCTAAATTACAAGACTTGGGTGGACAAGGTCTAAGTCAAAGGGGAGAATCAAAATCTTCGATAAGTCCTGAAGTACAATACTTAGGTAGACAAGTTTTAAGTCAATGGAGAGAATCGAAAGATTTGATAAGTCCTGAAGTATGAGACTTGGGCGGACAGGTTCCAAGTCAAAAGAGAGAATCCAAAGATTTGATAGGTCCTAAAGTATGAGACTTGGGTAGATGAAATCCAAGTCAACAAATAGAATATGAAGATTTGATAAGTCTTAAAGTACGAGACTTGGGCGGATGGGGTCCAAGTCAATGGATGTATGATTGAATAAGTTTTCAATGAGATCGAAAGAGCTATGTGATGTTAGAGGAGGATTTTTAAGATGAAGAATATGTTGAAATTCATATTCATTCTTGAGTGGAAGAATGCGAGGAAAGAAGGATTTATCTCTAGATGTACATCTAAGGGTTCTTAGATATTGTAGAGAACATATATTCAATGTTTCTCCTTCACGATAGTGGATTAGTTTGTATGATAATAGATTTGTGATGAAAGTTTCAAAAGGTTGTATGTAGATATTCCTTAGGATACATTTGACACATGTAGATATCTTAATACGTAGAAATCATCACTGGAGAGATGCCTATAAGATTGATTGTTCGAGGCATAATGGACATAGAAGGTTACATTTTTATAAGTGTCCAAAATTTTTATTGTTGTGTTTCAAACAAGGCTAGAAATGTCAAGCATAGGAGTTAGCATGGAAAGAATAGACTCATGCGTAATTGTGTTTGATGATGGACCATCTTCCTTAGAGTCTTCATTTATATCATTGGTTGTAAAGGAGTCTTGAAGTTGTAAAGGATTTTTGTCTTTTTTTGATTTTTGGTGGATTGGAGCACTTGAATTTCTTGCCAAAGTAAGTAGAGGTGTCAAAGGTTATATCAAAGCCCTTCTTGTGGTCTGATAAGGGAATAGGGTCTCGAGTCCCGAGAAATTCTTGGATGGCCTCATCATTCTGAAAGAGGTCCATAGAGATGTGACATTGTTGATCCTAATGTATGAGGGATGGGTAGATAATATCAAGGGTTGGAAAGGAGTATTGAAACAAGTTCAAGCTCTTGTTTGATGTTTGAAGGTTATTGTCCAAAATATTTTCAAAGTATGATTGGACTAACGAAAGAAAATCTAGAGAAGAGATGGATTGGTTTTGATTTAGAGATACTTGACCCTTGTCGCTATGGTCTTGTTGAGTTGTATTATGTATAAGATTTGGGACAACGTTGAACTCTTCATTAGAAGTTGCAGTAATTGACGTGTTTTTAAGCTACGATGGAATTATCATTGAGTTCTATAGAGATGACTCCATCATCAATTAAGTCTTGAACATAATGATGGAGAGTTGTATAGTGATCGAGTAGAATGGACTTCAATGTGGTGGTCTTCACAATATTATGATTCATTATACCATATACGATTAGGTTCCCATTATTAAAGGGTCTTTTTATTGATATTTGATCATGCTAGCCTTTGATAATTGATGAACGACACTAGAGAGACTTTCTCTATGGGGTATAAAATATCATTCAACTTTGCATGGAGTAGTGTCTATGATAAATGATATGTAGTTAAAACCAACGTTGTTAGAGGATTCACCTGCTCGAGAGCTTTTCCCTTTATAACATGGTTAGGAAATGGATTAATAAACACCTTTAGATTATCATTTGGTGTTTTTTTAGGTGTTAGGTCTTTGACCACTATGTTTCCATTATCAATGAGGTCTTGGATGTAATTGTAAAGTTACCTACATTTTTCTCGTTTGACAACCATCAAAGTGATGAAAATTGCAATATGTGTTAGGTTGATACCAAGTTGGCTTAGGTTCCCCTTCAGGAAAGGGTTTCATGATAGGGTAAGTGGCCATATTAGCACTTGCCAATTTTTGTAAGACGCTTGAAAGAGATTCTCCCAAATATTTAGATTGTTGTCATTTATAGTCACGAGAATGAGGATTTTCTCTTATTGGAATGGTGATGGATGTTTTAGAATTAGGTTATTTTGATTGATTTTTCTATATGGTATGCACATTTTTATTATCCGTGACACCATCATCATTGGCGACATTGCGGTTACGCCGATGTACCTAGATTTATCGTGATGAGTGCTAGTATTGTTATTATTATGCCCATTATCTTTGGAATGAGGCTTGATCAAGCCTTTAACAATAAGGGCCTTTTCAATTTGAGTTCCCTTTTCGATAAATTCCTTAAAAAAATTTAGGCGGTGCATTTGTATTTGAAAGGACAACTCGTTGTTAATGTTTGGTATGAAGATACTAACCATGTCTTTTTCAGGGATTGAACATGGGAACCGACTTGCGATTCCTCTCCATCGTTGTAAAAATTGGGAAAATATTTTGTTTGGTCATTGTTTTACATTACACAAATCCATCATTGTGATCTGCAAAAGTAGTTATTGATTCCTTTGGAAGGTGTAAGAACCATTCCAAAGCTTGTCCTCCTAGACTTATAGGAAAAATATGCAAGGGAAAGATATCATTATATGCTACTTCTTCACATGCCATGAAAAATTATTTGACATGCTCTCTTAGATAAGTTTTTCCCTTTGTATTTATCAAATTCATGTTTCTCACAATGTTTTGGAAAGGGTATACATAAGATTTCCTTATTGAAGGGGTAAGGACACAATTTGTCAAAGTTGATTTATTTGTGTTGTTGTTGCATGCCCGAAACCATGTCTTTCATCATTTTCCATTCTCAAGAAAATGGTGACTTGTTTTTTTGGGATAAATGAAGTATTATCATTCTTCAAATTATTTTGTTCTCTTTATTTGTCATAGTATGGATGTTAGATTGATTGTCACTTTTCTTATTTGATTATTTTTCATTCGTGTCGGTAGTGACTTTGGAAGATATGAGAGCTAGTTGTTTTGTCATCTCGAAGTTATTCTAATAACCCATCATTTGATGTATTGTGTGAATCCACCATTGTAATGAAAAATAGGGGAGAGCGGAGAAAGGTGCGATAGAAAATTCAACCCTTAGCAAAGTGAATGCTAAGATGGAAGAGGGAAAAGATTAGAATGCTCAACCCTAGTAAAATGAGTGCTAAGAGGGAGGAGGCTAAAAGGGTTAATTGATTGTTTGACTTTTAATGAAATAAGTTTTTAAGATAAAAGGGACTAAAAGGGATTAGGTGCACTAAACTCTTTGACAAAAATAAATGTTAATAGAGAAGAGAATTAACAAGATGAGGTGATCAAATTTTAACCAAATGAGTGTGAAGAGAGACCAAAAGATTCGAAAGGTCTACTCTTAACAAGATGAGTGTTAAGAGAAATAAAAAGGTGCAACTTCTCAACCCTTAACAAAATGAGTAGTGTTAAGGTAGAAGAGGGAATTGAAATTTTATAGTAGAGGAATCTTAACAAAATGATTGATAAGAGAGATAAAGGTTTGAAAAGTTCCTTGGCCCTTTACAAGATGAATGTAAATATGAAAGAGGTGAAAGAGGGTGGATTTATCAACTCATAACAAAATGGGTATTAAAGGAGAAGAGACTTAGAAAGATGATGAAGGTGCTCAACTCTTAACAAGATGAGTGTTAAAAGAGGAGACTTGGAAACACGATGAAAATGTTCAACTCTTAACAATATTAATGTTAATAATGAAGAGGATTGGAATGATGATGAAAGTGCTTGAATCTTAATAAGATGAGTGTTAAAAGAGGAGACTAAACAATGGAAGGGTAGTACTTGAATAACGAAAATGTGAATTTCAAATATAGAGGTGAAGAGATGATAATGAAAATACCAAATCTCAACAAAGTGAATGTGAATATATAAGATGAAAGGGGGAATTGATTAAGGATCTCAAATTATAGCAAGAGAATGCTTTAAAAGAGAGGAGGGAAGAAAAATGAGGATGTTGAAAATTCAACAAAGTGAATGTTAAATTTGATGACGTAAGATGGTAGAATGCTTAAAGTTCAACAATGTAAATGTTAAACTTAAGACTTAGGAAGATGATAGATTAATGTAATCATGATGGTGCTTGACCGACCGTGATAAAGAGTATCATGATGCCAAGACTTAAATACAAGGATGATTATGCTTAAATTCATATACTAATGTTCACAACTCAAGACTTGGTTTTCAAAGGAAAAGAGAGTTCTTAAACTTTGGAAAAGTAATCCAAAAATTTAAGACTAAGGTAAGATAGGAAGAAACTCGAGATGAGAAAAATCCAAAAGTAGAAATTTGGTGATTTCGAAAAGAAATAAGAGGTGTATGGAAGATTTGAAAAGAGAGAATGAAAATTCCAAAGAAAGGATGCAAGATCCAAATAAAAGAGACGAAAGAAAGGTCCAAATAAAGGATATTTGGAAAGGGGTGAAAAGAAATGACAAAAATCCAAATAAGGGGTATATGGATGATTTTGAGAAGAGATAAAAGAAAGGTTTGAATAATGAATATTTGGGGTAAATGAAGAGAGATATGATCAATCCAAATAAGGAGTATTTGGAAAGTTTTAAAAGAAAAAATGATTCCAAATGAAGGATATTTGGAAAGGATTGAAAAGAGACGAAAGATCCAAAAGAAATATTTGAAAGGTTTGAAAAGAGATGATGCAAGATCCAAATGAAAGAGATTTGGAATGGATTGAAAAGATACAAAAGTGGGGAATGAATGAAAGAGTGTGGAACAAAAACTTTACTAACATGAAAAAAAGAAAAGAAAATAGAAAATAATGTTTGTTTATGGAAGGTGGTCCTCTACCTTGGATTGGCTTGGATAAGGTGTGGCTTCCTATAATAGGTGTCATAGTATATATCGAGCAAGTGCAATACTATTGCTAGTTATTGGCTTTACTTTACCCCCGATACGATAATCCAGATTTTACTCCACTCAAAGGATCAAGCTGGGGTTGCCACTATGGATATCCATGACTTTATCCTCTCATAAAGGCATACTAGTCAATTGGGTGGGGGTACTCGTTTTATAACCAGATTCATTCAATGAGCTAACTACTTTGGGGTTCCTGTGGTACTCCTCATAATGAATTTCTATCCCACGCCATGCACTTCCCCGATTATAGCTGGAAGAAGGGAATATTCCAAACTTGAAAAAGTATAAATTAAGGTTAATTTTATAAAGTATAATAAAAATTTGATAAAGAGGTTTGCTTGATCTTTGAACAAGGCAATATGTAGTTAGTAGTTTGAATGTTTTAACAACCTTCGTTAGAGATGGTCTTGAAATAAACAGCTTAGAGGTAAACACAAAAGAAAACACAAGAAATAAACCCACATTTATGCTTTTGAAGGTCACTTGTAAAAGTGCGAGGAAAGAGCATATGCATGAGCTTATTATGATTAGATAAGATGGTATATTAATACTAAATAACACCTTAAAATGATCATGTTTCTGATTTCCAAGATCACTTATAAAAGTGTGAGGAAAGAGCATATGCGTGAGGTTGTTATGTTTAGACAAAAACAAATAAAAATTTAAAAATATTTCAAATTTAAGCACTATTTTGATCAATTTTCCTTTAGAAAACAAATTGGAAACCTACACACAATATTTAGTAATTTGGAGAAAAAAATGAATCCAACGTGAAAAAAAAACAAGTGTTAGGAGAAATAAAACCATGATTTTTTTAAATTTTAAATCCAAAAAATATGTGTCCATTGCATAGTTTGTCTTGATACCTTTCCGAAAAAAAAGAGTCGTTTCGAGTTCGGGAGCAAAAGTTATGGCCTTTGGAAGATGGGTTACGCTAGTGCTCTCATTGATACACTAGTGCGTACAAATGAATGCACTTGTATACCAAAGGATTTTTGTTGAGTGTTATAGCATGCATGTAGGTGTACTAGTGTTATAATTTTTTTGTTATAGTAGCACACATAATGATATGTAGACGTGTGCAAAAGATAGTTTAATAGATTTAATGTTATAAAAACGTATGCAATACTACACTAGTGCATGTAGTGATACACTAGCACACACAGGTTGTACAATAGCATGCTTTTCATGTAACACTAGCACAAAGAATATGAAATGATCAAAAATTGATAAAAATGGATTGAAACCTGGATTTTTTGGATTTTCTCCTTCTCTCAGCAGCACCAAAGGACTTAAAGCTTGGACAACAAGGTTATAATCAAATAAGAAAAAGAAACAAATGATTAGATTACTAAAATGTAAGCTAAAAATAGTTAATAAAATTTGGGAGGTCCCATCGGGTGTGCTAGAATGTAAGCAATGAAAAATATCAACAAAAGTTGAAAGACAAACAATAAACATAGTATACCTTTCTTCCGATTTCTCCTTGCAAACCTCAAGTAAGATTACAAAGCACTTGGACTTGTTGAATCTTGTATTAAGAAGGATTTTGGATGCTCTTGATTATTTCTTTAATTTGGGATGCAAATGCTACGAGCTTGTAAACCATGAGGATGCGGGTGGAAAATTTAGTAGAAGTTGGCTGTAATTTTACATAATCTTACAAAGATAGGTTTGTAAAGAAATGGCCTGCATTTTATAGTTGAGGGTAAGGCCATGAGAAGTGGATCTTAGTTTGAATGGGCTCCAAGATAATAATTACAATTACCTAAAATAGTAAGAGGATTTAGTTTGTGTTGTTGCATCTTTTGCAAGGGCAATGATAATATTTAAATTCATCTGAGAAAAGGTTGCACATGCATTATTGTTGCCCCCACCATTATAGGCTTTTGGAAGTGGAGTGAAGTGGAGTGTGAGTAGATAAATAGGATTAATTAAATAACCAATTTAATTATTTATTAATCATGCATAGATAATTAATAATTTACACAAATAAAAGTTTATTATATTAGCTAAAGGGTGTAGGAATTAATTTAATTAATTCCAAAGGCATGATAAAATTGAATTACTTAATTCTAAAGGGGATAAAAATATGACTTAAGTAATAGAATTAATTTAATTAATTCTAAAAGGATGGAATTAGGTATGTAATTTTGGGGTGTCTACACTAATTAATAAAAATGACAAATCAAATTTACTAAAAGATGCAAGAGTGTCTTGTTACACGATATAATATTTTATCAACCAAAAATAGTTGATTAATTTAAGTTAATTGTGCTGAAATTTTGTAGAGTGTAGTGTTCCATTCTATTGAGTGTGCATGTCCATTGTGCAATCTTTGTGGAGTGCACAATTTCCCTACGTAATGTCTGGTTTGTTGCATAATTGTCTAATGTAGAGTATTGTCCACACAATCCTATTTGAACCGTAAACTTAGAATAATTGAATGTTTGAAGGCTCGAGTCTTAAAGAAGGCCAATTGAATGTGTTTGGGTCTTTATTGGGTCCTTTGATCCTTACATTTGAATTGTGTAAAATTAGGATTCTTAGGAGGTGACATGGAAAACTATATAGGTAGAAACAATCATGGGTAGGAAAGTAGTTCAAGTTTTGGGGAGCACAAAGTTCGTAAGAGTAAATCATGGATGTAAGGTTAATGCTCACCAATCATGATGACGGTTGAGTAACCATAATACCAAAGTGTACAAACTATGAGAGTGTCATAATGATCTAAGGTGTGACTCAACTATTGATTGTTAGTACATGGAGATTTTTCCATGTCCATATGTTATGTAGACGGTTGTGTTTACACCTAAAATTGTTCACTTCAATTTTAGGGGCCTTGTGATTAAAATTTTGGGTTCAAGGTGTTGTCAAAATGAATTTCCTGTCCATTTTGGGAAATAAGATCACATCAAAAGTGTTTTCCTCTGATTTATAGCATTTCCATGTCTCTTTTGCACATTTCATGATTTAAAGATGAAGTAACAATCAAATAGATTCAACACTAAGGTTTTTGTGAACTATTTTAATGAGAATGCATCAATTTAAAAAGGTTCCCAACTTGCACAATGTTCACAATTTTCTTTGAATGAGTTTCAAGATCTCTAATGGTGATATAACCTTTTTGGGAAATCTTAAAAGTGTTTAACAACATGCCTTGGTAAAATTATCCCTTTTATCACCTCAGATTCAATTCTCCATGTTTTTAGAGGTCTCCATTCAAAAATAAGTCTCATTGAAAGCGTTATTTTCCCCACGATATGTGTTTGCACTCACAATTTGAAGGATGGTGGTCACCTTTGGTTTTGCATTTATAGGTATATTTGACATTCACAAGGAGAAGGAATGCAACTAGGTTTATATATGTGGACATTTGGATGATTAAGTGGAGTAAAGGCTCCATCGTTCAATTTTTTCCCGAGTTTGAATCAATTGAGGCATTGAGTGAGTGAGATGAAAGTATCCAAGATTGTACACGTGGTACAATCCCTAACACTTAGGTTTCTAAGGAAAATAATCTCAAAATAAATAAGTAATAAGAGTCCTAATAAGCCTAATGTTATGGAACTCTAAGAGGATCAAAAACCCACAATAGGTTACTAAAGTTGAATAGTTTGAGCTCGAGAAGAAGCAAAGGCATGAGAGCATGGAAGGTCATGATTGGTCTACATGGACCAATCATGATAGTTCATGGTTATGAAGGTTTGAGGTCTCGAAGAAAAGGCACAAGGTGATGGTTGAGATCCCAAACCACATGGAAAAACGTTAGGCCCCAAAATTCACATAGTTAGTTAAATCCACGACAAAAATCATGGGTTGCTTAAGTCCTAAGATGTTTCACAAAACAAAATCCAAAGGGTAACTTGAGATGTTAAGAAATTTGAAAGTCTCGTGAACCCTGAAATCATGTGATTGGTCCATATGGACCAACAATGGGCCACCAAATCCCTAGAAGGTATACGTTTAGGTGGAGACATAAAAGCCCAAGGATCTTGAGATCCCAAAGGCGTAACGAGACCCCGAGAATGCGAGTAGATCCAAGAGATCAATATGTGGCACTTGGTAGACATGTGGCAAAGCTTGGTGATTCGATACAATGTACTAATCATGAGCTTAAAATTGAATTTTTTACTTGGTATTTGTTGGTTGGATATTTTTTCAAACACAAAATATGGTGTTCAACCACAAAATTTAGGAAAAACTCCCTCTTTGAATAAGGAAGGCACCATATTTATTGCTAATCTAATAATAAAGAAGGAATATGTATAATATATTCACTACTTTGATCATGGGGTGAGATCTCATCCTAGTAGATTTAATTTTGGTAAGAAAGGAATTTGAAAATAGAGGAAATAATATAAGACTAAGAATAGTAGAGAGGGAGGGAGAGGAGGACTTTTGATTTTGAATGACAAATGTAGATCCTAATCTACTCAAACAAATCAAGGAGAATAACAATAAACTTGACTAATACTTAGTAACAAAATTTTAGAATTACAAGGAAGTATCATGCATTAAACATAAGAAAAATAACATAATATCAAGATTAACCTCAACACAAAGTTTGAAAGTTCAGATCTCTTTATTCTTTTATTTTCGAAAAATAGAATACAAAGCTTATTTTCTTCTCACAAAACTCCGAAAAATAATTTTTACTCCAAAATGTAAAAATCCATTGTAACACCTATAAAAGTCCCTAAATGCTTTGAGAATTCTTACATTTATAGAAAAAGAGAGAGAGAGAGAGAGAATAGGGACAACTGCACCCTTTGACTAGTTCTTAATGTTAAAAATAGAAAGTAGTAAATCATCTTGATTTAAACTTCTAGATTTATTCCCCTTGAAAATTTTGACTATGTTAAACACATATTGATCGATTCTTATGCAAAATGAATGATCTAATTTACATGTTGCATGATATGGTGCAAAAACATCTAATAAACTTACATGTTTGAGAAAATTTAGAAAAAACACAAAAACTTCAACTTGCTTCCTTATCCTATTTTTCCTTCTGTGAATCTCAATCAATTGAGATATCGATGACCTCGGCCTTCGTGAAACTTTGCATCTACCAATATTCATGATATACTTTAATCATTTCTTGGATATAATTTTCTTTTGCCCGCATGAATATCAATTAAGTACTTCACAAGTATCATCCACATTGATCAATTTTCCCATAAGCTTTAAAACCTTCTTTACAATCTTTCTCAAACTATCCAAAACATTTTGATATACTACCACTAACGTTCAATTGATTGCAAATCAAACCTTTACTCGATATTGAATCCCCTTCACCCAAGGTTTTAAACTTGGAAAAAATGGTGTTAGTTGGTAGCACATACAAATATTTTTTGTGAAATTGAGAAAGTAGTTTAACAATTTCATCTCTGATGTCAAAAGTGGCATCAATCCCTTTTCTTCTTGCCTCTTGTAATTTCTCCATTGCTTCATTCAAAATTCGATACAAAAATCAATGGACTCATAGTATTCATAGTTCCTACCTTATTCTTCAATTACTTTCTCCCTAATGAGAGTATCAATATCTACCTTCTTTAGTTCGCTAAATGCCTCCAAAGTGAGTTCCCAGTTGTTACATTTCTCCTCAAACTCATTACTCATCTTCCCAATTGATAAATTCCTGGTTTCAATGTTGTCATGGACTTTGATGACTTCTTTGATCAGTCTTTGTTCATCCCCGATAAGTATTTTGATCCAAGCATTAACAACCCTTCCCTGTTGTCCTATCTTCTCAGCTATTGTGATGGATGATGCATCCAAGCTTGTTGTTACAAGAGTGGTAATTTGAGTAGGTTGAGTGATTTTATACAAAAGGGTTATTAATTGATCCAATTTTTCCTTGATTCATATTTTGTTTCATTGGCTCTTTTCAAGCTTTCCAAATAGATTTCTGCACATAAACTTGAAGATCTTTTTGACACCTTCTATGGTGACTTTTACCATAAAGAACCTTAAAGATCTATAATCTACAATAATTATATCTTCTTTACTTTTATCTACATCTGACATATAAATTTCAAAAAATATCTCCCCATATTGATCAATAGTGGCACAAGTGAGTGTATTTGTATTTTTTGTTATCCAGGAAGGAGTCGGATCCAATATGCTGAAATCAAAGGCTTGTGGTAACACCATCTTCTTTATTTTCCTTGGGGTTTGGATGGTTAACCATGATAGAGAAGAGGAACAAACTACCTTTGTTTTTGAAGAAGATGTGGATGTATCCATAGAATCTACACCAACAGAGGATGTAGATACTAAGACCAAGAGGGAGGAGTAGACCAAATAGCAATGGGAATGGTAGAAGAGGAAACACCAGAGGAACTAGGAGTTATACTCAAAGTGGGAAGGGAAATGGTTGGTAGAAGAGGATAAGTATTTGGAGGATAACCCATGAAAATACTAATCCTTGATGAAAGAGGTGGAAGGGAAGAAAAATCCTGAAGCCATAAGGGAAATAGGTGTGGAAGAAACAAGAGTAGAAGTTGAAATGAGTGGGGAAAAAGAGGAAACTAGTGGTGGAGATGATGTGGTAACAATAGTAATAGTTATTGGAAATTTTTATAGAGAAAAACATGAGGCGATGAGGAAATATGAGGGCTCTAAATAAATAGAGGAACAAAAGGAATGACCATAAATGAGGAGTTGGACAAGGGTTATATGCCAAGAGCACTTGGTTTAAAACATAATAATTTCCTAATGTGGAGAATAATCCAAGTTCACTACTGCTTATTGGAATAAAAGAAGTAGAATACCTTTCAATTTTGCTAAAAAAATTGAACTTTATGGGATTTATGGGAGCCTTTCCTTTATCTTGAGGGTTTTGAGAAGGGCTCACTTTTGACGAAGTCACCATTCTTATTTCACTTAAAGGAATATTTTCCACATTCTTGGGCTATATTCCCAAATATATGATCCAATGAATGGTACAACTAAGAATACTAGCGGCATGTTCTTTGATGGAGGTGCATTCTTTAATCAACTAGTTGATTTAGGAAAACCCAAGGTCTCAACCTTCATCTAGTCATGTATACGATCCAAGATAACCTCATAATCATATGTACCCTTGGGTACATCAACAATTTTGTACTTCTCAACCTCCTCAAGAGTCAACCTACAGTAATCCTTCTTTCGAGAGAAACTTTGTCCCTACATTCGATCCATATATCTTATAGTTTTAGCAAATGTATATGTAAGGATCCAAGGATTTTCATCATCCCCTATAATAAAATTGAACCTTGGGTAAAAATATTTCAATTTTACCCTTTGCATATTAGCCGCAACATTCTTGGCTTTAATGGTAGACAAACATGTGTAACGACCAATAGAAATGGGGAAGTGAATTATTGCCTTATGTTTCCCTTGTTAAAACTTATGTAGATATAAAAATTGTCTCACCAATTCCATGAGAATTCGTTTATCACTTGGGTACCTAGGAAGCATAAATGGAGATCCTTAAAACCCTCTCACCCAAATGTAAGTGAAGGTAGGGAATTGAAGGAAGATGCATCCCCATTGTGAAACTGTACTCCAAACATCATTTTTATATATGAATTTGATGAGTTATTTATCAAGCTTGCATATGATTCTATAGAAAAAGGCATCATTCACCCTCTAGAAACAATTAAAACTTTCTTCTAAGGTCAATTGAGGGTAAAAATCATATACCCTAGTTTGATTTCTTGACCGAGTGTTGTGAACCTAGGATATACTTTCATCTCGATTCTTGCTATAACACAGACAAGATATGAGGTCATATAAAATCTTCTTGTTGTGTGCACCTCTTTAAGATGCTTATTTAGAGAATCACTTATTTCCTCTCCCCACCTGATGAATGTTGATTTTTCCTTATAATATAGATGCATTGATATGTTAATAGCAACAAGAAGACCCACAACTCTACTCAACAATGTGATAATATCATTTACCTCTTGTATGAAACCACTTCAAAGCAAAGTCTTGGGGAAATGAATAATTTAATGATTAGGTTTTTTTAATAATTCTTGTAGATATGCTTGATACAAGTTGTTGAGTTATCATTTTAGTCCTATTGAGCTTGTTCCATATTTGTATCCACATATTCATTGAGATCGGGAGACTGAGAAACTCTTTGAAATATTCAATGTCTAATCTAATTATAACCTCTCCATCTTGATTCTTCACATTTCTAATGTTAACATCATAGGGCTTGTAGAATTAATTTAGGAAAGTGAGCTAAAAATGGGAGAGCTTTGGAGGATCCATGGGGATCTCTAGATAATAATGTGAGCACTATATAGTTGCGGAAATCAAGATAACTAACTATAAGATGTAATATGATAAAAACTCACAAGAATAAAGAACAGTGCTAAACAATGAACTCAAATAACTCACATTAAGCCTCCATTAGCCAACCTCTAAATAAATCAAGTGAGACCATGTATAAATAAGAGTGTAGTGTAACTCCTCCATGGGAATATTCCTAGAATAGGAAGGGAGTTACATTCTCGGGAATAGGAATGTAACTCCTATGATATACTTTGAGCTAAGACATGTAAGACATGTCATAGTAACTCTTATGACACACTATGACACCTAAACAAGATGATTCAACATGAGTGTAGGATAATCCTTAACATAATGAAAGATCAATAAATATACTACACCAACTCCCTAATTGATATCTTAGGTGGTAGAAAGAAGGTGGGTCTTTGCACTAAGACCTAATGAGGTATTCACGTACAATTAAATATCTCGTAAAGTGGAGAAAAGGAGAAAACCCATTGGGAAAAAACTCCCCCCAAAAAATATAAAATGAAGTACATAGTGAACATCTCCCTTAGGAAGAAGTCCCCTATAAGTACATAGAGAATATCTCAGAAAGTAGAGAGAGAAAGAAGAGGAGAGGTATAAAGGCCCCCCAGAAGAGTGTCAATGATGTGGTCTTCCTCCTGAAGATTGAAGCAGGTCCATCTACATCGAACAATATTTTTGCCCTTAGGAAGAATAGAAAAGGTGTATTGAAAGATTGCCCACTCCAAAAAGGAAAATGAAGGTAGTAGTATGAAGAAATCTGAAGTTGGTTAATGGCTGAAATGTGGTATGGGTGTGGAAAACATGCACACAAGAACAAAATGCAATTCCACCAAGTAGACATGTCAAAGGATGGGTATGGATCATTTACCAAAAGAATGTCCATATGAAGTGAAGGAACAATAACCCTCACAAATGAAAATGAGGATCCACAAGTAGAGGTGGATCAGTGATGATCTCCAAAATAGTAGAAGTGTCTGATGTCCCGGAAGGGGAACTCCCATCAATGGAGATGATAGACTCCTCTGAAGTACAAATCATGTGAATGTTTTGCGAATGGAAGAACATATCCCTACATTGAAACACAAGTGGGTTCTATGAAAATAAATTTGAGGTCCGATAGAAACTCGTCCCAAGTGGGTTTCTCGACAAAATAAGAGAAATGATTGATAGAAATCTATCATCAACACAAGAATTAAGAGAAGAATATTCCTCACACAATAACTATGGACTAAAGGTGAATGCAATGAAAGTAGGTAGAACACCAGAAAACTATAAACATGTTTTCTTGGTGTCTGATGGATCTTCGAAGGTGGGAGAGTAAGGAGGAGATTCAACATTCTCTAAAAGGTGATCGGAGAGGGAGGAGATGTATCCTCATCAATACTCATGTCATCAGAACTAGAAGAACAATCCTCATCATTAGGAATATGAACAAGAAAATATGTATCAGTAGAACTATCATCACATGAAGTGGGTGTGGAAATAACAATATCAAAAGGAGTACTGCAATCTTTGAAGGGTCTCCAAATAAGGATTGAATAATGATCCAAATAGTGCAAGGACACTCCATGTGCACGATGATGGTGGAGAGGCATGAAAATGTACATTAAAAAATGACCAATAACCATGTTACAAGTGCCAAGCCAATCTTCAAGCTGATCTGGGTCACTAATTACATGTACTTTTCCATAAAAATATGGATAAAGGCCATCATGAGTAAGAAAAAATTCCATGCTAGAACGCCATAATGCATAAATATCCCTACCAAGAAGAAGTAGTGGAGGTTGTGATGCATTATTGGTTCTATGAAGCATAATTCTGGAAAGAACATCCTCCATAATGCATCCACAAATAAGAGAAATTATTGAAAAAGAGTCATGAGTGACAAATACACACTCATATGGATGTCGAAATTGACCAAAAATGCATCCTTAGAATGCAAAAAAAGAGTGTGAGAATACACTCAAAATTGCAAGATTTTGGACTCACATGATAATGTGTTTATATGTGATTACAACACCTCCTGAAAATTTTCCTTTAGACCCACCCTTTGCCAATTTATAATTTAGTGCATTTTACAAAAAAACTAATAGTCCCATATGGACGGGGATGGAAAAACAAGCACTTTTTCCAAAGATGACACTCAAAACAGTAGCCGATCCAAAAGTTATAGTGTTTTATGTATTTAGCCTATTATTTTGTTTTGCACCTAAAATTTAAATACACTAAGGTGACATTAAGAAAAAAACAAGGAGGTGAGGTTTGAACACTTCACCTCAACTTTACAAGTGAATGTATTTGACCAATTAATCTAAAATCTCAACGCTTTGTATCAAATGATGATACCCACTTTAAACTTTAGAAATTTAAAAAACTAGGCTACTTACAAAACATTTGAAGAGTCTTAGCAAAATTTCAAAAAAGATGGGAATTACATATATTGACTTGACTGAATGGTCAAGGAATTACCTTAGGGCATGGGCCCATAAGAAGAGACAAAGGTTTTGGGGGCTTAAATTTTCCAACAATGGCGGTTGTGGATTCATGGAAACTATAGAAAGAGGCCGAGAATGGATGTGAGCATTATGAACATGTTGGAGTGGGGCAAACGTAGATGGGTTTGAGCATAGATAAGTCTGGTTTAAATTTGTTGCAGAGCTACTTGAAAACCACAATAACACTTGATCCTCTCCTCCCACTTTGGATGCATTATGCAAAGCTAACTCTAATGGGATTCCCTGTGTTGTGTGATGAGGCCAAGATGTCATCCAATCAAAATGCAAAAGATCCCACCAACAAAAAAATACCAAGCACAAATGTGAGAAGGTGTAATGGTAGAATGGCCGGTTTCAATGCAAAAAGAGCCATCAAGTGGTTAGGTATCTAGAGCTAGGGTAGACATGCATGAATCAATAAGATGAGGTGGGGTTGAGTGAAGGTTGGGCCAAGATGTATCGGGCATGTATGTGACTAGTGCGAGCTAAGGTCAAGTAGTAGGATTCATGGCCTATGAAAGGGTGGACTGTGAATGAACATGGAAGATCTCAACATTGATGGATGATGTCTCATTTAGAGTTTGTGAGATCTAAGTATGATCAAGCGAGTTGAGTTGAGAAGGTTCATGGGCGAGCCGAGGGGCCAAGCCTCACAAATGGGGTGAGATACGGATGCGATGCAGGTCGAGCCTAACAAATCCCATGAACATATATGTTAAGAAATGAAACCATACCCGAGTTGATTAAGGACCGGGATGAGAAAATAGGTTATGCCATGATGAGTTTAATAAGAGGAAATCCCTGCTAAATTTGTTAAATGCACCAAACATTTCACTAAATATATCAACTCCACCAGATTCAACTCAAAATACCACTTTAGCTACAAAACTACTAGAAATGTCCCCATAAAAAAAAAATCCCATAAATTTCATGATTTTGGAACCCCAAAAGTTTTGAAACCTCAACTTGAAAACCTACAAACACCACTTTTCTCACAACAACGCTTATCCAAGATGGAGTCAAATATATTTGCACGTGAGCTATTAGATACACAAATGAAGTAATTGAAAAGACCAACAACTAATCAAAAAACGGCCAAACATTTTTCTAGATTTGGATCTAATACCACATTAGAGGATCCATGAGGATCTCTGGATAATAATGAGAGCACCATATAGTTATGGAAATCATGATACCTAACAATAAAATGCAATATGATAATAACTCACAAGAATCAAGAATAGTGTTAAGCAATGAACTCAAATAACTCACATTAAGCCTCCATTAACCAACCTCCAAATAGCTCAAGTGGGAACATGTACAAATAGGAGTGTTGTGTAACTCCTCCATGAGAATATTCCCATAATAGGAAGGGGAGTTACATTCCTGGAATAGGAATGTAACTCCTATGATAGACTATGACATTCTATGACATGTAAGACATGTCATAGTAACTCATATGACACATTATGACACCTAAGCAAGATGAGTCAACATGAGTGTAGGATAATCCTAATAAACTAATAAAAGGAAAATAAATATCCTACACTAACAGAGCTACTTCTAATGCTAAACCACTATCGTAAATAGCTTGAATCCAATTTGACTTATATGCATATTTACCCTACTCTAGAAATCAGGAAGATCAATGTGCCCAGTCAACGTATCTTATTTGATAAATATTGGAATCAATGTTAGAAGGGGACACCACCCTTGATAGATGTATTTCATTTTTATCCTATCCTTTGGATGATTTCAGCATTTGCAAGAAATAGCATTGCGAATTTTACTAAGAACCTCTTTTAGGAGCCTCAAAACTAAGTTGAAAATATTGACTTGGTTTATAGCCATAAAAACTTGAAAAGCATTTGGGTGGGGTTTTGATCTTGTTTAACACTTTTAAAATTTTGACATACACTCATTCATGCATTCCTACTTTATTTTCACCTCAAGAATCCCAAATTACATTGATTGCGAATTTACACTTGATTTACCTTCAAAAATTAATTTAGACCTTTTTGCGAGCTTTCCTCCTTTGATCAGGAGGATCCTCACGAGAAAACACCAATCTAAGATCTTCTCAGAAATTGTTGCAGTCATTTTTAAAGCGTGGGGAAAAATTATACGACTCCGACGACATCTTGTTTGTAGGAAACGGAGCTCGTTTGCAAAAGTTATAGCCCACTAAAATTTTTGGGCAACTGGAGAAATTTGGAGTTTTGTGCAGGTTGGACGTGTGCATGCTCGCCAAGTGTTTCGATCATATTGCGACACGTGGATGAATTATGTGACGTACTAAAAAATGGGTTTTGGAACGCCGGTCTTGGACACTCGTTCTCGAACAAATGGACTCGCTATTTTCGTTTGGGGCCTCACCAGTTTGACACACTCGATTACGGAGGGTGCCTTGGCCTCCTTCTCATTTAATCACTAAACCAACTTGTGTATATAAACCTCTATATTTCCTTTTGCGCCATGCATGTGGGACATTGGGCTTGTATTATTTAAATTACCCACTTTGCAATTTTCCACGCCATATTTCTCAAACTACTCAACGCATTATATATTCCACTTTCCACGCATATGTCTAAACTTTCCACGCATATTGTAAAAAGCATGTCTGGGATTTTAGAGCCTCACATGCATATATTATGGGATTGGGCGCCTAAAATTAAACAATGCACATCCCTATGAAATGCGCTCCAAGTCTAGCACCTACCACATAGGCTAAGGCGGCTCTCTAGCCATTCAAAAATCCGCGCCCACCTACCATATAAAGCATCGACCAAGATTACATGCAAATGTGGGATAATGATCCCAAGAGGATAAGACAAAAGAAAGGGAGGAGAATGGAACTCGGGTGGGCTGAGTAAAATGATAAGCACCCAGCCGGCATGCTAGGAGGCGCATAAACAATATAAAAAGGGTGATATTCTATTTGTAATTCATTCGGGGACTGTGTAGTAATATTGTAATGCTCATATCTTGAGCTAGGAGTGGAGTTTGAAGGAGATGTAAAAAGAAACCCCTGTTATTTTCGACAGAGGAAGACTGTGAGAAGGTCAGAATTTTGTAGAATTCTTTGTAAAGAATTATTTTCAAGATTTTAATAGATCGGTCCCATTCAACCGGACCCGGAGACGTAGGCCTCAAGCGCCGAACTCCGTTATCAATTCTTGCGTCACATTGCTGGTGAATCCTCTTCATTTCTTTCAATATTTGCACAGTACTTGTAGTTTTTATTCTTTTATTAAAAATACAAAAAAGAAATAATGCACAATTTTTACATCGAAAATCAATACAAAGCAAGAAAAATGTGTGTGCACAATTGCTAGGTAAATTTGGTTTTCGAGATCATCCTTGTTGAACAACCTATAAAGCCTAAAAAACACTAAGTCGGGTTTAGGAAATTTTTAGCACCATAAGAATTCTGAATTACACCGATGGGTAATTCAAACTTGATTTACACCTTTGTAAACCCGACGTAGACCTTTTAGGGTTTCCTCCTTGTTGAACAACTTGTAGTGCTTGAAAAACACTAAGCGGGTTTTAAGACTTTATTAACACCTCAATAGTTCTAAAATGCATAGATCGGGGATATTTACTCTCTTGACAACCCAAGAATCTTGAAGTACCTTAAGAGGGGTTTTTATCTTGACAAACAAGTCTAAAACACCGACATATACTTTGTTAGGGATTTTACCTTGTTTTTCAAGTCAAAAAGACCAACAAACATTGAACTTATATTTTTATGAACACCAATATTTACCATGAAAATAATCATTAAAATAGGGGAAAAAAACCAAGAAACCCTCATAACAACAAGTAAAACTTGCGAGGGGAGAAAAACCAAGGCCACGAAAGCTAAAGAACACCAAACCAAAATTATACATCAAATGAGCTTGAATATTAATGAAAATTAAGGAGGATGAAGAACTCACTAATTAGAGTAATGGGTTAGAAGGATGTTTCAAAAAGATGCTTGGAAGTGAAGAAAAAAATTGATTGATATTTTAGGTGTCAAGTGCAAGTTAGAGTAAAAATCAAAATTAACACAAGGAGAAAATGTTTTAGAAAAATAAAAATTTATATTAAAAATTGCATTAATTACACATTAGTGACATGGGTGTAGGTGAAGTTCACTTGGAATTTAATGCGTTGACCTGGAGATCGGGGTTTGATTGCATTCAACATTTATTGTTTTTGTGCATGTGAACCACGAAAACTTGAAAAATAAAGCATGCTTTCTATTTTAGGATTTGGGATTCGATAGGATTTGACATGCTTTAATGTAGGGATGTTACAATGATGCTCCAAACCCTCGAAATACCAAAATACACCATCAATGTGTTTTGAGGTTTCGGGTTTGGGAAGTAAGTTACATTGAGCATATTTTCATGTTTGAGTTCCTAGATGTCCTGAACTTTCAAATCCAAAAATGCACTATCAAGTGTATTTTGAGGTTCGGGGAGCAAATTACACTTAAGATGCTTTTATATTGGTAAAGCCCAAAAAACCCAAAAAACAAAGAAACTTCACAACTTCGATCAAATTTCTTGATTTTATTGGGAAAATGACTAACTTCAAAATTCCAAGAGGTAAATTTTTGGTAGGTTGTGACAAAATTATCATGAAACCCAATTTTGGGATAACGCTTTTAAAATCAACTCATGGACACCACAGGCACAACATGATTAAGCTCTAGTTTTTAACATAATTTTTCATTAGGAACTCAAAATGACCTATGGCCAATGTTGTTGGAAAGGTCTTGGAGAGAGATTTGCATTGATATAAGTTTTGGGGTAGATAATGAAGATATTTTGGATATTTTCTTGACTGAGTTTTTGGGGATATCCTTCTCATATTTTCAGTCCAATGGCACCTAAATCACTCTCTGAAGCTTTTGGGTGGTCCTGATCCCTTCTAGAAGATGCTTTTGAGATGTTTCTTACTTTAGGCCCCCACCAAAATACATTAAGAAGTTAATTAAGATGTAGACTAAAGAAATGAGTTATCACAACATTTCACCTGGGAGCTCCAAATGACCTCGTGACTGGTGTTTTTAGAATGGTCTTGGAGAGAGTTTTGCATTGGCATAAGTTTTGGGTAGATAATGAAGATATTTTGAATATTTTATTAACAATTTTTTTGGGGATATCCTTATCATATTTTTCACTCAATGGCTCCTAAATCACTATGTGAAGATTTTTGGTGATCCTGAACCCTTCTAAAATATGCTTTCGTGATGATTCTCCCTTCAGGGCCCCACCAAAATTCATTAATAATTTAATTAAGATGTAGATCAAAAATGAGTTATCAGAGTGATCCAATGGTGGAACATTAATTTTCCTTTCCAAGTGGAATTTCATGTTCATCCATTCTCCTAATTTTCATGGATGCACATGTGTTCTCTTCACGGATCCTTATTTGTGCTTCCACACAATTCACTTTAAATCCAAATTTAGCTTGATTTTGGGAAAAAGAATTGTTTCTTCCCATACTAATTTAGAAAGAGTGATCCAAATGTACATTTATCTCTCCTCCCATTGGTGGACTTACTGTGGACAAATGGCTCTTCTCTAGTCTTTGATTGCATTTGGAGGGAATATTTTGCATACCTTTGCTTTCCACTTTTGCAATGGGAAATTGTATAAACTGGAGGAAATTTTTCTAGGATGATATTTTGGCTACGAAAAACTTAGTTATCCTTATTGAGCACCGTGTTTTTTAGTTTTGCAAGCAATTGAAGAGCGATAGTCTTTCTTGATGCAAAGGGAAGATATTGTAGGATGTTGATCAAGTGTTTTGGATTTATCAAAATGCTATGAGTATGAAAATAATATTTTTAATTAGGCATTTGTTTGTGTTGTGTAAACATGTATGAGTGTTGAGTTATAAAATCCTTGTAGGTCTTCATTTATTTGCATATTCTCACATTTTCCCAATATCAATGTGTTGTCATCTTGTAGTGTTTTTATGGTAAATAGAAAATGGTACGTGTAGGATCATTATATTATCTGTTTGAATTCATGATGGATTGTGTAGATTATTATCCTTTTGATTAACACCATTCACTTAGTACAAATGTTGGTAACTCCCTACCCAATGGATTTGGTCATCATCCTTAATCCATTTGATCACCTTCTTATGTTAATACTTCCATTTAATTCCACACTTTATTGAAATCTCATTGTTTATTTACAAATCCTTCAAGTTTTCAACCTCTAGAACTTCATGATCATGTTTATAAGATTTCATTTGAAACATTTTATTGGCCTTAAGAGTAATTAGCTTATATATTATGGATATATATATGTTATTATCATTTGTTTGAGTGCAACCTTTACCTATTTATGAGGTATATTTATGAATATCATATTAGTGATAGTAAATTGGGTTGGAATACACGGTGGTTAGTTGTTTGGTTAGGTCTCCTACATTATAGTTTCCTAATCTATGTTGTTTTACATCATTTAGGGTTGCTCCAGGGTCTCTCCCCTAGTTCTCATAGAGCATGAAGACTAGGGAGTTGATCACCCTCCCATTTTTTGTCCTTAAGTATGCCATTCTAGGTGAATAAGTGACTTACTACAACAACCTATCTTATTGTCTTCATTGTTTTTACCTTGGTACAAATTTAGGAGCCAAAAATTGGGACCATTACAGGGAGTGTTATTCACTATACTCATCACCCCGGAAGACCGTTGTCGAGTTTTTGGTGCTTTATTTTAATTTTTGAGAGGATCTTGGCTTGATTTCTACTTTTCTGGTCTATTTTGTAGCATTTGTGCCACTTATAGTTTTTCTCATAGTCTATTCAAAAATGATGAGAAGTGTCATTTGATTTAGTCCTTTTATGAAAATTGTGTAGTTCTTTATGATCTATGCAATCCTAGTCATTGTATTTTAAAATTTAAACATAGAAATCATGTTATGTTATTGATATTTTCACAAATACTCCAGGGCACGAAGTTTGTACATTTTTGTTATATATATCTTCATGGTATTTGAGAATCCATTGTGTTTTGAGATTAGTTATAACAAATATTTTTCAAATATGTTTTAATCTATTTCCCCTTGGTCTATGTAAGCTCCTTTGTGACTTTCAATTTACTAATTTGGAGGGGCTATGATCAGTTTTCAAAGTAGATTCATCAAAGAAACATTAAAAATCCCACCAAAAAATAAACAATCAAAGAGAAGTGGATTTGGAAACTGTATAAGGGAAAGGTACCTCTCACACTCATATTTATAACTATACTTATGCTTTATTCCCATTAAATTTTGGGGGAAGATTTTAATTGCAAATATTGATTCTATTTCCATTTCTCTGAATCATTTAGTGAAAAGATTAGTTCCATAGTTTATTTTCCCTTCAATTTTGCAAGCACTAGTAGAACTCTTTCCTGTGGAAAAGATCACAACCTTTTGTTTTCCAAATTTTCCAAAGGAAAATAAGTGTTTCAAATTCATCCCTCATTCAAAAATTTTGCTACAATTGACTTTACTGAATCTAACTAGCAATTCTCTTAGCGATTTGAGTGAAAAATCAACACAAAATCCTCTCACTCATATTTTTTTTCTTGATACTCCATCTCCAAATCATCCTCCTAAGATAAATGATCCTGATATAGATCATAATATGGTTGGAAATAATAGAGACCTAAATGCCTTTGATTGTGCTAGAGCTCCTCACCCATTTTTAGGAGAAAATATATTTATACAAATCAATTTCTTAGAAATGAAATGCCATCCCAATGAAGTCCCTTTTGAAATTAGAAAATAGTACCAAAATTTAAAGGAAACAATGCCATCATCAAGTGTCATCATCTTATAATTTTCAAACATTTGATTGATTATCATGACATTGTCTATGAAGATGTTGTTATCAAGTTGTTTATTCACAATCTAGATGTAGACACCCCAATTTCACACCTTAAATCAATTAATTTCACCATTCCATTTCCCACAAAAATGCACTTTAAATTAATCAATTTGTTTGATCCCTAAATTAAACCCAATCTTCTCCACATGCCAAATATTCCCCATGTCCCCCCACTTGCAAATTAAATATTCAACTTTAATTCTTGACCATTCCTCATGTCTCTCACTTACCTAATCATACTTACTTTCCATAATCATGATTACTCTAAACCCTCGAATTAATCCCACTTCTAGGATATAAATAGAGCCTCACCCCCTCTTTCAAAATAAGCTTGAATATCTTGTCAGAGTTCTTTGCATCCTTTGAGCATAGAACATCCTTCCACCTTGTCCTAATTCCCAAATAACCCCATTTTGATCATCCCAAATCCATTATTCCCTTTATCCATTAGTGCAAAGTAAGTTGATCTTGTTGTAGAGAAGGCCTTGCTTTGGTTCAAGGAAACACCTACATGTCACATAATTAGGGCTCATCCACACTTCATTTCTCATTATGAGGTTTTCTAAGGAATCATAAAGGAGAATGTATCTGGATATTTTCCTTACTTTCTTGTTATCAGTGTATTTTCCTAGTTCACTTTCTACACACCCGATGGGACTCTTAGTTGAGGTATACCCTCTTCCTAAGATCTTCCCGCTATAGAAACTTCTCCACCATCTCCTCTTTCATCAGACAACAATCACCACCACACACATATTTCCACTCGCCTCTTCCACTTATCATTCCACCTCATCACTCTCACCACGTAGGCATCCCAATTAAGGATTCCCCTCACACTCTCCATCCTACACCACATATGTTCCTCCATCCATTCATGTCACACTCCTTTGTTTCCTTCCTTCCTTGTTATCACCTCCTCTCACCTCTTGTTCCACTATCACTTACACCATTCACCCTTTTCTCATTCTTCCTAGTATCCGTCTTCTACTTGGTAATCTTACTTACACACTCTCGCAGTATGGAAAATTCACTTGAGGGTTCCCCTTCAGTCCATCTTGTCATACCCTCTTCCCACCAACTCATCAATCACTTACTTCTTCTCATCATTATTCTTCTTTGGCTTGGCAATCCTACTTAACCATCCCATCGCATGGAAATCTGACTTAAGAGTCCCTCTTAAGGATGATCTGCCATCTAACCCTCCCCCATCCCATCATATTTCCTCCATATTATTTCTCTCACCCCTCACCATAATCATCTGCTCCAACCAACCATTCCACCCCTGTACCCAATACATTCTTGTCTTTCACCTTCCATATCGTCACTGTCGGTTTGGCGATCTTACTTAACCACTCATGCGACATGGTAATATTACTTAAGAGTCCCTCTTAAGGATGATTTGTCATCTTGCACTCCCCCATCACTCCACATTCTCACCATCCACATTTTCTTGTTAGTCCCCATCATCACATCCTCTCACCTCCTCTTTCATTCTCGCAAACACCACCTCCTACTTTCCCACTTTTCATCTCCATCATCCCTCGCTTGGAAATCTTACTTAACCACTTTTTCACATGATAGTCTTACTTAAGGGTCCTCCTTAAGTTGAACTCATCATTCTGGACTTCTCCCTTACCTCATTCTTCATTCCCTCCATTGATCATTTCTTCCCCTTGGTCTCCCCTACCAACCACATTTTCCTCCTACCATTATCCTTTCTCAACCTATCATATCACAGAGTGCATCTACTATCTTCCACTTGTAATCATGTTCCTTTCCCCCATTTTCCCCTTCTTGATCCATCATCCTTCATACCATTTCTTTCCATTATTTTCATGTCTTGTTTCTTCATCTTCACCCTGTTCATCCTCATCCTCTACATCCTCTCCTCGCCTTCACCTTGTCACAACTTATCACTCACCTTTTCTTCACTCTTCTCATTCCATCTTCTTGATTTCTCCCACATATCTACCCCCATGCTTACCCACCATTATTGTTGGTCTTCCCTAACATTATTTCATCATCATCTTCCATTTCCATGCTAATAATTATTGGTAGACTTCCTATAATTTGATCATCCTCATCCTATGTGACCTTGTTCACTCTCTTTGACCTTCTCCATTTTTTCTTCATTCCTTCCTTCCTCTGTGCCCATCGATCATTATCGGTGGACTTCCCCTAACATCCCTTCATTGGCATTTCCTCTTCCATTCCTCATTTACTTTTTCCCTTTCTTCACTTTTTCTCCCATCCTTCCCCACCGATCATTATCGGTGGACTTCCCCTAACGTCCCTTCACTAGCATTCCCTCTTCTCTCCTTCCATTCTCTTTTTTCCTCATCATCTCTCCATCACCTTTGTCCATGCTGATAATTATCGGTGGACTTCCCCTAACATACCTTCATTGAAATTACCTCTTCTATCCCCCATTCTCTCTTCCCTCACCTCCCTTTTCTCCACTCCTACCCTTTCTTGTCACTTCTTCCCCACCTCTCCATCTTCCCTTCTCCCTCTTCAATATATTTACTTGTCTTCATCATACACCCTCTGTCTATTTTCTCATCATCCTCTTATCCTCATCTCACACATCTCCATATCTTTTCCAATCCATGTCATTCCTCCCTTCTTTCTTCTCTTTACATTCCTTATGCTGCCCACTCTTCACCGAATATATCCATTCCCGGTTTCCTTCCTTCGCATCATTTTTTCTATTATACTCCCTCATTCCCACTCCTCATTTTATCACTCCCTCTATATTATCTTCTTCCCCCTTTTCCCTCATGCTTCCTTCTTACTTCCCCATTAATAACCTATATCTTTAGTGTTATCCCATCTTTTTTACCATCCCACTCTCCACATGCATTTCCATGCAGTCTATTCCATATTCTTTACCTCGGCCTTCCTCACATGGGCCATGTTTCCTTCAATCTTCTCCTTTATCTGCTCTATCATCTATTATTCCCCCATCATCTTCACCTTCCTCTTACCCACTATTTCCTTTCTCTATCACCCATACTCTTTTAATCATTTTGTACCAGTTTCTCTTCTTTTCTCTAATATTCTCCACACTTTCTTGGTCCCTCATAGTTTCTTTCTTTTCTCTATTCTACCTCCTCTTTCGTCTTCTTTAAATTCTTCATCGTCCTCATCTCCTTCATTTTTCCATCCTTCTCTCCCTTTTTCCTGATTTTACCCCCTACTCTCATCTCATCTTCTCCTTCTTGTTCGTCTTTCCTCATTCTCCATACCCTTTTCTTCTTCACCTCCTACTTCTATAGTTTATTTCTTTTCTCATCTCTATCATCTCTTTCATTTTCCATCATTTCTCTCCCTTCATCTCCTTCACCCTTATTCATTCTTCAACTCCCTTCATTTTGAATATCTCTCTCCCTTTTTCATAATTTCACCCTCTGCTCTATCATTTTCTTGTCTTCTTCTTGTTTTTCCTTCATCATTCCCTTCTTCCCCTATCATCCCTCTCTCTTATTCTCTTCTACCTTTTTTATTTATTTTTTCTCTCCTCCTCTATCTCCATCCGCTTTATTCCATACAATTGTCTCCTTCACCTTTGAATTTTCTTGCTCTTCTCATAATTAATCACTACTCCTGTCCATTCCTTTTTCTCTTTCCACTCTTACGCATTACGTCCTTCAACACATCTTCACACCTAACATTCAAGGCCAATTGAATCCTTTCCCCATTTGTGCATAATGTAGTCATTCCATTCTCTTACACCTCATTCTCATCCTCCTCTCTATAGAATTGACCTCTCCTCTTTTTGAGAGCTATGTCATATCTTCCATTCCCATCAGCCCTCTCGAGGGGGCATAATCACATCTATCCATAATCACATCTTCCCATGACATTTTCATCTTCGAGGATACCATGACATCCATCACCTACCACCTTCTACTATCCCTAACAAACATTAAATGAAAGTGATAGTGATTTGTTTGAAAAATTACCTAATGGGAGCATAGATTCATGACATGAGATGAAGAAAAACTTTAAGGCATAATTTGGTGAAAGAATAGACCCTTTATTTCTCATGAGTGAGTTTGAGAATATCAAGAAACATCCTAATGAGTGTGTGAAATATTTCAATGCTAGATTCACTAAATTCATGATGAAACTACTTGAAAGTGTTAGACCTCTGAATCATCCCGCCTCATTAAATATTGTGAGGCCTTTGATGATAAAGATGGTATTTATCTCAAAGAAAAAGGCCTACTTAATTTAAGGAAAGCTTATATAATGTAAATTAGAGTTGAGAACAACATCGAGCTACTAGTAAACCATCTAAAAGGGGAGATGTGCAACTCATTCCTCCAAAGAGAGAATATCTCACAACACTTATTTGAGTGTGGATGAGAAGTTAGATAAAGTGATGAGAGATTTAAAGGAGCTATCTTATAGAGTGGTTAGAAATGAAAAGGTCTACCTCCCGCTAAAAAAATATTTAAATGATATACCACATAATTAGGACATAGTATCTACAAATGATAGAACCTTTTACAAAGGGAATATACCTTTTCATAAAGAGAGGAGGCCTAGAAATAGATGTAATGAAAGAGAAATAATTAATACTCTTGTTGTCATAAATAACGAGGTAAATCAAATGGATGATTCAACATAGTGTGAAGATTGTTTATGCCTCATCCTCATTACACTCTTGTTGTAGTTAATAATTTCTCTATTCACGCTTATAATGATTAGGAGATTCTAGAATCAATTTATATGATTGATTATGATGAAGATTCAATCAATGTGGCTCAAAATTATGAACTTCTAGTCCACAATTTTGAATATTTGAGATCTTAGATGATAAATAAATAGAATGGTGGAAGGCCACATGAGGAGAATATTTTAATCTCAACACTTATACAAAGGATCAATTCAAAGTAATTATAACTTGAGAATTAAGAAAGATGTAAGTGCAAAGGAGAATCCTAAGGAGATTCTACTATAGAAAAATAATAGTAAAGATGAAGATAGACCTAAGAAGGATGTTGTTGTTATAGAATAAAAATCACTTCCCCTTAGCCTACTAAATAAAATAATTTTGTGAAATCTATGAAGGGTAAGTATCCTCATCTTACTAGTGTGAATAAGGATCCCTCTTGCTCCAAAAATATGACTGACAATAAGAGGCAAAGCATAAATACTAAACTTGCAAGCCCAATTAAAAATAATATTCCCCTTGAGATTTGGGATATTCTTTCACATAAATCGTTTCTTCTTATATCTTGGATGTCGATACTACCACATTGCAGTAAAGTACTATAATTCCCAAGTACATGTTACTTGTGAAATGGCTATTGTCCTTAACCAATTCAAAATAATAGTCCCCTTAATTGAGTTCCTACATGCCCTCAACATAAAAATAGGGTGTTTTCTTTCTTTGGTGCACAAAGCTCCATCTCACCATCTACTTTTGTTGTTGAAGCTAAGGAATTTAGTGAAGAATTGGAGGAGGTTCTGAGAGTTATTTAGGCACATCACTAATGGAAAGTCAACTTGATGTGGATCCATTTTATTTAACTTTAGTTGTGAAGGGGTGGCTGCTACATAAGTGCATGTTGGATTCGGGGGACTCCTGCAACATAACACCATAAGTAGTGATAAATGATTTGGTAATAAAGATCTCAACTACCTATGGGAGATGTTATGCTATGGATTAAAGAGAATTTCATGTGGTTAGATGTGTTATGGGACTTGTTGTTCAACTTCTGACCTACCCGGTAAATTTCTAGTTATGGACATTGTGTTAGTTGACTATCCTCCTAAGTGGGGCATGTTATATTCAAGAAAGTGGGTTATTTTAGTCAGAGGAAACATTCAAATGGATATATATGTCCTTTGCAAAAATTCCTTTGGAGGGATAAAAACTGAAATTATGTAGATAGCAAAGGATGTTGCACTTGATTGAAGATTCATAAAGGGTATAAATGAAGTATTGTATATTGATGTAAATGTGGGAATTTATGTGGGGAATACATTTTTTTATTGAGAATATAATACATCTAGCTTTCTACATGTATGTTTGGATTTGGATCACCTACAAGATGTATTAGTTGATATGAAATCACCAAATCAATGCTACTAAAAATAATGGGCTTATGTTGCCATTGAAAAATTGAGGGATAATCATGGGTTCTTTATGAATAAAGTGGGTAAACTTCCTGATCTAAATCTATAACCTACACAAAAACACACTTAGAAAAATGTTAGTAGTTTTTGGTGGTTAGGGGACCTACCTCGGTCAGATCCCTAACCATTTAAGGAGATAAAAGACATTTTATTAAAGTAAAATGAAAAATAATGCATGAAAATAAAATAGTATACCTGACTTAGTCGTAGGACGGTCATGTTTTGATTAACTGAAAATCGCATGGAGATCGCAAGACAATTGTAGTTGTGACTAACATGTGTTGAAATTTCACTAAAATAGTGTTGGTTGCACCTATCCTTTGTGATATTCCTTCACCTCTCCAAGACCTACAATACTGAAATATGCGAGTAAAGAAGCAAAAACTCAAGTATGGGCTCAAGTGCATAAAGAGTTAGGGGTAGATCAAGAATATGAAATGATGGGGGTGAGTGGTGTTTTATAGTTTTTGAGTGCATAGAAGAATGTGACACATATGGGTGCAATGTGCATGGATGAGTGAGATGATAAGGGTCCATAGTGTATTGGGCATGCAAATGGGTAGGTGAGATGTATAAAATTAAATGTGAGTAGGCAAGGGGTAACGTTAGTAAATGAGTGATTATGAGTCTTTTATTACCATTTAATGGGGTTTTATATATTTTTATTTGATTTTGTGGGATTATTGTGTTTTATGATGTTTTTAGTATTTTTGAATAGAAACCTTATGCACAAAGTGTGTTTTATGGTGTTTACATTTTACCCCCATTTGCGTTGTGTGTTGTAGTAGGTAGGATGCAACACAAAAATTAAAGATGAGATGGGGGTCATCTAACCATATGAAACTAGTTTTTTCAGTTTTGGGATTAAATGGTTGACTTCACAGACATTAACCTAGAAATGCGATCGATGGGCCACTTCAGTCAGATTTTGTGAAGGTATCGATGGGTTGATTTTCTAAGGAAGAGACTATTGAGTCAATTTACTAAGGTGTTTTGATGATTGGTTGTCATAATATTTGATGAGGAGGATTTGATTTGATATCCCCCTCAAGTGATAGTTTTTAGAACCACGAGTTATCCCAACATAACACATGACATGAAAAGTGGAAATTGAAAATGATAGAAAATGAACCTTGACAAAGGTATGAGGATAAAAATCATGGACAATGTTTCCCTAGGCCACATGGAGGTGAAAATGTGATGATAGATATGTACAAAAATGGATGTAAGTTAGAGAGTATGAGAGAAATGTTTCCCCAACCTAAAGTGATGAGAAATGATTGCAAGGTAAATGACATGAAAAGTGGTGATTATACAAAAATTTGTAGAAAGAGCAGCGTGAGATACATGTGGATGCTCATTCCAAATGAGGTGGAATGTAATTATGAAAGTGACATGGTTGCAATAATGGAGTGCAATAGGTGTGTTGTTTATGAACATGTTTTGTAACAAGAGTGTTGATGAAATCATGATGAGTGGAAGCCACGAGAAATGAGACAAAAATGAGATAAAAGGGGATTTTAAACAAGGTATAAACATTGAAATGGTGACATGTTAGCCCTATGTCTCATCGAGATCTTGTATGCAGATGAAGATTTTAAATGGACACATCATGAAAGAGGTACATGTTTATTAAAGTTGAAGGGTGCGTGAAAGTTAATTACACTTGAAGTGAAGACCTATAAAATAATGAGTGAAAACATGAGCCAATGTGTAGGTGTGATTGAAATATGTGATTGATGATAGATGGAATGGAAAAAATTATAAGTTGTGCATTAATTCATTGTCATCAAGGTGTCTATATCCCCAATAGAGATACATTTGATTCTAGTCACAACATTGCTCTACTTCTAGTTAGGTGTCCATAGCCTCGATAGAGATACTAGAAAAACCCCTGAGAGAGAGTATTTGATATTATTTTTTATTTGTCTTATATTTTGCTTTTTACTTTTTTTTGAATTTTTGTATTTGTTTTTGACATGATATTCATCTCTCTCATTTTTTCAAGGGGTTTATAACCACTAGTGGCTTGATGGAGGGAATGGAATTGATTACGGAGACAACATCGTAAAATGTCAACAAATAATGCCCCAGGGTCTTCACAAAAATTATTAAATTTGTAATAGTGTATGGATCTCGAGGAGGAAATTCATTCTTAATTCACCAAGTGGTGAGAGATCAAGTTCAAGCACTTGTAGTAGAGACTATTGGCTCAAAAAATGTGACAATAAGATAATCAAGAGTTCACCAGAAGCTGTGAAACAAACTAAGACGTGGAATGTGAACAAACCGTAAATAAAGTATGTAGTAGTGAATCGAGAAGTGCATGGAAATATGAATGAATGGATAAAATGTGGAAGAACATCCATGAGAAAGTGTTGTTTATTGTAATTTTTGGATATATACATTTTTGGGATTTTGAAATATGTTTAGCTATTTTTGGATTTTGTGTGTGTTTGTGTTTGTGTCAATGATGATAGTGTAGGATTTGTGGAGAATAAGGACATGTTTCAATATAATATGGATGAAGAGTAGAAAATGTATGGGACACACAAAATGTACTAAAGAAGATAAATGAGAGTCCCCTAGTTTGTATAGGGACTAGATGAGTGAGAGACATGATGTATAGGAATAAGTGATATAGATAAGATAGATAATGGGATTGGATTGTATGATGTGGATGATGAGTGAAGAAATGATGCCAAATAGAATCCATAAGATGGTAGTGAATAGAGGATGTGAGTGTGGTAATGAAGAACACTAGAAATATGTCAAGTGTGTGGTAAATGTGTGATAACGTTCAAAGTATGAGGACATGAAAATAGATCAATGGGAGAAGATAAATTGATATGAAGCATGGTACTAGTGATGATGTCAGGTGGACGAGGAGTGGAGAACATATTTATATTTGAAGGAAGCGTGAGAGTCAAAAGTGTGGTCTTGTGATGAATGGGTGTGATGAGAGGATGATTGTATGGAATAGGAAGGGGTATGTAAGAGTGGATGCCAAACAAATGAGAATGTGAGAGAAAATCAAAATGATGTGAAAGTGTAATTGAAGGTGAAGGAGGATTTGAGGAAAATGTGTAAGAACAAATGGTTGTGTGGTTGTGATAGATGATGCGAATGAAAAAGGAGGATCCAATAATAAGAAGGGTTCCTAAATGAGTGAATGAGTGGTGATGTGGAAGAAGGATCCAAAAGAGGGAAAATAATGAGAGCAAGTGTAGGTGACTTGCGAAGAAGAGATGTAATAACAAGTGGATACAAATGACTATGAATGTATGCAAGGGGAATGTGGATAAGCACAATAGATGGTCTAGGATGCATTGGTGGTACTGATATTAAAAAGGGTGCCTAAATGAGTGATGATGAAGGAAATAATATGTGCATGGAAGAGGGCTTTGAAATAGATGAAGTGATGAGTGAATCGAGATGTGATAAAGAGTGTAATGTAGGTGTGATGATTGGCTTTGTTCAAAGTGGGGTGTATTTGATCAAAGAAACTGATGAATTAGAGGACATGGTGGTCAAGATAGAATCACATGATGATATAAATGATGGAAATCTAGATAGATGTGGTGATAATGTGGAGGACTCTAGAGAGAATAAGGATGATACCACATCCATAGTGGGAAGCACATGACAGTGGGGGGATTGAGAAGCTAATGATGTAGATGATTAGACATGAGGGGAGAGTGATGGTGTGGAGGTAGTGGGAAGTGATGAGCCAAATGATGGAAATATGACACATGAAGAAGAAGTCGGAATAGTATCGTGTGTGAAGTGATTGGATCGGTGTTAGTAGGTGAATTTGGAGGAGATGGAGGCTAAAAAAATTCCCCCTTTTTGAGAAGGTCTTGAATGATGTTGCAAAGTTGGGGACATGAGTTAGTGGAATGATCATCAATACGATGATAGGAGAATGTTTCTTGGGAGGCATGCTAAAATGGTAGGATGGTATGAGAAGTAGAGTGATGAGATTAACATCAAGCAACTTTGGAGAATAGAAAAAAGTGACTCGGTCAAAGGAGAATTTTTGAGGGGTTGGAAAAAGTGATGAGCCTAGTAGAAACACGATGCATGCGAAGATGTGGGTGTAGAAGGAAATGAAATGGGAGGAGGATCCAGTTGGATGAAATTTTGAACATGGAAGTGTGAATGTGGAATACGTGGAGGATAAACCAAAATGTGTGGCAAGGTGGTAGGATGCCAAAGATGGACATCCTCGAGGCATTGATCCATGTGCACGACCTCATGAAAAAAATGTGCATAATTTTAGGATGAATTTGTAAATGGTGTGAGTGAAATTGGATTATGGGAGTGGAAATGAGAGGTGGTGAATGAGCCCATTTCAACACACAAAGAAGTTAATAATGAACTCAATATGGGATTTTTGAAGCATGTGAAGTTAACTAGTGTTGCTTTGGCAATATGGATGAAGAAGTGGGATAAGAATGTGTTAGCAAGTTGTGTGAATGTGTAAATTCTTATGTTGTGGGAGGTGAATACCAGTCAAGTGCTTGGCTGAAAGTGAAAGTGAGAAGGTGCGTAAGAGGAGTGTGTCATCATGTTGAATGAGGTGGCATGTGTAACGTGAATAGATGCAAGTGGTGTTAGGGGTCCTTGGTGCCATTGAATTTGTCAAATGTGGGAAGTTTGAAATGTGGTGGATAAGGGAAGCATGGAACCATGGGGTGAATGGGCTCATTGTAAAATGGTCCGATAAGTCGGTGTGGTTGGAATTTTGACTCATTTTTGGGACTCAATATTGGAAATGCATTTGAGGAGGTTTTGAAGGAGAAAGTCGAGGTGAGAATGAGCATGGGAGTGAATAGACACCATGGGAATAACTAGGTAGAAGGGGTGGGTAGAGAGCGGGCGAGGTAAGGTGGAGAGCACACGAGCCCAAGACAGAGCATATGAGGACAAGATGGAGAGTGTATAAGGGAAAGACGAGAGCGTACGAGCCCAAGGTGTAGAGTGCATGAGGGAAAGTTTGGTATGAGAATGTGAAAAATGAATGGGCAAAACCTTAGTGCGACTAGGAATTTTTTTGGGGTTATTTGACTTTTAAATTATTTTTGGTGTTTTTTTGGCAAAGGTGGGAAAGTGCCAGATCGTAGGAATGGCTAGCTGTGGATTTTTTATTGTTTTTTAGGGGCCAATCATTATAGTGAATATCTAATTTTTAAATATTTTTGGTGTTAATTTTAATATTATTTTATTTTATTTTTTAATTTTTTTTTGGAATTTAACGCATGGAGTTGGGAAGAGGCTGGTTGTAGGTGAAGGCCCACATGATGGGGTGAGGATGTTAACCCGGTCATGACCACAATTGGGTGTGGGAAATTGGAATGTGACAAAGGTATTACGGTGGTGGTGAGGATGAGGCATGATGGAGGGGAGAGAGGAAGGTCGGTTGCGTGTGCAATTAACAAGTGTGGGGAAAAGGTGTGAAGGGAGGGTAGCGTAAATGGAGAGGGAAGTGGAAAAGGGGTTGGGGAATAAACAATAGTTAGGGAAATTCTTAGTTTCAGCCAGACCGGGAGGAGGGTGAGAGGATGGTGGCAAGGGTGTGTGGGGTGAGGGAGCGTGTAAGGGATAAGCTACGTGGTAGGTAGGGTGTGGGGGGTTGACCTAATCGTGGGTGCCATTAGGCGACGGTGTGGGTTGGGGAAGTAAGCCATGGAGGGGGAGAAACATGGAAGATGGAAGGGTCAAGGCTTCGTGTCGGTCGTGGGCATAACCGGTCCAGGAGGGAAGGGAGGGGAAGTGTAGGTGAGAGGGGTAAGGCCGGGGGATAATGATGGGCATGGTCGATGAGCTAGTTATAAGAGCGATATGAGGGGTGGGTAAGAGGTGGAGAGAGGGAGGGGCAAGGAAAGTGTAGTGCATTAGAGGAGAGTAAAGTTGGTGAATATGGGATGTGTTGGAGGAGAGAGTGTTGTGACAAGAAAAGGGTGTAGGACAACCCAGAGATGGATGACCCGGTAATAGGTGTGTCCTATCAAAAGTGGATATAGGTGTGTCCTATCAAAAGTGGATATAGGTGTGAGATATAAAATAATGAGGTGAATAAGGGTCACAAAATTTGGGTGAGAAGAGGTTGTGGGGTGGATGTAGGATGGTTGCGGGGTGGTTGTTTCTACGACTAGGTAGAATGAAAAGATTGAGAAAATGATGGATCATAACAAGTAAGGGGACTAGAGCACGCAAGGGGTTGACCAAAGTTCACAAGGGATTGACCAAAGCACGTAAGGGACTGGAGCATGAAAGGGGATGACCAAAGCTCATAAGGTACCAGAAAGTGCACAAGGGGATGACCAGAGTGCACAAAAGACCAGAGCATGAAAGGGGAAAATTAGAGCGCAAAAGGCATTGGAGCACACAATGTGTATTAAAGATGTGGGGAAATTGTACCTACAAGGATTTGGGACTATGTGAAATATGAAAAAAATGAATAAGAAATATGACCAAAATAAAAGAAAATGGGAACATGATTTGAAAAAAAAATCACAAGGCAATCGTTACATGTAGTTGATCGAGATGGAATTTTTTAAAAATGAGAGAATATAGGAAATGTGATGCATCCAAGATATAAATAATGATAGACTACAAAAATGTGACTGGTGGAAAATTGTAGGGTAGTCATGTTTGCGAATGAGGCTAGGAAAAATTAGGACTCGAAATGACGTTCGAAATGGATATGGAAGTGTGAGAGAACATTGTTAGAATAATAACCATTGCGAGATGTGACTCGATATAATGGAAATGGAAATTGAGATGAAGGCTTTTGTTTGTTTTATAGGTTGAATATGGACCTAGTTAGTTTGGTTGCCTATGTAAAGATCTCTCTCTAGCTACCAATGTTATTTAAACGAGTACCATTCACCAAAAAAATTTCTAGTCTCGAATTTACCCCTTGATCAATCAAGATGGGGCCGTTACCATGGAAAACATTGATCTACCTCATAGTTGAAACTAGTCAATCATGTTGGGTCGTTGACCCTTTTCATTGTTGATTCCTCTCAATGTGCCAGCTACTTTGGGGTTCTTATGGTACTCCTCACAATGAGTTTTAGGGATTATGCCCAAGTACTTCCCACATTTATGCGGATGGGTATTTACCCATATCCAAACCTATATTTAATGTGTGTTCATTCCCAATTCTTTCCCTTAAGAAGAAATAAGTTTTTTTTTATGTTTTTGCATAAACAAAATTACATAATAGTCACATTTATGACTACCCTAGAACAAAATTGTTATTTTTTTGATATAAAAATCGCAACACAATCGTTGTGCACTGATTGCTTGTGACCAATTTTTTTGTTATTTTTGTATTTTTAGAAAATCAAAAGCGAGGCGTTATATCTACAACCAAAATGTTAGGGAAAGATAAAACCAAATTGAAAAGACTAAAATAAAAAAGACAACACTGTTAGATTTAGAAAATGAAAAGAGTTACCCACAACCAAAATGACCCCACCGTGGCCACCAAATGCATGCCTAGATTTGGATCATCTGCAAGATTTATTAGTTGATTTGAAATCACCAAATCAATGCTACTAAAAATAATGGGCTTACGCTGCCATTGAAAAAGTGAGGAGACAATTATGGGTTATTTCAATGAATAAAGTAGGTAAACTTCCTTATTTGAATCAGAACTGCACAAAAACATACTAATAAGAATTTTAGTAGTTTTGGTGGTTAAGGACCTTCCTCGGTCATATCCCTAACCATTTAAGTAGATAAAATACATTTTATTGAAGTAAAATGACAAAAATACATGAAACCAAAATATTATACCCGACTCACTTGTAGGCGGTCACAGATTGTGATTCACCGAAAATCACATAAAAACCACAAGCCACACAATTGTGACTAACACATGTGTTGAAATTTCACTAAAACAATGTTGTGGCAAGTTGCACCTAACCTTTGTGATTTTCCTTCACCTCTTTAAGACTTGCAATACCAAAATATGTGAGCAAAAATGTAAAAAATTAAGTATGGGCTCAAGTGCACAAAGATTCAGGGAAGATCAAGAAGATGAAATGATGGAGGTGAGTGGTGTTTTATAGTTTTTGAGTGCATAGATTAATGTGACACATATGGGTGTAATGTGCATGGATGGGTGAGATGATAAGGGTCCACAATACATTGGGCATGTTAATGGGCAGGTGAGATGGAAAAAATTAAATGTGTGTGGGTGACGGTTAGTAAACGAGTGATGAGGTGTCTTTTAACACCATTTTATGGGGTTTTATATATTAACAATTCATAACTGAAAATTTGATGAACAAAGCAAACAAATACACAACTCCAACCTGGAAGAGCAAGAACCTTGGAAAATCCAGTAGTATCAATATCTATCCCCTCAGTTCTTCCTTTCATTCTTTGAGTGTTCATGTGAGTCCAAAGGATTGGGAATGCAAAGAACAACAACAAGAGGATGGTGCTTGAGCAATGACAACTTGGAAGCAATCTGGATGCAATGCAAGTAGAATCTTGAATACAAGCATGGAATATATAGGAATGGAGGCTAGGAGGTTACTTCATGCACTAGGCAAGAAGAAGTAGTTATAACTAATTCAATCTTATTTAAAATAGAAGGAGCAAGTAGAACCAAGAAAACAAAGCTATTTTTAGCCAATTCATCTCACGGATGCATGCAAAAAGCAAACTTAAGTGAATTGTCACATGTTTAAAACATGCGTGAAGAATTTAGAAAAAGTGGGTAGGACAGTTGCCTGTGCAAGGCAGTGGTTTAAGGACCGCCGCCCATGCATGGCAGTGGTTTGTGAACCGCCACCTGTAGGGGAGGTGGTCCCGACACCAAGGCCAAAACAAGCACAAAAAGAAGTGGGGAGATGGAAAAATGCATGGAAAAGTTAAGTAAGGCTATCTAGGCTACAAATATATACTGCGAATGGGTTTTGGAACTTGAACACCTTATTGAAAGGATTTTGAATCATCATTGGGGACTTTTGTAACCTTTTTCCCGACAATGTAGCACGTGTAATTTTGGGCGCGTATAGTTACACCCAAAAATAGGTGTCTACAAAGTGATATAACTAATGTGGCATGTGAGAATTGGGCACATGTGAAATATGAGTTAGTTGGAAGGAATTTAAGAGGTTCCATGATGAGAGTAATAAAGGTGCACTCAATCGGTGCACAGGAGGAAGATAGTTACCGAGTTACTGCTGGGAAAGGAAACCTTGATGTTTTCCTGCGAGCAATGGAGACCCAGTGGAGATGTGAGATCAAAAGAAGAAGTATGCTTATCTATACATTGCATGGGACCACAACACGTTGGTGGGTGACCCATTGGGATAACCTTCTAGAGTGGCGTGAGGTGAGAATCACGTTCTCTATTAGGTTTCTCCGAAGTAATGCACCTACTACTATACAAGACTATCATAGGAAGGAACCCACCTCATTTCACATCCAGACATGTGAGAAGGCCTAGATGGAAGGTGTGGAAGCCTTTCCCCATCACTATGAGTGCATAGTCTTTACTCCACCTTAAAAGGCTACGTGCACATGTGGTTCATTCATTTAGGGTATGTCGCTGGACTTGAACCGGTAGGAATTGACGGTCGATCTCATTCAAAATTTTGAGTATCGGAGTACTAAGCCATTGGTGAATGAGGCGTTGCAGGTTGTTAAGTGCCTAACTATGGGAGATAGTGCCATGGTGGAGGAAAAAGTACTAGATTTGTTGGGTGAACTTGGTTTGGAGGTGCATTTTAATGAGGAAGAATTAGAGGAGGTACAACTTGAGTGCGCTTACATGGAAAAGGAGAAAGGAAAGTTAGTCTATATTATAAATGGTGAAGAGGTGGAGAACTTGGATGTTAACCATACTATGGGTATGCGTGAGGTTATGGATAGTGCTAATGAGGAAGCACACACTTACCATGAACCCTTAAAACTAAGAAGGTTAACATTGGCTTGGAGGCGAACCCAAGGAAGCTACTATTGGGGATTACTGGTGGAAAGGGAGGTTTCAAAGATTATTGATCTGTTGCATGAATTCCAAGATTTATTCCTACGCGGGTACCATGAACTCAAGGGATTTCACCACTCTTTAGGAGAGATGCGAATCAAACTGAAGGAGGGAACACGTCTAATTCGGAAGAGACCTTATCACATGAATTTGAACCTGACACATCAAGGTCAAGGAGGAGATTGACAAGATGATTGCATCGGAATCATTGAGGTTGTTGAGGAATCAGAGTGGATAAGTTTGATGGTCATCAACATTAAGAAGGATGGGAGGATAAGGATTTGTGTTGACTATAAGGATTTGAATGCGGTGTGTGTCATTGATCCTTTCCCAACCCCATTCACTAAGGAGATCCTAGAAGGAGTAGTTGGGCGTGAGATCTATTCATTTACAGATGGATTTTCGGGGTATCATTAGGTTATAATTGCAAAGGAAGACCAAGAGAAGACAAATTTCACCACTGAATGGGGAAGTTTTTCCTATACGATAATGCCTTTTGGACTGAAGAACGCGCTTATTGTGTTTTCACGCATCGTGGTTTAGGCATTTCAGGACTTCATCCATAAGTTTCTTCAAGTCTACCTAGATGATTGGACAGGTTTACGGACTAGTAAAGGACCATTGTGAAAATCTGAGGTTGATGTTTGAGAGATGCCGACAGTTGAGTATATCTCTTAACATTAAGAAATGTGTTTTCACTACTCCATTTGGCACCCTATTGGGACATATCATATGTAAAGAAGGCTTGTTGGTGGATCCTGCCAAAGTTACAATTATCGTGGGATTGGGGGAACCTACCAACCAGAGTGCGGTGTGCGAGATTCCTTGGACATACAAGGTATTATAGGAATTTCATCAAGGGCTATGCCAAGATTGTCGCGTCGTTGGAGGAGTTGCTAAAACACAAGAATAAGTTCTATTGGGGAGAGGCACAGAAAAAAACCTTTGACACACTAAAGAATAAACTCATTATTATGCCCATATTACACTTTCCCTCTTGGGATAAGACTTTTCACATGCATGTTGATGCATCCAAGATGGAGATTAGAGCAGTCCTAGTACAACCTGGGGAGGGAATTGTTGACCATCCCATGTGTTTTGATAATAGGAAGTTAACCCCAACATAGCATAATTATAGTACCATGAAGCATGAGACATTTTTGTTGATCTATGCACTACACAAATTTAGGTAATATTTTCTAGCAACGCCTTTTATCTTTTATACGAGACCACATGGCATTAAAGTACTTGGTGAACAATCCCATCTTGCAAGGGCACATATGTAGGTGGGTCCTATTGTTTCAAGAGTTTGAGTTTACGGTTGTTGTAAAACTAGGTAAGAGTAATCTAGGGCACTGACCATTTATCAAGGATTGACTCAGGAGAGGATGCGCAAAGCATTGAGGATATAATTCCAGATGCACAATTGTTTAGATTGCAGTGCACGCCCTTTGATTTGGAAGATATTGTTGTGTTCTTAAGAATGGGTGTGGCGCTAGAAGGGATGAAGGCCTTGGAGAGGAAACAATTAGTTGTACATAGTGTGTGCCTTATATGTTAATTAGTGGAGACCTATACAAGTTAGGCCAGGATGAGGTCTTGCACCAGTGTGTACTAAAGCATGAGCGTGCTGCAATAATGGAGGAAGCACATGGTGGGATTGCGGGAGGAAACTATGTAGGAAATGCCACTGCGTGGAAGATATTATTGGTAGGACTTTGGTGGGAAACCATTTACCAAGATTGTATTGAATATTGCAAGGCCTATGATCATTGTCGCACCACTTGGTAAGCCAAGAAAAAGGGATGAAATGCCATTAAGACCAATAACTAGTGTTGAACCATTTGAGAAGTGGGCAATCGATTTGTAGGCCCTATTTCACCTACCACATGAAGGATGGGTTCACACTATATCATTACTTATATTGATTATCTAACATAGTGGGTAGAGGCAACACCTACGAGGGATTGCACAATGGCCACAACAGCTAGATTTTTATGGGAAAACATCATTAGCAGATATGGGTGCCCATTGAGTTTAACGAGTGATAGGGGTACGCATTTCCTAAATGAAACAATCAGGATTCTATTGGTAGAATTCATGGTGGCCCATCACAAGACTACCCCTTACCACCCACAAGCTAATGGGACAACATAAGCCTTTAAAAAAATTGAGTCACACGTTGACCAATATTTGTGATGTTGGGAAACAGACTGGGATGACAAAGTCTTAGCCATGCTATGGGCATATAAAACAACTTATAAAAGATTAAATAGAGCCACACCATTTCAATTGGTGTTTGGCACAGAAGCTATTTTTTCGGTAGAGTTCATGCTACCCTCTCTGTATTGTGCACGCAGGAGGATTGGTCGATGAACAAGCATTACAAGAGTGCATTGATAAGTTAATGCAGTTAGATGAACGAAGATCCCTTTCTAGATGGAGTCAGAGGACTGAGAAGGCATGAAAAAAGGCATGACATGATCATCACATTAAGAATAAGAAATTTGAGGTTGGGTAGAGGGTTTTACTTTATGATTCTAAGTTTCTACGCCATCCTGGGAAGCTCAAAGTCCATTGGTTAGGGCCATATATTATATCCTTCATACTGGATTTAGGTGCGTGTTAGTTATGAGCATTAGATGGGACATGGTTTCCAGGTTATTTCAATGGGAGTAGGCTAAAGCCCTACTATAAATAAGGATTATGTGTGTTTGTAAATAAGGTAATATTTCATATTAGATTAGGTTTCCCTTAGTGCATTTCCCTTTTCTGTGTTTCCTTTTGTTTGCATTTTTCTTTGTTTTCTCTGTTTGGTGTTGTGTTGTGCATTGGTGCACCAATAGATAATTACATTGTAAGTGATTCCATACGTAGAGGACCGTGCATACATTTAGTGTGGGGTGGATGGATTGATAGATATGTTTGGATATGGTTGAAAATTCTTTGAGAAGATGGACTATTGGGAGACTCATTCTGAATGATTAGCGCAAAGGTAGAAGAATGAGTGGTATGGTGTATAAGGTGTTCAAATTCATGCAGTTATAAAGGTGTGTTGAGAAAATTTTAAATACCACACAGAAGAGAAAAAACAATCATGCAAAGTATAACAAGAGGAAGGTGACACCATGGGGAACTACTTGGTGAACAAATCGAGAGTTATGTACTTTGACATGGTGATGTGCGTGAAGGAGATCTGTGGTAGTGAAGTAGTATTAGAGCACCAGAATGTTATAAATGGGATGTGTGAAGGGAGTTGTGAAAGTTGATTTAAGTGAAATAAAGTGATTTATTAAAAAGAGACGTTAAGACATGTGGTCGGAGGAACTTTAAGGTGTTGAAAAAGTATAAATAGAGGGTAAAGGTAGTCATTTCGACTACTTTTCCTTAGCGAATTTTTGTGCTCCCGACTTGAAGTGTGACGAGGGTTTTGCAAAGAAGAGTGAGGTACTTATCATGAACCAATAAAATTGTGTGAGTTGTGGTGTGATCTTGTAGTATAGCAAGTAGGGAAGAAGACAACAAAGTAGGAGGGGGTTGCGTGAGAGAGAAGTGTGGAGGTCGTCAAGTTAGGGTAGATGAAGGAAAAGTTGGAAGCACCTAGGGCATGGAAGAATGAAAGAAAAAGGAGATGGCACCCAAGAAATCTTGTACAAAGAGACCAATGGTGGAAAAGGAAGAACCCGTGGAAGTCTATTCGGAAATGTAGTATCCCCCAGGGGTTATTAAGGTAGAGAAGTGGAGCTCGAAGTTGTACAGATGTAAAATCAGTGAATTCAACCATAGAACCACCGAATATGATGATTTAATGTAGGTGGATCTCTACAAGGAGCTACCAGGGTTGGACGAAAAAAGGAAACCCTAGGGTAGATGATTCAGTGAAGAGGGAGTTGTAGAAAACTGGGGTCTTGCAGCTTTGGGAGCTGTTGTTTTTGCTAAACCCACACCATTGTTCAGATGGTTGATGTCACGAGTGCATGAAGACTTTTTCTACTTTGTAGGGAGAAGGATGAGACTCATAGGAAATTTAATCCATAGGGTAACGGGCTGTAAAATAAAGGTGAAGACATGGCCCTTGATTTAAGTGCACTGTAAAGGTAGAAGAGCTAGCCAAGCAATTAAACTATGAGAAGGGGAAGGGCACAATTTATTGTGGATCTACTGGACCCAACATTGAGATTCACTTTTTGAATCATTAGTTACAAGTTGGGTGCATCTGAGAGGTGGATGAACATAAAAAAGAGGTTCTTGTACATTGCATACAGGGTGTCCAAGCGAGAACATTACAATTTTGCACAGTTTATCATGGATAGTATCATTAAGGAGGTGTGAGTGCAGAACAACCTAGGAGAAAAGATAACTTGGGGGTCCATTCTATTAATAATTATATTATGGGAACTTGGTGTCCCAGATGGACTAGATGATAACATGTAGGTTTACCCACCGGCGCACCCATCTTTTGTAATACAGATTCAAACAATTAACTTGTGATGAGAGTATATCTAATGCGTATAACACGTGGATGAACAAATGGTATGAGAGACTGCATGAACTTTTGAAAATGAATGGCACATCTGCACATGAGCTTCCAAAGATCATTGGGGACCAAGTTCAGTTTGTAGTCATGCAACATTTTAGTCTAGCACGGTTTGTGATGGCCAAAGGAGATAAAAGGCCATGGTGAAAACTCCCATTTGCATTTGACACTAATTTCCGTAAGTGTGCCATCAACTAGTTGAAGGATGCATAACTGTTGAACTTTGATGCGTAGATAAGGTGGATGCGGATGTTCACACCTTGTGCGTGACCTACAAATATAACTCAAGACCAACATATGTGGAGACCCTAGAGCCTGAATTCTTAGATTTGCACCCGTAGATCAATGTTACCATCAAGGGATACATCCACAACGTATTCGTGCAATCTGCGCCCCAATATGTAAGGAGGATTTGACATGGATGTCCGAGATGCCCCCTTCCCCAAGCCACAGAATCATCAATCCCACCTATGAAAGTGGTTTAAGCAAACAAGGAGGTAGTAGTGGAAGAAGAAGAGAGTGAGGAGAAGTTGGACACCTCCCAAAAGTAGAAATACTATACGCATTGAGGTAGTAGTAGGGGTGTAATTTCTTCATAGCCGGGTAGTGTTGAGGACATTGAAGCAAGGCACGAGGGAGGAGAGTTACCTAAAGGAGAGGATCCATAACAAAATAAACACAAGGTGCATGAGGTTTCTAGTTCAAAATGGAAACAATCTCGGAGGAAGATAACGCGACCTTCAAGGAAGAACTCGAGGCTGAGCTTGAAGTAAAAGAGAAGAGAAGAGTGAGGCAGACACCAAGGCATAAGTTGATGCGCGTACCAAAGAGAAGGATCATTTTTGGAAGAAACGACAATATCCCAATGCAAGATTCTTCTCCTACATGGCCCACCAATATGGAGGAAGAAAGTAAGGGAGACTCCTTTGTCATAAAGGAGGATAAGGGGTTCACTCCTGGATTGAAGAAGCAATGTTCAAAGCAAGGCGATAAGGAAAAAGTGGACACTCGTGTCCCCCATATAGAATTTTGGAAGACCCCACGAAGATATTTTGTTTGAGGTTTTAGACCACCTTCCCCCAAAAAAACTACATGCATGGGATATCTTGGATCAAGAAGGGGGCATGCCCAAGATGAGAATATGATAAGTTGGAACCTGCACTACCATGTAGAAGAGCCGGAATTTGAGGTCAGCGATCACGTGATCGAGACCATTCACTGAAGAAGAAGGGAGGAGAGACATACCAAGTGGTGGATCCTAGCCACCTCACATATGAGCAAGCTTGTAATGTTCTATAGAATATGTCCTTAGAGGTGGTGCGACGTAGCTTGGATGCAGGGTCCATAGTTCAAACCTTAGTCGTAGTGAAGAAGGAAAAAGAAAAGGAGATAGAGAGATTACACCAACGCACTTTGAAGGGTGAGAATATGAAAAAAAAGGCATATGATTAAGGTGGTGCCCTTGTTAAAGGCATTTTTAGAAAATGTCTAGCGGCTGATGAGCCGGGCTAGGAAAAATTATGGTGATGAGATGGAATATTTAGAAGACTTGGTGGGGATGTTGTTGACCAACATCAAGGATGGTATGGGGCCGACAACCGCAGAGACCTCGCCAAGGAGAAGGAGAATAAAAAAATCATAGTTGAGGCCAGGGTTTCAAAGTTGGAGGATCTACTCAACCAGCTCAAGGAGGAAGACATCTTGGAAAATAGGGGTTTTGATAGTTGTAGGAAGTGTGAGCCCATAATCGATGTACATGTAGTTGAGGAAGAGGCCGATCTCAAGGCATTACAGGAGAAAATACCTACTAACAAGTCCAAGTGCATGCAGTTAATTGTTGACACTACTGCATAAAAGGATAAAATAAATACCAAACATGAAAAGATAAAGTTCTAGGCGACGAACTTCGGGACTCCATCACCAAATGCATGGATGAGTTCAAGGGTCTTTACACAGAGTTGGTAGTGGTGATCTAGGAGCTGAAGGAGAAGATAGAAGAAATCACGCCGGATCAAGTACCCAACATCATAGGGGAAGTACTAGGAAAAACATTGAAAGAGATGGATGCCATGGATAAGGTGAAGGAAGACATAAAAGCATAACTCCCAGTGAATCCGGTTGGTCCTATAGGTGGTATATGCCTAGATGCCCCTTAACCTTAGCATATTCTTACAAAATTTTGGTCATTAAATTTTTGTTCAAAGCAACGTAAAGGATTTTCGTGGGTGGAAATCACATTAGTGTGGGGTGATTTTGAGCCCCTAAAATGACCAAGTACCCGAGGCACAAAGTTTTTTTGCAAAGCAATAACAAGGCACGAAGGCATGTGCGGAAGTAACTTTTGGGGATGCATGAAGGCTCGTGCCTAGGCAAGATGGATTCAGGACTTAGTCATTTTTAGACTATGAGTAAAGTTACATTAGGGGAATGAATGGAAAAGTGACCAGATATAGTTATGGATAATGTTAAGCTATGGAGACTTGTAGCTCAAGAAAAGCATATTCCAAGGCATCATTACGGTTATCATAACAGGATAAGGAGCCTAGTTTGTTAGGGACTAGCTGACACTTGCATGTTGAGGATACTCAATTAGGGAAATGCATGATGACATTTGGCATGTTCTTGGGAAATTTCTTGTAATGATGAGTGGTTAGAGGAGATTCATTGTCATTCTTTTTTATGGTTTTGCATGATATTCGGATAGAGAAGAGTGTGTATGTGTAGAGGATGGAGTGTGTGTGTGATACGTGATTGTAAGCTCTATAATGAAGCTATCATCGAGAGCATGTTGAGGATTTGTTATTGTATTATCTCCATCCATGGAATCCTTAATGTATTTATAGACACCTTGGCTAGATGGATGGAAATGGTGTTATCTTTTAAGATTCTATCTTAATGTTACATGGAATTCTTTTCAAGATTCTATCTTAATGTTACATTCCTAAACTTTAGAACCTTGGCTAGATGGATGGAAATTGTAATTATCTTTCCTTGTTAAGTCATGCAATTTTCTTTGTAAATTTTAGGTGCTTTCATTTGGGCACGCTTGGGCATGTTTAGTTAGATTTTGTATTGTTTTCATACTAGTTAAACATTCTTTTAAGATGGGAGAATACCCCATTGCATTCAATTTTCAAGCTTTTAACTTAGTTTTCAAGCTTTTAAAGTTTTTTTCATTTCAAAGTTTTAGATTAGTTTTAACTTTCCTAGATTAATTTCAAGTTTTTAGTTTACTTTCAAGATTTCTAGTGTACTTTTAAGCTTTTAGATTAGTTTCTCAAGCTTTTAGATTAATTTCAACGCTTTAGAGCAATTTTCAAAGTTTTAGATCAATTTCCATTTTTAAAAAGTTGTTTCAACTAGATTAGTAGTAGAAGTTATGTTTTCTTTATTTTTGTAGGATATAAGGAGGTGAATCCTTGTCAAAATCCCAAGAAATACCAAAGATTGGACCTTTTTCAAGAAATCTTCTCAAAACAACATTCATCAAAGCATTTAGATATGTTAGACAAGGACTAGTTTTCTAAAAATGAATACCCTAAATTCTTGGTAACTTTTTTCTCCAATTTTATGTTGGCATTACGTATTTCACTTCAATACCTTTCCAACGTAAAAAAATGGAGTCATTTTGAGGTCGGGAGCAAAAGTTATGGCCTCCGAAAGATAGGTTGAGCATCTATAGGAAAAAAGGAGCATGTGCATTACTGTGAGCGCCGTGCATCATTGGTTGTGTGAAAGAAGAAAGAGGGGTGCTTATGCATGACTATGAGTTCTGTGCCATAAGAGGGCGCCCATGCATCAAGGTACATTTTTCTCAAATTCTAGAATTTCAATTTTATGATTCTGTCAGTTTTCAAGGGTTTTAGATGTTGCTTTTGTTAATTTATTGATTTTAGAAATATTCCTAACAAAATTGGCTTAGGTTTTAATAGATGATATGTTTTCATACTTTGTTTTGAGTTTGGAATAGGGTTTTTATTGCTCTTCTCTTGCACCTAGTGTGATCTTGAGAATCAAAAACACCCCTAAACCACTTTTGCTTCTTGGGAGTAAGTAGGAACAATCATCCTTCATTTTTTCTTAAGGGAACAAACTTTCATGTTTTGACATATGCTTGATCTTTTAGTTTAAGAGATTTTTCATTTGATAAAGAATCAAGGATAAAATTTTTGTATGCTCTTCCCTTGCACCTAGTGTGATCTTGGGAATCAAAAACAATTTTAGTCTTTCATTAAGAAGCACTTGGATTAATTGGGAATAAACCTTGTTTCTTTGCAATTTTTATAGTAGTTAGTTGATTTACAAGCTTTGCATTTCTATTTAGTTGGATTATTTGTTGTGTATGCTCTTCTCTTGCACCTAGTGTGATCTTGAGAAACAAAAACAACTTTAATCATCTTTCTATGATATTGTGAACCTCTTTGAACTACTAATCATTTGTGTGAAGGACCTAAAATGCTTGTCAAAGAAAGAAGGGCTCTCTTTAAAACCAAAATCTAACATTCACATGTGTTGTAGGTTTCCATTGGTGGTATAAACCAAATTACTTAATCCAAAAGATAAAAATACACCAACACACCATTCATCATATTGTATTTACAGGTTTTGGTTAAGAGCTATGACTCATCCGCTTAACTATGACATAACCCCTTTGGCATAATCCTTAAGCTACAACAATGGGGGTGGTCCTAGGAACCCTAAATTATTTCACACAAGAGGGAACCTTGTGAATGAAACAAGAAAGTGCTCCACACTACCGAATTATCCGGTATGTCTTGGTAAGATTAGATTCAAAGATATCTATATTGCGACCCCAATTAAAGTATAATTGAATGCACTTCGGTGCTCATTATACTGAAGGGGGTAAAGTAAATCGAGATACTCCTTGGGAAACCAAGGTAAATCGAGCTTACCTTAGATATCTTGTGACACCTAGAGAGAGAACCACCTAGGAAGCTTGTTGGCTTGGAGCCATTGTTTTTGTCTTAGATAGTATACTTGAGTGCTCTCACAAAGTGAAAACTTTGTTAGATTCAAAATCTTGTTTTTCGAACAAGGGAAAGAATCTCTTAAAGTTGAAACGTGTGACATTTCATCATGAAATCTACTTAGTGTCATTTTGTCCTAGTTTTTCACTTGTCCTAAGACAAGGAAAAACTCTGCCAAAATAACACCAAGTTTATTTCAACACCATTTGGTCTATCCCCTTGTTTTCTTGTTGCTCATTTTGAGAAAAAGGAGAAACATACATAGATACCTACTAGATATAATTGTGTCCACCACTTTTGTATTCTTCTTGCATGACCATGTTGTGGCAGGAATGCAAGAGTTGAAAGTGTGAATGGTACGTCTTCACGATCTAGTAGCCCCTTGTGTCTCAAAACCCATATTTGAGACTTACTATCATTATAGCTAGGTTGTCTTATCATTGTCTTCTCTAGATTTGTTATGCTGCCCACATTATAGCCATACAATTGTGACATTTACGTCTCATTTCCATTGTGAAACTTGGCCTAAATATCTATATTGTATCGTTATGCTGCTCATGCATGCTTAATAATTCCTTGCTATACTTAGATGTAGTTTTTACACCCTAGCCTTGTCTTGAATTTTGTAAGTGTTGAGGTTACTTTGTTAGCATCGCTATAATGCCATTTTGATACTAAAATATCACTTTCTTGCAAAGCTTGATTATGTGTCCAAATAGTGTTGTTACGTTGCTCACATTTGTATCGTCCATTTTACAAGACTTAGACTTTGCTAGTGTTTAGAAACTTGTTTTTAGTATATCTTATTAGAAGATCGCATCAACATTCTCTTATCATTTAGGCCTTGTTTGTTGTAAACTTGACCTAACTGGTGATATTGTGTTGTCACTATTTGGTTACAAACCTATCTAGATGAAATATTAGAGAGTAAACTATTTGGTGTAACTAAATTTTGAGCGTTATACATCATTGTATTATTCTAAGGAAAACTTGTGTCATGTATTACCTTGCTTAGGTTAGCTTGTTCATTATTATTTAGTTAAATGCGTTCATTTCGACCTATCAATTTTATGGCTATTCTATAGTGACATTGTTTTAACAATTTAGTGTCATTACACTGCGAAAAAGTTGACTAAGGTCCCTTTTTAGTAAACCTTAGTGGAAATTCTTTACGTTGTATTGCCTATCTCGAGTATGCCTACTATGAGGATGGGATCCTGAATATTAGAAACTGATATATTTGGAGGTGACAACCCTATTTTAGAGGATAATCTCATGGTTGATCATAGTGGTGGAGAGGAAGATTCTCCTCATTGAACATAGAGCGTCCTCCCATCAATTTTGATGATTACATTTTTCAAAACAAACATGAGGTTATTATGCGCGTTATAGAACTAGGAGCTAGGTTGCCTCCCATGATGGACCCTTCTCTCATTGCCGTAATGGTTCGAGGGGAAGAGGAAGTGGAACATCCTCATAGCCATATAGATGACATATTAAATCCAAGTCTTGCCTCTACTTTTACATGGTAGAATAATGAGGAGATACCGTCTGAAAATAATGAATATTATCGAATACCTCCTATTAAAATTCATTGCAAAGACCATGCAAGAAATGTTCATTATGCATAACCTCCACCTAACAAAGATAGTAGTGAAATACCCATTCAAGAGGTTACGTTAGAACAACAGGTCCAAACCCTCACTCACCAATTGGCAAGTTTGGCTTCGCATATACAAAAGAAACAACCAAAAGTTGTGAAACAAGCCATACTAAAGGCAAAACCTAAATCTTCATTTCATGAGTTCCCAATAAACACTCCTCAACAAGAGACACAAAAGGATCCTTATGAGGAATTTTTCACCGAGAATCGGGGTGGGCATACACCTAGGCTTAACCCTTTGTATAGACCTACGTCGCCACCCACGTAAGACTAACTCTTCCACCAAGAATGGTCTACTATGAAGAACGCCCTTCAAGCGTTACAAGAGGGCCAAATCGGTAATAATAACAAGAAGTATCGGTTCGATGAGTTATGTCCCTACCCATTCAAAAAATCCATGTTATAGGTACCTTTCCCAAGACACTTTGATTTTCCAAAATTTGACAAATATAAGGGAAAAGGTGACCCTCGTGACCATATTAAAGATTTTTATATGGCATGTCAAGAGGTGGCATTCAATAACAATTATCTTATGCGCCTCTTTCCACAAAGTTTAGGAGAAACGACGCTAGAATGGTTTGTTCACATCCCTAAGGGATCCATATCAACATGGCCAGAACTAGAAGAAAGTTTTGTACAACACTTCTCTTTTAATATAGAGAATGACATCACCATGTTGGATCTCTGCAATGCCAAACAAAGAAACAATGAAAACTTCATTTGCATTTTTACAATGATGGAGAGGATTAGCTAGCCACTTTCCTTGCTCCATACCGAAAATAATTTAATCAGTATATTTATTCCCAACCTCCATCTAGACATTACGTTCCACTTGCAAATGCATTGTGGAAACACATTTGAAGAGGTCATCGAAAAGGGATTCAAATTGAAAAAGCATTGCTAGCTAGGGGGACTCTAAAACCTTTCTCCCATGATCAAAACGATTCCAAGTCTAACGAAAAAACAAATTTTATCCCTAATAGGAACAAAAACGTTGTTAGTGATGGGATAGTAGACTATAAACAAGTACAAGATGTTCAAAATAACACTCCTTTGAAGCTTGTAAAGGGAGCTCTGCCTATGGAGTATAAGCATCGTACTTTCACTCCTCTATTTGACTCAATGTCATCAATAATAAAACAACTAGAGGTGATTAATATGGTAAAATATGCCTTATGAGGATGATGCACTTAAACCATCATGGTTTAGAGATAATGAATATTTCCAATTCCACCACGTTAAAGGTCACAAAACAGATAAGTGTTTGAAGTTTCAACACTAAATCTAGGACTTAATCGAAAGTGGCAATGTGGAGATGAATTCATCCACTCCTAAAAATCCCCCAATATAAAGAATTTTCATAAACATGATCAGGACAAGAATGCTAATTATGTTTCTAATGAGGACAATCATTTTTATGCTCTCATTGGTTGTGTAGATACACCTGTTGAACATGTCAACACAATAACCCCTATGATATCCCTAGACTATCTATGTCTAGGCATGTGTTGAAAAAGATTAATTATCATGTAGTTCCACATACTTATGATAGTAAGGAACCTAGGTTTCAACATTCCCATCAAAGGATGCCTATCACAACTAGACCTCATTTGATTCTTCACGCTAAAGAACTCATTCACTTACCTCTTCCCCCATCTTCAACTCATGGTAAGTGGTATGATTTGATTCTTCTAATTCTTCCAAATATTCCAATCCCAATTATTATAACTCTTCTAACTCTTATGAATATTTAAATCCAAATTATTCCTCTAATATGACTCCTAAGTCATGGTCCTCCTTGCTTTTATAGGACCCCATTTCTCAATCACCTCAACGACCCCTTCTTCCGTTGAAGAGCTCTCCAACTCAAATTCCTTCTAATCAATCATCCACATTGACTCCCATGTCACATTCATCCAATCAACCTCTTTTGGTAGAACAACTACCCACACTGATTGATTCATTTTAGAATGAAGAAGCCATTAGAGAATTTATGAGGGTACATGAAGACATTCCTCTAGAATTTTGCGAGCAAGAAACCTCTTTATACCTCGATACATTCGCATATTGGGAGGAAGAGATTGATGCCTTTTTTTAGAAAACAAAGGAAGACCCTAAGATCACGTTCACATATTGGGAGGAAGAAATTGATGCCTTTTGTTAGAAAACAGAGGAAGACCCTAATATCATTAAACATGATCCTCCTCTTATTCTTTCATCTCCACATTCTTCATTAAGGGATGAAATTCCTAGGTCTAGCATTGATCCACGACTTATCTTCTCATTACCTAATCATTCTTTATCTATCATGATTCCTCCATTGCAATCTTACCTTGGGTCACCACCTAGTATCCCATCGTCTTCTTCTATATGTGGGCCACCTCCAAGTAGCCCCACATCCTCTATATGTGGCTCACCTCCTAGTAGCCCATCTTCATTATATTGTGGGAACATCCTAGAAGTCCCTCATCTTCGATTCTTGGGCCACGTCCTAGTAGCCCATCTTCTTCTATATATGGGACACCTCCAGGAAGTCCTTCATCTTCAATCTTAGGGCCACATCCTTGTAGTCCTTTATCTTCAGTCTATGGGACACCTCCTGGTAGCCCATCCTCTTCAATTCTTGGACCGTATCCTTTGTGTCCATCATATTGTTCTTCTATCAATGATTGTGGCAAACCCACTATCATTTCTCACATCAATTCTATTCATCCACTTTCTTCTCCCACTTCTCGGGGTCAGAAAAGTCACGTTATAGCTTATAAGAAACCAAAATGGTTCCTTCATTAGACTCATATCAATAATTCCAAGAGCTCGAAAGCTCACAACAATTTAAACCATCTTAAAGTTCAGAATCAAACACACTTCAAAAATGCACATCAACGCACCCATAAAGTATGGCGTAAAGTGCATAAACCTTTGGATAGGGACCTCAAGCTCCCACATACAACATCCACATTTCATGATAAAACACAGTCATCTATTGAGTATGATCTCACCACGATCATTGAGATCGGGGATAATATGACTCTTGATAAGCAAACATGCCTAGTTTTCCTTATCAAGGAAATCGCTAACATTTTGTTGGATCTTATTAGTTTGAGTGACCTTGTTAGTCCCAATTTTCAAAAAATAAAAAAATACAAAAAAAAAAAGTGAAAAACATTTCCAAAAATCAAAGGTAAACGAACACATTGCGATAAGGTATTCCATACATGGATGTTCTTTCTTCCTTTCCTTGTTATCCTTCTACAATTCTTCCTACCATTTTCATCCCTTCAGTGATATTTTGGTTATCCTATTCACACACATTTTGTGACATTTATCTCTATGGTATCCATTTGACTTGGTCTTTTATCACCTTGGTAAATTAAAGAATGACTGATCTTATAGAGATCCTATCACAATCAACATATAAAAAAATTGTTGTAAATTTTTTTTGGACATATTTGTTGACACTAGCCAATTTCGTCATCACAATCAATTCCACATCCTTTCATCAAGCCATCAATGGTTCTTAACCCCTTGTCAAACAAGAGATCTGAAATAAGTTTTTAGAAAGCAAAAGAATCAATCAAATAAAAAAGCACAAAGTGAAAGAAAATGCTAAAAGTAAAAGCAAATTGATATATAACTCTCTCTTAGGGTATTTCTAATAATCTCTACCGGGGCTATGGAAGCGACCAGCGATAGAAAAATGTTGTGATTAGAATCAAATGCATCTCCATCAGGGCTATGGACATCTGGCTGGCAGTGGAGCAATGTACGACTCTCCTTTCACAATCCATTCATAAAAATCAACTTTGAAAAATAAATCATTCCTACACATTGGCTAGGGTGTCTTCACTTGTTGTCTATCAAATCTTCCCTCCAAGAGGTGATAATTTTCCATGTATACACATTGGATCTTTATGAGAAAACAAGATTAGTATGTTACTGAGTGTCTTTTTTTTGGACTTTGTTCGAGACTCTTACTCTAGTTTGTATCTTGTCTCATGATTCGTGCCTTTGGCTAACCACTTCTTCATTTTGAGGCTTATAAGCTACATTCATTCACATTCATATTGTTCTTATACTTCATTCAGAACATCCATGTGTGTAAAATTTACTTTTTACCATGTGTGCGGGCACCTTTGTCCCCTTCACAAAAATAATCTTCCACTTTTTTCTATCATGTGCTTCTTGGCCAGCTTACGCTAGGGGCATCCTTGCTCCTTCCTAGCATGTCATTATGTTACATTCATCATCATGTTGAACTTATCCATATTGGTTGTGATCCATCTCCTGCGCGTGAAGAGTTTTCCTTTGAATATTCCCATCTAATGCTGGGGGAAATTTCACATCTTCACTTTCTTGCGCATGCACGTGACATTCTACCCTTTTACATCCCATTTATTCTTTGGGGCATCCACGTTTCTTTGTTTCCTATACATAGCTTGAAAAAATCTAGAAAATAAAAAACATTCAAATACGTTAGTCGGAAAAGTCAAAACATCCAAATAAACATAAAAAACCCAAGTAAATTAGTAAAGCAAACTCAAAAGCCCAAAAAAATAGTAAGACAAATTCAAAAACCCAAATTTATCTTACCATTTTGTAGTTCACTTCAATGCCTTTCCATGTAAAACAACGAGTTATTTTGAGGTCGGGAGAAAAATTTATGACCTTCAGAAGATAGGTAGTGCATTAAATGTTGCATAGGTGCCCAGTGCCCATGCTTTGAACACTACCAACACAGAGCTCAAGCACCCACGCTGCATGTAAAAATCCAAAACAATAAAAAAGAAGCCAACACGAGGCATTCGAGCACCCATACTACATGCAAAAATCCAAAAAAACTCAAAAAGGAAGCCAACACGGGTGCTCATGTGCCCATGCTACATAAATTAAAAAAATGCAAAACAATGCCAAAATAGACACCTAGGCACCCATCTTTGCAGTTCAAAATCCAAAAATGTAAAAGTAGGTGAGCACAGGCACCCGGTCCCCATATTATCTCACAAAATGCAAAAAATCAAAAGTAGGGCCAACACAGGCACCCAAGTGCCCATGTTACCTCACAAAATGCAAAAAACCACAAATAGGGCTAGCACAGGCACCCATGTGCCCATGTTGCCCAGCACAGACGCTCCCCTGAGTGCATAGGTGCACCCAACATTGCGCAGGCCATAAATTTTTGTCCTGACCTTGAAAGGAATCCATTTTTTTGCGTTGGAAAGGTATTGAAACAAGCTACATAATGGTAACATTAATTTTGGATTTTGATTTACCAAAAAACTATGGTTTTTCATTTTTAAATGGCTTGCGCACACACCAAGCTTTGTATCACCCAATTATCCTCAACATCAAAATTTGTCCTCCAAAACCATGTTTGTGATGTTCTTGCTTGTTCTTGTCTCAAACAACATGTGGATCATCGTGATCTACCTCCATTAACAAAGTTGGGTCTACTTATTATGTCGATACTCCCGTGCAACAATGAGTTGTTAGGTATTGTGTCATAATGCACAAATGCTTTCCATGGGACTACTTGTGTCCTTTATTTTTCCCTCACATGTGTTATTTCTTGGGGCATTATTTTAACCCTTTTCATTACAACACAAACATTCGGGAATTGTAGCTTGATAACAAAAACATTGGTACAACTGTCTTGAATGATTGTTTGTTTGAGTATATGTGATTGTGTTTGTTTCTCTGTTAGGTTAGCTAGTTTACTTTCTCATATTGCATTGCATTGTGTATGTTGCATTGAGTTAAGCATCATTTTACTTACTCGTATTACATTGTATTGTGTATGTTGCATTGAGTTAAGCATCGTTTTACTTTCTCGTATTACATTGCATTATGTATGTTGCATGGAGTTACGTAGCAATGGAAAAATGTTAGTAATTTAGCTTTTCATGTTATCTTACATTTTTTTTCATTTCAATAAAGGCCAATGATGTAGACCTAGGGGCAAAATGATATAAACAAGTTGCTTATTGAAAGGTTGGATGCAAATATTGGGCTTGTCCTATATTCTCCATTAATCATTTCTTATCACTTATCATTTATTATCACTACTAATTTTTCTTCTAAAAACCACTCGGGGCAATAAACAACCACGTTTATCCCTATTCTTATTCCTTCTCAATACCCAAGGGTTTCACGCCCATTCTAACCTATTTTCTTTTGTCCATTTCAATCAATTTTGATTGTCGATTGACTTCTTCTATCACCCCAAAACACACTCGAGGGGGCATCCTTCATTCCTACTAATTTTTCTTCAAAATTTTACATGTTTGTGCTTATCTACTATATTTGAAGTGAAGTCACTAACTTCACCTCAAACAGAGGGCAAATGATCCAAAAATAATCAAGTAATTACTACCTAATCTTGGACCCTTATAGGCTTTAATTATTTGCCGATAATGTTTACTCCTTTTAAGTAATCAATTTAAAATAAAATGCAAGACATTTAAGACAATTGCACAAAGATTGATTATGGAGTTCGCGATTGCCTACATCTCCTGAATTCGAGGTCGAATCATTCCACTAGTCAAAACTTGTAAGTTCTGATAGTACTTTCTGAAAAAACCTAATGAAATTTTACTTGCCTATCAATACACCAGTTCTTCTAAAACTTCCATGATCAGTCAAACTGTTCTTCACTTTCCTGATGCACAATCTCCTTCGGCTTCGATCGGCCTTCCCAATCTTATCAATGCAACGCTAGCACTGCAGTCGACAATCCGAGGATTGTAAGTAATTGGTGTGGCTCAATGGGCCTATTGGGTAGTTTATAATTTACTCCCAATCACAAATATTTCATCTACTATTACCTAAAATAATAGGCCAATAAACAATATTTGTTGACACATCTCACAAATAAGCTTAAAAAATAATAATCTTCTCGGACTAATGTGTCCACCTTTCCATGCTCTAGCAATGAGCTTCTCTGTTGCGCTGGTGTGTGTCCATTACAAAGAATGGGTTCCCTATTTATAAAAATATAGGGCCCTTAAAAAATGCAATACAAATTATCTTTAGGCTATATTTAAACCTTAGCCTCACCCGTAGCAAAATTAATGGGATTACATACCCATATAGGGCGGTTTGCATTTTTAATGGGATAAAATCCCAATTTGGCGGTTGAGGATAAAGTGGAATAAATCCCACATTTGGGCGCCCTTTTATTATGGGTAGGTTTTAACAAACCTTACTCACACCATTCTATACGTGGATAATACCACGCATGGCTTTAAGCCCCCAACACCGCTTCACCTCCTTCCACGTGGAAGATTCCACTACAACCACTTTACAAAGGGGCTTAGCATAATGTATGGCAGCTAAGTGGGTATTATGTGGTTTATACTAATGTTTGAACATTAATATATATATGCATGGCATTTGGGAATAATGTATAGTGGACTTACCAAGTAAATAAAAATTTGACCCATACCATGGGTATCAAAATAATTAACTTGATCATCATGTAGTCCACTTGTCATCTCCCGATAGGCAAATTGAGTGAATTCGATGAGTGGTGGCAAGCCACGTGGTGGCTTGTGGACCCACCACGTCGGCGATAATACCATAGTCCACACGGCGGCCTGGGCTCCCCTCCGTAACAAAAGTTGAGCCTCTTGTTCGACGCATTCCACGATTGTTGATGACCGGTGGTTAAAACCCCTCTAATTTTGCCAATGCCTTTTTGCCACGTGTCGTAGTGCGATTGGTCCAATATTGACCAGTTGACCAGAGTTGACTTTCCGTTGACCAAACTTTCACCGGACATAACTAGAACTCCCATCTGCATTTTCCGCGTTCTCATAGTCATTGGAAAGCTCTCGAGATGATCTTCTACACCGACACCATTTAGAGATGTTTAGGGAACTTTCAAAAATGATCCCCTGATCAGCAAATGTAGACACCTAAATTCAGCTCTTGCAATCTTATTGCCAAAACGCACGTAAATCACTCTTATTCTTCCCAATTTGGTTATAATTAGTGCTCTTTACTAATTAACTAATGTTTCTTGCCACTTTGGTTGGTTAACAAGAACTTCGTTGATCACCAAACCTCTTTCACATTCAAATGCCACTTTACGACGAATCGTAAGTCAAAATCCTCTTCAAAACAGACAATTAATTTTATAAGTTAATTAAGCCTATTTTGCCCTTATTTTGGTTGATATACCCTAGTATTGGCTTAAACCACTCTTCCAACCACTCAAAATCACCCCATTCACCTCCACAATGTTTCAACAAGCTTTAAAAGCTTATCCTAGCCTCCTAGTTGACCCTAAGCAATCGATTAAGCTCCACACCTCTTAATCACTTGGTAATTCACTAATTGTGATTAGCAAGGCCTAATCATGATTAGAAATTCTAATCTAATTTGGGGATTTTAGTCTCACATGCACCAAAATACAAGTTTCTCCGTAGTAAGGAAAACTATAAAAATGGTTCACCTCATTCTTTTATACTTCACACCATGCTTTGATTTCATCTCATATAATAAATATGATATATAGCCAAGTTCAATCCTTGCTTAAAGCCTTCAATGGGGTTAGTAGATGGATATCCAAAATGAACAAGTATTCATTTGGAGAGGCCATTTCACCTTGTTTGGAGTAGAACCATAACCATTTGATTTCCCTCTTAGGTCTATTTAGGCACATGTTAGGTAATTCAAGCATACTAGTAGGCATGTTTAGTTAGATTTTGTATTGTTTTCATACTAGTTAAGCATTCTTTTAAGCTTCTATCTTAATGTTGCATTCCTAAACTTAGAACCTTGGCTAGATGGATGGAAATGGTGTTAGCTTTCCTCATTTAATCATGCAATTTAATTTGTAAAATTTAGGGTCTCTTTAGTATTATCATGGCTCTTTGTAATGTGATGAATTAATACAATGGAGTGATTCTAAACATCTGTGTTATGGATATTGATCTATGTATCTTATTTTATGCTTATGGATCCAAATCCTTGTGTTCTTGATAATACTCATGGTTTAGATCTAATTCCTCCTTGTGGTTGTGATGTTCTCATCTGTCTTATGGTACATTGATGCTTAGATCTAGTTTCTTTGTTTTCTATCTTTGAGTACATTCAGTCATATCTGAGCATTGTTCCTCTCATGGTGATAAAATTCTTGCAAATCTCATATAAAGGAGGGGTTCAACACCTGTGCACACCTCGGGTGAGCTCCCAGTTAGACTGGGTGATATGTTGGCATGCTTAGGGTTTGAAGAGAAGTTAGAGGCAAAAGGAGACTACACTAAATCTTCAAGTATGTATATTATTGTGCCTTCATCACTACCTGGAAAATTTTTCTATACACAAAATCAACAACATTGGTTTATGACTTCTCACCTTCCCATTCTATAAAGGCTATTTTCTCTCCTTCAACTCTTTTAGTTGTAAGTATACTTCCTATCACACATTAAGAAAAGACAAGAAATCTTTTTGACACTATTTACGACTCTTCACCTTTATTTTCAACATGCTTACACTTGGCATTACTTCCACCCCTTAACCTTTTTACCTTAGACAAAATTTTACTTATTTAGTCATATATGATTGTTTGCCTTCCTTATTTTCTCCTTCAAGAGTCTAAAACCCCAACATATCATGCTTTTCAAAATGGTATATTACATACCCAAACCAAGTTAACTTGAGCAAGCATCTCATAGACCTTTTAGCTTCTAAACACTATTTAATTCCCTGAATTTTGAACTTCACAACATTTGGCTTAAGACAAACTTTTCACTTCCTCATACGAGTTAATAAGGAAAACACAAAATTTTGTACCTATTTAGTGACCTATGAGCTTCAAAATAGAGCCAAGTACTTCGAGACAAAACAATATTAGAACAACATTCACAATGACATTGCAATTTCTTTGATCACTCAACCATACTATCAACTATGATAGTGATATTCCTATGTAACCTTTATCTTTCAAGGAAAACCATCCTTCCAAGTTTTTTTGATCCCTCCTTAGCCATTAGAAGCTTGACATGAAGGTTTTAGTCATTTTTCACACCAATATTACATTCGAAGACCAACACCGGTTCAACATAGTCTTTTGGAGATGAATACAAATTCAATTTCACATGCATTGTAGCTTTCAATCCAAACCAAACATTTACTCACGTTGGTAGAGGTCTTTCAAGACATTTCTAATCTTGTATGAGGAGATAGTTCATTAACATCGAAGAAATTGCATTAGTAGCGTATTTCTAGTTCTTCACATAATCAGTAACCTAAGCTTCAAGGAAACTCACAACCATTTCTCCTTCATTACTTGATGGAATAAATTAGATATTTTTACAACAATTTCATATGCCAAAGATAGAACAAAATCTAAAGTTTCATGATTTTTCATTGGTTGATGCTTGAGATTCAAGTAAAGACCTTTAGAAACCCTAGTACTAGGTTTTGATGACTATAGAGGCACAAGAGCCTTCAAAAATGAATTTATCAACCAATTTTAAATGGAATTAAAAATTCAAATTGTTTTAGAAAGTTGAAAGTATGTTCTATCTTCTCCAATTAATAATTAAGCTCGAACTTCTTTCGATAGTTCCCAGAGCCTTAAGAATACATTGCATCATTAGTTGACCACCTGTGAAAGTATCATATTGGTGGAAATAGAATGCTCTTATGTTTGAACCAATGAATTATAGGGCTTGTATGAACCATTTGGAGTTATTAATCTTCATTAGAACAACACCACCTTCTTTGAAGTCCAGTTTTCACCTTTGGAAGAAGAATTTAACCTTGTACAATTTAAGAGTACTTTGACCATTGGATGATCATCATAGAGTATATTGATTTTTAGAGCACATCATCTCTTTGAATCCTTTCTCACTCATTAAATATGTTATGACTTGCAAAAACACCATTTGAGAAGGTTTGTTAGCCCAGACATGTCGAGACAGTACCACAACCTAGATTTGACCATTAGTCTCTTGTTTTCATCTTCCATCACACAAACTAATCTTTGCATTTGAGTTTTATTAGGTTTTATTTCAAACATGCTCAACCTCCTTTTGACATAATATAAATTTTATGAAGAAGTGAATCTAACTTGGTAACACAATCTCACTAGACACACCATATAAGATATTGCAAGACATCAACATCCCTAAAAATAGACTTGCACTCCACCAAATTTCTTGAAGGCTCACCATTAGTTTACTTAGTCCTACAGAGAGGATTGGCACCTTAAGACCTATTAATAATGAATCCACACCATCTTCTACTGAAGCAACACAAACCTGAAGTGGTTGGAGTATGACTTCCCAGATCTACCTTTACACAACACATGCATGCCCACATAGTACATTTCTCCCTAAGATACAATTAAGTCATCATTTTGAATTGAAGGAAATATCTTATACTTCTGAGAAGTGAATTTAGCTTGCATAGGAGACTCGGAGTTAAATAACTCAGATTAAGCCAATGAACTCAAGAAGAAGCTTTGGAGAGAGAAAAACACCATCAGAAGAATGCTCATAACTTTCTTAAAACTTGTCCAATTCACTTGAAACTTTTTGTCAAATTTCAAGATTGGAAACCTATACAAACATTACTTATATGATTTATTTAAATGAGGAACTTTATTTTTTCTTGAGTGTTAAGAAGATAGACACCTTATTATGCATTTTTAAAAGCCTATTTTAGAAAAAATAACATAACTTTCATATACCTTCTCAGAAATTGATAAAAAACTTTATGAAGCACAAAAACTCACCCCTCTACATAATCTATTATCTAATTTTTCATAAATATGCATTTACTTGTTAGAGTAGGTATTTACCTTAGCTCATGTTCACCTAGATACTTTATTTAGCTTTATTGATTTATCCTCACCCACTTATGTGTGTGGATATTTATTTTTATTTATTTAGATATTAGGGGATATTATCTAGTTGTTAGGTATAGTTATTTCTTCTTGATATATGGTATTGACTAGATCTTTCTTGATGTCTAGTTCTTTCCTAAATCTATGGTATTGACTAGATCCTTGATGTCTAGTTCTTTCCTAAATCTATGGTCTTGACTAGTTCTTTGATGACTAGTTATTTCCTTGATTTATGGCTTGATCTACGACCTTGACTGGTTCTTAGATTTTATTCCTTGCCTATATAAGCAAGGCCCATTCTCATTGTATTTCATTGAGTTCCATAATAATATATGATATTGTTGCTCATTTGTTTGCAAAGGTTTATGTAAAGTTATTCTAGTGAATTACTTTCATCTTATTGATCATGGTGTTTGATTAGCATCTGTGTTCTTGGCTTGGTACGATTTGGTTATCATTCCTTTTAGTACTCTTGTATCCTATCCCATTGCCTCAATCCACACTACTAGTTCTCAAAGTTAGTTTTGATAAACTTTTGAATTTTACCTCTAGGAGCTAAAATGAACCTTTTTGATGCTCAAACATGTCCTAGACATCATACCTAGGTTGTTCCCATGTTTACATGGTCTTCCCATGACTTGTATTTATCTCTTACACCTCATTAGGCACTAGAATCATGCCCAATTGAGCCGCCATACAACTATGTTTCAAAATTTTTGAGTTGTTACTCACTCCGAAGATTTTTCTCATGCTAAACACATCATGTATGACCTGTACCAACCATGTTCATATCTTAAATGGACTCTTACCTCATTGACCATGCATGTAGCACATTAAAACCAACCTAAATGCTCAAAACACCACCGATAAGACACTACCAATCAAACTTCATGCCTCGACTAAGATTTACTTCACCACTCACTCCTTTGCCATCAATGCTATGTGACATCAATAACAATAACCACCAATGCAACATGGTGCAAAAACAATGGTGACCATATCTAATGGGTATACATTTCAAAGTAAAGACCGATCATGATAGTTTGAAATACTTCTTATAGAAACAGGTTATCATTTGAAGAACAATAAAAATGGGTCTAAAAATGTTGGGGTATGATTTTGAGATAATATATAAGAAAGGGAAGGAGAATGTAGTCATTGATGCTCTATTTCATAAGGGATGATACTTTCTTGAATAAGGTAATTGAATAGAAGGTATCAACCCAAACAATATTACCTGAGCTCGACGAGGAGGGAAGAATCATCTTAGAACAAAATGCATCATTCAAAACACACTAAATGAATGAGGACAAGGGTCATCACTGATTATTTGATCAAGTATAATAAGCTAGATATTAAGATATAACCTGGGAGGATGCAACATTCCTACAACAACATACAAAACTTCTCAACATTAGAGACAATGTTGCTTCAAATGGGAGGGGCATGCTATGCCCTTGATCCTATATCTTACATTGGATGTGTATGACTGACTTACATCTATCATAACTTCTTATCATGATTTATCTCTTTCATATGTGTTATATTCATTAGTATGTTAGCCTTAGTGATGGCCATAACATAGGAACCATATATATATAAGTTAGCGGGTAGTAGTTAATCATCATTAGGCATTTCAGTCTTATTGTGTAGTTTGGAGGTTTCCCCCTCAAAGTGGATAAACTATTATACTTGCATATTGTGATCATTTCTCTATAAGTGGATGTTCTTGGTGTTCTATTACTACTGAGTATGAATTGTGGGTAGAAGGTCCTTGTAGGCATATTTTTACAAAGGATAACTAGGTAGATGATTTTGGAGATTTTGGTTACAAATTTCAGAAAAATAAAAATAAAAAAAAAGTAGAAAATGACACACTATACGAATGTGGTATGCCAAAATTAGGATGTGAGATTGAGGACTTGGCCGAAATGATGAAAAATGTGCAATCTTTCTTGGAGGCCATAAAATTTGTACAACACTGAGGTGTTATTTTACAAGACCATAGTAATGATGAACGTGGACCCACAAAAGGAGTGTAATCTATTAATGCAAATGTAAATTTAGAAGAAGAAGAAGCACAATATGGTCCTAAGGATAGAAAATTTAATGGAATCATGGAATGGGGAGTAAGCGTAATTTAGATACCCCTTATTATTCTAGTGTTTTGGAACCAAAAAAATCTCGTGGATTGGATAACAGAGATGGAGAAATATTTTTAGTATGAAAATATGGAAGAATCTATAAAGTTCAAGTTTGTGTCCAAAAATTTGAAAGGTCATGTGTCTCTTTGGTGGGAGCATATCCAAACTAACTAGGTGTCACATGGAAAATGGAAAATAAATACATGGGATAAACTGGTGGTAACTATCAAGGTAAATTTTTTTCCTAAAAATTACTAGCTCGGTTTGTTCAAAAGGTTACAAGGTTTGCAAAAAAGAACTTAGTGTGAAAGAATACACTGAGGAAATTTACCAACTCACCATTATAGTGCTTAGTGAGATATGTAGATAATGACATGGGAATATCTTTAGGTATATGAATGGGTTCCACTTGGTGATTTAAGATGAGATTAGTATGTTCCAAGTACATTCCATGGAAGAATCCTATCAATATACTCTAGAGGTAGAGAAGAATATGACATGAAAACAAAAAAGTGCTAACTATGGAAAAATAAAGGTCACACAAGGTTGTGGACAGAAAAAAGGTAGAGAAAATTATACAAAAGGTAGAAGTGAGTCATTTTTAACTATGAAAAATAAAGGAACATCTTGAGGAGGTGAAAGTGCATATCAAGGAGGAGGTCATGGATTCAACGACACATTTTATAGGTTGAAAAATAGGGCACAAAGCATATGATATAAGGGGGTTATAAGGGGGTGTATTGTACAAGGAGATATTAATGGATTTTCAAGTCACAAGGAAGAACCAAAAAGGGATAAGCATCAATGTTCAAGAGTATGTTGTTGAAACCAAAGAAAAAAGAATTTTTTATGAGCATACAAGAAGTTTCTTTAGGATGGTGTGTAAGTTGGGGAGAATTCTACAAGGTGATAATAGAAAATGGAAGAAAAATTTTTTTTTTGGAAAAAGAAATAGTGGATAAGTTAAAGTTGATGAGAATAGAGCATTTGAATCATGTACATGGTTTCATGGTTGCAGAAGGGACATGTTAGTTGTTGATTAAGGAATAATGTCTAGTTAAGTTCTAGATTGGAATATATGATGATGAAGTAATGTGTGACATTATTATCATGGATGCATGTCATGTGCTACTTGGTAGGCATGGGTATTTTGACTAGAAGGAAAACATGATAACCGCACAAACACATACACGGTTGAGAAGGATGGAAAGAAGTATACTCTAATCCATTATAGGAGAAGGGTGAAACAACACCAAGAGTGTTTTTACTATCTATAGTCATGAAATCACACACTTTTTATTTACATCAAGCCTCTAAGAATTTTGTTATATGCATGATTCCTAAGTGAGAAAACTAAACATTAACAACATGTATTTTGATTTTGCATTTCCTTATCCACTTACACACTCTTCTCATTTACTTTTCTGGAATAAACATTTTACTCTTGTACAATGAAAATTTTACTCTTGAACATTATAAAAATGTGACACAACTCCAGTATTATCCCCTTTGGATGCTTATATCCTCCTTATTTTCAAATGTTACATCATTTGGTACATTTTCTAAATATTTATTTTTACTTTGGGTCAGATTTTCTTGTTGTTAATGATTAAATTCAAACAAGGGAATCATATATATACATGAATTACTTATTATGATTAGGAGCTAGACAATTTGGTTTTAATACTTACTATCTATTATTTGGGAAAGAATAACATTCAAAGAGTACATTTGAGCTACATCATTCACTACATATGAATGGCTATTTCTGAATTCCATCTCACACATTCATCCTAGGGACAAAGTAGTTGTATCCTACTATATTAGTGTGACCAACACAAGGGAATTCTAGCCATAAGGGACACAATCCAAACACACACACACACACATTATAGCTACATAAAGTTTAAAATGTAGTGCAAAACTCGTGACAATCAAATTGGGGTGACTGTTGAGGTCATTCGAAAAGCAAATGCATTATTTATTTCATATAATGTTTTCTTGATATTTCGTAGGTAGTTAGGGTTTTTTACAGGAACATGCATGAAATAAAATCCTTACAATGAAGGAAAAGCAACAAAAAGTGAAGTGAAGATGACGTTGATGAATCCTAAAAGAACTAGGTCCAAACTCACCGTCGACACTCTTATCGAGTTCGGACATTACTTTCCGATGGTACTCTCCTCTTTTCGATGGTAATGTCTAGTGCACTTTCATATCACAATTTTTTAGATAGAGCATGCACATCCCGCACCAAGCTTGTTCTACCTAGTTCTCGGTCTAGGATCAATCCATATCTGTCGATATAAGCTAAGTCATTCTCATCTCCTATCATGCACACTTGTTTGTAATTTTCATGCTAGATCCTATTTTTCACTACTATATTCATTTGATCTCTGTCCTCTGATAAATATTTAAATTTATTTTTAATCACTCTCGATTAAGTAGTTATTGAATGAGGTTAAGTAGGATAGTGCATGTTTTATGCTCATAGTTGAGATCACACAAAGAGAAGGCATACCAAAATCGGATGAGGAAGGATAAATAATGTTTCCATAAGTAAATGGCATGTTGGAAGAGTTTTAAAAAGTTGTGTCTAGTGAGTTATTTGAAGGGTTACCACCTATAAAATACATTAGTCACTAAAGGATTTATTTCTAGGATCGTGTTTTTGAACAAAGTAGCTTACAAAATGAAACAACGGGAGAATGTGAATTTATAACTTGGAAAATGAAATATTTTTTGGATAGATGACTCATTAGATATAATCTATGTCTATACGTAGTGCTATAATATTAGCACCAAAGAAGGATGGTGAGTGGTGTATGCATATTGATTCAAGATCCATAAATAAGATCACCATCGAGTACATATTCCTATATCCATGCATGGATGACATAATGGATTTATTTAATGGAGAAAATTATTTCAACAAGATTGATTTGAAGAGAGGATACAATCAAAATTGCATTAGAGAGGGAGATGAGTGAAAGATAACATTGAAGACTTAAGAAGGGTTATATAAGTGGTTTGTGATGTCATTCAGACCGAGAAATGTACCAAATGATTTTATGAGGTTGATGAATTAAGTCCTGAAACCATTTTTAGGAAAATTTTAATCATGTACCTTGATGATATTATAAATTTGTAGTAGGATTTTTTGAAGAGCATTTGCTACACATATGACAAGTATTGTACAAATTGTAGGAAGAAAAATTGTTGATTAATTTATGGATGTATAGTTTTATGTATCCGTATATCTTGGATTTGTGATTTCTAAAGAAGGATGCAAGATGGGCATTGAAAATATTTTCACAATTTTGATTAGCCATCACCGAGGAGTGTTTAGTAAGCACATAGTTTTCATGGATTGGCTAGCTTTTACCATAAGTTTATCAATAACTTTAGTGGTGTTTGTGCATCGATTACAAAGGCCATGAGAGGAGATAGGAAGAATTTCTTATTCAGAGTACATGCACATAAACTAGTAGATGGAAATGAAGAGAAGAATAATAGAACAACCAATGTTGACATTACTAGATTTTCAAAGGTTTTTTAGATTAACTGTGATTCTAGTGACATAGCCATAGGCACAATATTCAATTAATAGGAAAGACATGTTGCATATTTCAGTGAGAATTTGAATGATGCAAGGAGAAAGTATAATGTTTATGATAAGGATTTTTAAGCAATTATGTAAGCATTGAAGAAGTGGAGACATTATATGTTGCCTAAAGAGTTTATGTTATTCATGGACCATCAAGCACTACAATTTATTAACATCTAGGGAAATTTTAATCAAAGGCGCATGAAGTGTGTGGAGTATCTACAAGAATACACATTTGTGTTGAATCATAGAAGTGAAATATATAACAAGGTGGTTGATGTACTCACTAGGTGTAGTTGTTTATTGATAGAGATGAGAATAAAAGTTTTGGGTTTGAATCCATAAAGGAGTTATGTATGTAAGATGAAGATTTCAAAGAAGCATAAGAGACATGTGTAGTACTCACACATGTCGATAAGATTCCTTAGATAGAATATGTTTTTTACGAAGGATTATTATTCGAGGAATATAATTATGCATCTTGAAAGGATCAACACAGAAAACTGACAAGAAAGAAACATTATAGAGGATTACTATCGCACTTTGGCTTGGAAAAAACCTTAGCCCAAATAGGGAGAGCTAATTTTGGTTATGTATGAGTGTGGATGTGCACAAGTTTGTACATTAATGCCACATTTTTTAGTTATCTAAAGGAATATCTCAAAACACAAGGTTTTATCAACCTTTTCCCAATCCAAAGACACCTTCAATGACATGAGCATAGATTTTGTTTTGAGCTTTCCTAGGACCTAAAGGGGTATTGATTCCATTTTTGTAGTTATAGATAGGTTTTCAAAAATTGCATATTTCATTGCTTGTAGGAAGACCAATAATGTAACACATATTGCAAATATTTTCTTCAAGGAGATTGTGAGACTACATGGATTATTGCACATTATAGTTTTTGACAAAGATACAATTTTTTGGTCATTTTTGGTGAACATTGTAGAGGAAGTTGGATACAAAGTTACAATTTATTTTAACATATCATCCAAAAATTGATGGATAGAAATAATTCTCAACATAAGCCTTGTAAATTTACTCAAATGTTTGGTTGGAGATAAGCTAGGAACTTGAGAATTAGATCTAGCATTAGAAATAAACAATTTAATTTTTTTAGTAAATAGGAGTAAAAGCAAAACACCATTCCAAATTCTATATGAAACAACCCAAGAGGAGTTGCAGAGTTGAGAGAATTACTATGTAATGAAGAATGGAGTGCCAAAGCAAGAGATTTTGTAGAAAACATGAAGTAAATGTACCAACAAGTGCACAATCAATTATAAAAGATGAATGCAAAATAAAAATAACACATAGATGAGACACAAAGGAAATTGAATATTGGATTAAAGACATGGTCTTGGCATACTTACTACGAAGAAAATGTTTATAAAAGGAACATACAATAAGCTTAAGTGGAAGAAGATAGGATCATGCATAATCATCAGGAAATTTATGCATAACACAAATGAGATTGAGTTTCATGTAGGTGTTGATATCTCTAATATATTTAATATGGCATAACTATATCCATATCATGTAGTACAAGAATATGATGATGAACATGCATCATAAGATGACATAGTATATTAAAGGAAACATATGCCTAAGAAAGAGCATGTTGAAGTGGAATGAGTAATAGACACCAAGATCAAGAAGTTGTGTTATAGAGATTACACATATTATTTAGTCAAGTGAAAAGAAAAAAGTCTGGAGATGCAACTTGTTAAGTTTTGAATCTTACACGATATGACATACCAATTCCTTGAGTAGGAGCTCAATTTTCCAAAATTACTTGAGGTATATTTTAAGAAGCATCTGAGTTCACAAGAAATCTTTTATCAGCCAAAAATGTTGAGCAATTAGAGTCAATTGTGTTTAAATTTTGTGGAGTATAGTGTTACATTTTAGTGTACAAGTTTATTGTGAATTTTTGTTGAGTGCGTAATGTCTAGTTTGTTGTGTAATTGTATAATGAACAATATTGTCCATGAATGTGTTAGAGCCGTGAACTTTGAATAATTGAATCTTTGAAGGCATGAGTCTCAAAGAAATTTGACTAATAATGTTTGGGTCTTTATTGGGTCCTTACAATTAAATTTCATAAAATTAGGTGTCTTAAGAGGTGGCATGAATGACTATATAAGCAAAGCTAATTACCTTAGGCAAGTAGTTCAAGTTTTGGAGAACGTATACTAAGAGAAGAGCATGGATGCGAGATTAATTCTCATCAAATCATGATGATGGATGAGTAACCATATTAATAGTGTAAAAATTATGAGTGTCGAATGGTATGAGGTGTGAGTCAAGTGTTGAGTTGTAGTACATGGAGGATTTTCCATATACATATGTTGTTTAGAAGACTAGATTGTTGGCGGTCAATATGATGGTGTTATTTCTCTTAATAAGATATCCCAAAGATATATTTTTTCAAAATCTATTTTCATTTTATTTTATATTGATATATTTTATTTTTCTTCCCAGTTGTTTTTTCATACGTATTCTTGGGATGTGAGGTGTAAGGCGGATCTTTGTTGAGTACCCTCACCCGAGCTCAATGTCAATAATTAATGAATTAAAAAAGTTAAATAACAAATACAAACTACAATCAAATCTTTCTAATAATAGAATATTATTCTCTAGACTACCAAAAAAAAATTATTTGATTAGATAAAAATACAAAGTGACTAATGAAAAGAGTGAACTTTAAAGTAACAATGCCATGAAATGGCTAGTACTACATATGTTAAAATAAAAAGTGAAAGTTGTCACACAAAGTGTGAAGAAGACAAATACTAAAATAGTAGAAAAATTAGGATATTTCAATACAATTTTTTTTTATTACAAGAATGATGTAAAACAAGGTGTATTGTTATCAATGACAAAAGCTAGAATATGCCTGGATTAAAATGGAATTATCTCAAATTTAAAATTCACAATGTCTGGTCATTATATGAAAATCATTTGATGTTTGAACTAGTCCACCCTCTTGATATAATCATGCACTTGAATGTGTTTATAATTTATGAACTATATGTGTGTGCATGCCACATTCTCTCCCTTGTCAAATCCGAGTGGAATTGTGATTACAAAATTTAAAAATAGATAATAAAAAATGAATGGTTAAACCAAGACAAAAAAGATCAAAACTAAATATGCTATGTTTCAAACCTTAAGAGTTGATTAGAATGTTATGTGAGACACATGAATGACCAATCTGAAATAAAAAAGAGCACAAACAAACCTATTATACTGCAATGGGTAGTTTGAAACTTTAAGAATTGATAATATCACATGAAACATGATCTTCAAAAAACCAGAAAGATCTAGTACTTTCAAAGGAAAATAAACTAATTGGTATATTAGGTCCAATCTCTTATACAATGAAAATACGATCATGATTCAATTTTAAGCTATAAAATACGAAAAAAATTTGCTAGATTTTGGAGAAGATATCTAACAAAAGTGCACCAAGTCATTACCATGAACCAAAAACTATAGCCAATTCTATGGGAGGGTAGGTATGTGTTTTTGCAAATGGTCATGCCAAGGAATGGAAAATTTGAGCCCTTTGTTAGTAGCCCACACCACCCCATGAGAAATTATGCATTTTGATGCCACCAGTCAAATGAAATTGGTAGGAAAGGGAATCAATTATATTTTTGTGCCTATTGCATGTTTTATACAATTTGGATCAACTTACGTGAAGGGATGATTCACAACTGGAATTATTGCTCAATGGAAAGTAAACATTATTTTTGCACTTTTAATGAAGCACATGCATTGGCAAAAGACATGGATTCTTATTAATGAAAAAATCTGAAATATACTTTTCTCAAAATGGAATATCTCAAAACTAAATTCACAATATTCTCTCATCATGGGAGAAAAATTTGCTTGATGTTTAAACTAGTCTAGCCTTATAATTATGTGATTGAATGTGTTCAAAATTTTTGAATTATATATGTGTGTAGACCTTGCTGCATTTTTAACTTACAATTTCATCCCTATCAAATATGAGTGGAATTTGTGCCTATAGAAATAAAGAACAGGTAAGCACATATGATTGGCCAAATAGAAATAGAAAATGACTAAAACAAATTTTTATGTTGTGCACAAGAGCTAGTTTCAAATTGACAGAAAGATCTAAGACTATTAAATATGAAGAAATCAATTGGTATGTTAAGTCCAATGTGTTATATACAATGCAAAGGCAATTGTGAGTTGAAGTCAAGACTATAGAAGACAAAAATCGGTATTATACAAACTCATCTCTTGCGATACGTAAAAAACAAACCCTTGAGAAATTGTTAGTAGTAATTTAAAAATACAAGATAGTTTGAAGTTTTTCCAAGAAATTCCACAAGATTCTATCCAGATAATGATTTTATAATCCAAGTAAATAATGAAACTTGTAAGATGCAATGTTGGAAGGTTATAAACAAATAAGTATTTGAGTAAACTTCACTCCAAAAATAGAAAAATAAAGAAGCGGTATCTTTGAAATGATCAAGCATTATAAAGATAACAACTTGAGCTTGACCATATTCACCATCATAGATCAAACTTGGCATGAAAATTTTCTCTAGGTAACTCAATTGAAATAGTGTCATCAAGTATGAGTCCTCCTAATAGATCATGATATTATATATAGCAACAAAAAATTTGTACTTGTTCCATCTAGTATAGGGAGAGCATAATGGTCTATTTAGGAAAGATCTTTGTAATCCATATTTTGATGAAATGTAGCTCATATATGCTCTTCTTATGTGTTTTCAAATATGGTAATGTCAACGATGATGACAAATTCCTAACAATAGCTAACATCTTCACTAGACTAACAATTTGAATAATGTTTGACTAAAGCAATACCAATCAATGAAATGAAAGTATATTGATGGCATCAAATGCCCAAGATAGATTGGAATCATATTTTCACTTGCATAGAACTGATCTTGCGTCACCCTCCCCCCCGCCACTGCTTCCAAGTCAAATAGATAACATATAGAAATAGATAATAGTACTAGTTGTACTCCCATACTATTGTACCTAAAAGTTAGGTATCTAAACCAAGTTCTCATACCCCACTCGGTATAATCCCCATATTCATGCAATCTTTCCAAATACACTTCAATTTGTATTGGAAAATGTAAAGAATGTATATTTGAGCTAAGAAAAAGAAAAGATAAGAAAAAAACTCAGAAATTTGAGAGAGAAAGGTTCGATGTATCATTCTTCATTCATACGTGTGAATACATAAAGTTAGGAGTGAAAAATAGAATGTTAAGCAACCTTTAAGTACAAGGTTAATAAATTAGTACATCTAAATAACATTAATGACCATTATATCAACTATTATAACATGAGAAATGCAACAAAATATGGATGACAAGTTTTTACTTTATCAAGATCCTAAGTATTATTCTTCACCACTTCCTAAAATGTAAGGGACTTGAGCCATACTTCTATCCATAACAAAAATATGAGTGTTCAATAAAAACTATCAATGTTTAAATACTAGCAAAAATATCCAAATGTGTATGCGAGAGGCCAATAGGTATATAGAAGGATTTATTTAAAGAGTTACATTTCTAATAAACTATCTTAATGTGTTCTTTATCAAATCATAATGTTAATAAGGTTTTTTAAAATAAATAATAATAATGATTATGACTCATGGCCAAAAGAAATAAACGTGAACAATGAAGATATAGAAAATAAATGGAAGGCATGTATCACAAAAAGATGACGGTTTGATAAAAATCATCAATGTTTAAATAATAGGAAATGAGATATTTCAAAAAAAAAAATCCACCCATCCCCGAGATAATAATTTGGATGATGCTTCATTTCCTTTAAGATAACATCTATTTTTTCTGCAACATCAAATAAGATTTAAATAAAAAAACATAATGATGTAAAAAAATAAAAACTAGACTTTCCCATCATATATATGGCCCATCTACTTGAATCAATGAATTTATTATCAATTAAAATTTATTATATATATGATCTACAAAGGAAAACTATATTCAATAAAGTAACATTAAGTGCGAATGATAAAGTATAGATATATGAAAAAATTGATACTTGTGTTCAAAAAAATGAGGAGTATATACTTTCATGGTCTTGACATACTTGTATAATAATCTAAAGATCTTAAACAAGTAAACAAATCTAGAAAGCATTCTAGAAACCTTAGATTTGAACATTACATGATTAGAAGAAGAAGAACATCATAAATCCCTAAAATTCATTGGCGTTTGCACAAGAATAAAAGTTTGAATCCTATTTGACTAAAGCAATACCATTCAATGATACACATATACATTGATACCATAAAATGATCAAGATAGATTGCAAACATCTTTTAACTTGCATAGAATTGATGTTGATTAGTAGCATGGAACCCAATATCTCTAAGATAAATATATGAACTATTTGTGATCAAACAAAGATAAGAAAAATATTTTATGTAAATGCGATCATTTTTGTAAACTTAGGATTGAAACATGTTCAAAAACCATAACCTCATTCAAAAACATCTTATGTAATGATTTAATTGGAAAATGTGTTGCCAACAAGCAGTAAACATATTCTCGTATAACATGTATAGAATTGGTACGCCATAAAACAAGCAACAGAAAACCCCAAATAAATAGATGACAATGCCAAGCAAGGTTTTCTTCCCTAAGGTTTGAGCATTAGGGTTATCCAAAGGCCTTCCATGTTACATCTTATGACTCTATGATGGCCACTCAAAAGTGCATTGAAAAACTTTGATTTGCTTTCCTAAACTTAGACCCCAATTCATTCAACTCTATTTTTCAATATAGTTTCCCGAAACTAAAGTAAAATCAATGGCGACCTCGAACACAATGTTTTGTTTTTTCTAGCTAAATAAGAATGAGCTAGGTCTATTAAAGAAACATACCTTTACGCAATCTAATATATCTAACACAATCTATGAGTGGAAAAATCAAAGGTGAACGATCTCCTTCCCTAGTGATTTCATTGAACTTGTGTCATGGCGTGTTCGATAGATTAATATATTTGGTTAAAAGAGGATCATAAGTATGCCCTTGTGGCTCAACTACTTGTATCATTTTGCTTCAAAGGCAACCACATTTTAGATGGATGCGGGGTTAAATTTGACGGCCACCTATGCCTATCAAACAATTTTTAGTGACGGTAAACTTCAAATTTTACCCTTGAAAATACAAAATAGTGTTATTTTTATAATGTTAATAAAATATACATAATATTATATAAATATATTTTTAAAATGATGGTCATCCTTAAAATTTGCAAGTTGCATGTGACGGTTTTTTCAAATATTTGCAAGTATTTTACGGCTAAAATCACGAAAAACGTCTAAACAGCAAATCGAACCGGGTAAAATAGGACATCGATGGAGGGCTTACATTTCATTTTCCTTGACATAGATAGTTGCAAATGCCCATATGCACCCTCCCATGCAATTAACTATAATCATGGGCCCACAATTATGAAACAATAATTACTAGCATTTTTTTTTTTGATGAAATGGCATGTACTATAAACACAAAATAACAATAAATATCTACATTTCCCCCATTTATTGTATAGTATGACAACAAGATACTTATTTTGAAAATTACCTCGATAGATTTCTTAGCAAGATAAATTCTAGCAATGACAAAAACCACTATCAAAAACTTGAAATGTTTATGTTAACTATAAAGCAAAAATTCAATCAAAAATAAAGTTTGGGATTTGAAACACTATTGGAACACCATTCATTGGTGAAATGCCTTACAAAAGTGCCATCAAGTTAATATTTATTAAATATACTCATTTTTTTATAGATGGCATTGGAAAGTAGTATGTGGCATTATAATGTGTTTTCACACAAGTTTTTTAATGTATTGAAAGCTACATTTAACCCGAGAACTTCATATAAGGTTGTGGTCCCATGTAAGGGGCAAGCTAAACTTTTGAGAAGGTATGAGAGAGAAAATATATGCCATTTTAGCATTAATAGGATGTCATAATTTTTATTTTTCTCAAAAGGATAAAATATGAGACTTTAGTAGTAGTAAAAGTATGGTCCCATTAATCTAAATAGACTATTGGAAGGAAGCTCAAACATAGTGCGAGTGGTAGAAAAACTGCCTAAATTTCTTAAGCAACTATTTTTTTTTGTGTTCCCCCACTACTTTATAGGGCTGGAAATCCTCTCCATATAATTTAGGCACTCAAAAAAATTAGGAACTTTATTGGGTTTAAGTGACAACAAAAAAAACTTGTACACGGGCCACATTTACGAGATAAAAGGACAAGTAGCCCCCAACATGAGACTACACTCTGAGTGTGATTTAAAAAGCCACACAATGTTTCACCCGATGGGCCATACCTTGACTATAGGTCCCATTTATCAATTTTGGATACCTTTCTTTTTTTTGGTGAAAACTTCTTACTAATTTTATTTTGATTCTTGACATGCCTTTTGAAATGTTGAAGATAATTTTTTTAAGTATCCTTATTCTAGGGTTCATTTTAAGACCCCCCTCCAAAAACATATTATAGGATGGGTGGAGAATATTCCGAAAAGGTATATGCATTATTGGCGAATTTAGGAAAGGAATTTTTCGGGATGGCGGCGAATGCAATTATTTTTAAGTTGTTGAATGTATGTATATATGTGTTCACATCCAATAACCAAATTTTGTTAACAACATCATGCTTTGACGTGCGGCACCCTCATGGATCACAAACAATGTCAGGCGTAAATGACGAGATCTCCTACACACTATAGGGCCACCATTCGGTTGTATACATTCTCGACGATGTACAAGCATTTTATAGAGCGACATCATGTATTTAGGTTTCCGTCTAGTAATAGTTCTACATAATGCCTTGATAGTTCAAACTTTATTGCTTACCTTTTTCACTTATACCTTTAGATTTTGGCTTATACTTTTGGATTTTTCATAGGCTTATTCACTTTTACCTTCGACTTTGACTCCAGATCTCAAAATTAACGAATTTTGGAATTATATTGTATTACTACATTATGGTGAATTAAT